>CM031084.1:14011980-14336949 GCA_018257905.1 Gillenia trifoliata | reverse complement strand
AAGGACTAATTTGCATTATCCCAACTATGAGTTCTCATGTGACATGAACATGAAAACTCATCGTTGATCGCGTTCAGTGAACTCATTCCATATTGAGCACCTACATGCTTGTCTTGGTGTCAGTTACACCAATGACTCGAGACTAGTCACTCTCCCTGAGAGAAGACATAACATGTACTGATCTTAACGGACTGTCAATGCCCAATTGGCAATCCTATTCATCAGGAACGTTTAGGATATGTCTATGATCGAGAATGGTCTCATGAACCTAACTTGTTTAGATTACATTCTACTAAGCACATATTCCTTGGACTTATTGTTTAAGCATATAACATTTATATGAGACTACTATAAACAATAATCTATGCCCTTTATATTAAACCAAATTAGTTTAACATTTGAAATGTCCGTAAAGTATCATCATATGATTGGTTTTAGGGCACATTTCCAACATAAACGCAATCCCGAGCATCCTGTTTCATGGTAGGCCAGTAGTACCCTGCTATGAGTGCCTTTTGAGCTAGGGCTCTCCCTTCGGAATGGTTTTTGCATATTACAGAATTGATGTCCGCCAGGATCTGTAAACATACTTCCGGAGTTACACATAAAGTGTGCGGACAAAAGTAAGATTGCCGATAGAGTTTTCCACGTGCCATGACATTCCTTGAAGCCTTCTGGATTAGTTTTCTAGTCGAGTGACGATCGTCTGGGAGCCTGCGGTCCTATATATTAACAGTATCACTGATCACTGAGGAAAGCACGAAGAAGAAGAAGAAGAAGAATACAGAGAAAAGCACTAATAAGAAAACTAAGAGAGAAATTGTATATTCTTTGATTATTCAGTACCAATCTTTTTGTCTCACTCACTCTTCTTTTATACAAGATTATCAGCTCTTCTTACAAACCTAACTAACTAGATTTTGTTTTCCAACCTTATCTCAACAGATTCTAACCATCCAACAGATTGTCCAACCTTATCTCAACAGATTCTAACCATCCAACAGATTGTAACAACTTTTATGGTGACATGGCACTTTAGTTAATATAGGTCAACATCCCCCCTCAATCTCAGCTAGGGTATCCTAGCTTGAGATTGAAACAATGACGAGTAAAGGTAGGACTATGAAGACCTTTAGTGAGAACATCAGCTGTTTGATCATTAGTAGGTAAATACTGAACCACCAGATCTTCCGTGTGAACTCTTTCTCGAACGAAATGATAATCTGTATCTAAATGCTTAATTCGAGAATGATACATTGGATTGGCACTTAAAGTTATAGCTGACATGTTATCACAGTGAATAGTTGGTGGCTCAGGTAACACAACGCCTATATCCTTCAATAACAATCTGATCCAAGCTATATCAGCTGTTGTATGTGCAAGTGCTTTGTATTCAGCCTCTGTTGAACTTCTAGACACTGAGGTTTGTTTCTTAGACTGCCAAGAAATAGGGTTACTTCCCAGAAACACTACATAACCAGTAACTGACCTTCGAGTGTTTAAATCTGCAGCCCAGTCTGAGTAGGAATATGCAGTCAAATTAACACTCATATCAAATGTATATGTAATGCCACAATCTGAAGTTCCTTGAAGATACCTCAAGATCCGCTTAACAGAATTAAAATGAACATCAGTTGGTGCGGTCATAAATTGGCACACAGAGTTGACAGCAAATGCAATATCAGGTCTAGTAAGTGTCAAGTATTGTAATGATCCAACCAAGCTCCTATATAACGTGGCATCCTTCAAAGGTATGCCCTTAGTGATTAATAACTGGTTGTGAGGTTTGCATGGTGTAGTTGCAGGTTTACAAGACTCCAAACTAGCTTTGTGAATGAGATCCTTAACATACTTGGATTGATTAACAAATATGTTACCATTAGCTTTGTAGTCAATCTGCAACCCCAGAAAATATGTAAGCTTTCCCATGTCCTTTAAATCAAACACTCCTGCCAAATCTTGAATCATAGCTTGAACCTTGGTACTACTGGATCCAGTGAGGATGATATCATCCACATATAATAATAAAACAATTATATCAATCCCATCAATTTTCACAAACAAACTTGTGTCAGAAGCAGATGCACTAAATCCCAAAGTTGGCAAATAACCAGTGAACTTCGAGTTCCAAGCCCGTGGGGCTTGTTTTAGACCATACAGGGACTTAACCAACTGACAAACATAATGTGGGTGGGAAGGATCAACAAAACCCTGAGGTTGTTTCATATAAACCTCCTCATGCAACTCTCCATGTAGGAAAGCATTCTTGATGTCTAACTGCCTCAACTCCCACTTGTGAATGGCTGCCAAGGACAAAATAAGCCTCACAGTAGTGTGTCTCACCACTGGACTAAAAGTCTCAGAGTAGTCAAGGCCTTGTTCTTGAGAAAATCCTTGAGCTACAAGTCTAGCTTTGTACCTAGACACACTACCATTAGGATTCTTCTTTATTTTGTAGACCCATTTGCTGCCAATAATAGACCTGTTCTGTGGAGGAGGTACCAATTTCCATGTGCCCTGAGACTTAAGAGCATTATACTCTTCCTGCATTGCTTGTTGCCATTGAGGAATAGTAGAAGCTTTTCGAAAACTGGATAGCTCATCTGAATCATGAATAGAAGCTACAAACGAGAAACCTCCAGAAAATGTACAATCATCATCCAGCATTAAAGTGTGTAATTCAGGACAAGAAGCAATAAAGGCATTGTAGGATTTTTTTTGTATAGCACCAGACTTCAATCTTGTAATCATTGGATGACTACAATTATCAGGTGGCATAGGATCAGAGTTGGTTGAAGATAATGATGTAGAGATAGGAAAGTGTACCTCTAACTGGGAAGGATTATGGACATGCAACAGTGATATTGTATGGTGAGACCTTGTTGGAGTAGAGGAGAGAGAACCTGTAGGAGTAGTAATGAGATCCTTTGAAGTGTTACTCGGCATACTCAGACTCTGTGAAACATTTGTAGAACTATCTGCAATAATCTGTGGACTTGCAGACTGAACTGTAGTAGGTACCCAATTAGAATGACGGTTGTGATATCTGAAATCCTGTAAATGAATAACCATTGGAGAAACTGGAGAAGTTGTAGAACTAGGCAACTTCCTAGCCTGAACTGATGAGGAAAACTTAAAAGGAAAGATATTCTCATCATAAATCACATGCCTTGACAATACCAGCTTTCTTGTTGACATGTCATAGCAAACTACACCTTTATATCCAGCAGAAAACCCCAGAAAAACACATTGTGTGGTCCTTGGTTGTAATTTATGCTTGTTATACGGTCTCAAGAATGGATATACAGCTGTACCAAAAATCCTCAGATTGTGAATTATTGGTTCTTTGGAAAACGAAACTTGATAAGGTGACTTCATATTTAATGTCTTACAAGGCATTCTATTGATGAGAAAAGCAGCATGTAAACAGGCATAATTCCAAAATAGCAGTGGAACATGAGCTTCAGTCAATAAAGTGATAGCTGTCTCTATTAAATGTCTATGTTTCCTCTCAGCAATACCATTTTGCTGAGGAGTATAAGGACACGAGATGGAATGAACAATTCCTTTGTTCTCCAAAAACTGTGTAAATCTATGACTCATGTATTCACCTCCACCATCAATTTGCAAGCATTTAATAGCAAAATTAAACTGAGTGGTAATAAAGGAATAGAACTTGATGAACACTTGGAAAACATCTGATTTATTAGTAATCGGGAATATCCAGAGAAATCTTGAATACTCATCAATGAAACTTACATAGAACCTATATGCTTCCAATGACTTAGTAGGAGAATGACCCCATACATCCGAATGAACTTTTTGAAACATACAAATAGCTGTAGTATCTCTTACTGGAAAATGTTGTCTACACATTTTACCAAACAAACAAGAATTACACACAAAAGGATTAGAATCTACACTAACAGTTTTATTGAAATTCTTGAGCATTAGTGACAAGACTTCCTCTAATGGGTGTCCAATTCTCTTATGCTAGGTGGGGACTCTAACAACTTTGCCAAGAAAAGCAGCACCATTACATGACTGAGTAACAAATCTTTTGGAAAACACATTCACAGGAACCTCATATAATTCTCCTCTACTCTTGCTGTGGTACGGGGGAGCGAAAGTAGTTCAATCAATCGCCAGAGAGAACGATGCCCATATTTATATAAGTATGTATTTCGGTTTTCCCGGGATTTTTCAATGAAATCATATCAGAACCTCCGTTTTCGTCTAGTTTCCCAATTCATTTTAAAAGTGAGCTGCAGATTAGAACCAATGTAACCGCACCGATAGGTGTGATGCGGCTGCTGTTCGCGAGAATGTATTTGTCTCATTATGAAGCTGCTCATCCATCCCACCTCTCTCAAGGTCCGTAGCCCTATTCTGCCTTCCATTTAGCTCAATCGGATGATTCAAAAACAGATTCAAAGCAACTCGACTAATTGATAAACACAATATCACTCATGTTGCCTTGTCTTGTATGAAAAACACAAGATCATCACAGGTAAACCAAAAGCCATTGTCTTTACATAACTTTTTAACAGACTGAAGATTAACTGTAATAATGGGAACATGTAAAATATTCTTTAGAATTAAAGAATTATTATGTGTGGAAATGATAGATGAACCAATATGTTTAACCGGTAGACTTTCACCATTACCAATGGTAATTTTGTTGTCCCCATTATATGGAACTGGTTGATTCAGATTCTCGAGGTTCAATGTCATATGATGTGAAGCACCTGTGTCTAGGACCTAAGTATCAGCAGCAGAGACTCCTTGTACATTCTGACCAAATTCAGCTGTAGACATCCCTTGTATAGATTGATTCTGTGCTGTAAAAGCTGTAAGAGATGGAGGTGGTGATGCTCCCTGATAGGAGAAATTAGTCCTGTGCCTGCATTCCAGAGCACTGTGACATTTCTTACCACAAATCTGACATATAAGAATCTGATAAGTCTATGAGGATGATCCATAATCAACCCTATTCAAACAGTTAGGAGTAGTATGCCCCCTCTTGGAACAAATTTGACATTCAATTACTACCGGAGCTTTAAAACTTGTATTGCCATTCCAAGCAGGTCTAGAACCATTATTGGAGTAGAAGTTTCCAAGGGAATAACCCTCTCTCTGTTTGTTATTATAATAAGGTCTGGAATTGTTCCAAGAACCATTTCCATTTCCATATCCATTTCCATGTTTGTTCGAAGGATAGAAACCTGAAGAATTTCCAAAACTCCTATTCTGAGGCCTATTTCCATTACCTCCATAACTAGCTCCACCTTGATACCCTTGAGTGCTTCCACCTCGTTGACTACTGTTAGAACTCTCACCTTGTGAGTACTGATCACCTTGATATCCCCCCTTATAGCTTCCAGATGAATATCTTCCAGATGAATTATCAGATTGATTCCCCTGAACATACATTGCAGCCATACTTGTAGTTAGAGATGTAATTCTGGACTCAACAGTTGCTTCAACACTAAGTAATTGTGCTTGAAAATCCTTCAAGTTAATAGGAGTATCTCTGGCTAAAACAACTGTTTTTACCACATCAAACTCTGGTGGTAAACCAGCGAGTGCAGCAATAACTACATCATTATCTGTAACCCTTTCTCCAGTAGAAACCAACTGATCTCTAATAGCCTTCAATCGTAACAAATACTTGTCTATAGAATCACTACCCTTCTGAATTGTATGAAATTTAGACTTAGGTTGATTAACTCTGGCCATTGACACAAAGGCATATCTCTCTTGTAAACAATTCCAAGCTTCACAAGAAGTCTTACAACCAATCACATACTCCATGGCATCATCAGATAAAGTGGCAATCAACAAACTTAACAATGCCATATCTTGTTTAACCCACAACTTATAAGCCTCTGTAATTTCTGTAGTAACACCCAACTCGGTATCAATCACAAACTTCGGTGGACATTGAGACTCTCCAGTAAAGAAACCAAAGAAATTGTATCCTCTCAACACAAACTAAAATTGGTAACTCCATTTCACAAAATTATCATCGTGGAGTTTTACAGTCAACATCCCAAGCAAACTTTCAACTCTCACACCCTTGTCCGACATCTTGAATAAAATTCTAAACTTCAAAATTATCAATCCTCAACTCAATCAATATCTTTAATCAAAAGAACAAACACAATTTCAAGAACTCGCTCACAAGTCTTCAATAATGGCTTCAGCCTTTAACAAGCAATCATGTATAAAATTGCAGACTTTTCCTTCAGCGACATTTAAACAAACACCATATGTGCAAAACAAAAATTAACAGATAGACTAGCCAACCTAACAAATTTCAAGATCCGAACAAATCACCACATTGTATAGCGGACACAAGCACAAAGAAAACCTCAACGATCACAGCAGAAGAATAGCCCCAAAGATCGAAACCCTCGGCGATGATACCATATTAACAGTATCATTGATCACTGAGGAAAGCACAAAGAAGAAGAATAAGAAGAAGAAGAAGAAGAATACAGAGAAAAGCACTAAGAAAACTAAGAGAGAAATTGTATATTCTTTGATTATTCAGTACCACTCTTTTTGTCTCACTCACTCTCCTTTTATACAAGATTATCTGCTCTTCTTACAAACCTAACTATCTAGATTTTGTTTTCCAACCTTATCTCAACAGATTCTAACCATCCAACAGATTGTAACAACTTTTATGGTGACATGGCACTTTAGTTAATATAGGTCAATACTATACATAGTTGATGATCTCATCCATCCAATTTTCTCTCGTATCAATAGTGGCAACCAACTTCGGTTCGAACTTGTGGATGCTCAGAGTTGAAATGTATTCGAAGGGAATGGTCCATATGAGTAAATAGTATACCATGAATGCAATGTTTGCTAGTGTATTTGTGTGGCTGTTTTTGCTTCGAGGAATTTGTTGAATTTTGTACTTTTCGAATCTTTTGAGTAATTGTTTGGCTTTAGCCAAGTACAGCCCTATTATCGAATTATGTGCAGCATAATCTCTTTTCACTTGATTGACGACCGAAGTTGAATCGCAAAAAATTGAGAGTTCTTTCACTTAGAGCTCTGCTGCTATTTGAAGTCTGGCGAGCAATGCTTCATACTCTACATTGTTGTTACTTGCTCAAAATCCAAGCTTTAATGCTTGTTCAAGTATGAATTCATTAGGTGTTATCAAGACAACCCATGCCCCTGCTCCATTCGCGTTTGACAATTCGTCCACGTAGAGTTTACAAAGACGGAAATTCTCGGGTGTTTGCTGCGGATTCGCAAAGGATTGGACATCTTGAACATCGGGAGTGAATTCTGCGACAAAGTCCGCAAGTGCCTGGGCTTTGATTGAAGTCTTAGGCTAATAGACAATTTCGTGTTGCTCTAATTTCATAGCCCACTTGGTAACTCTGGATGATGCGTCTGAACTGCAAAATTGATCGGAAAGGGTATTCCGTCATGTATATGACTCGGAAGGACTGAAAGTATGGCCGAAGTTTTCTTGCCGCTGTCACCAAAGCAAGGATAAGCTTTTCCACCTTTGGATATTTCAGTTCTGGTTCAAGAAAAGCTTTAGACACGTAGTTCTGCTCCCCGAGTATTCTCGAACCAGAGCTCCACTCACTGCGTATTCCGATACTACTAAATACAGGTACAGGTCCTCTCCTTCCGCAGGCTTGGACAATAGTGGCGGATTGGACAAGTACTCTTTCAATTTTGTAAAAGCTTCTTCACATTTATCAGTCCACAGCAGACCCTTACTTTTCTTAATAACGGTGAATAAGGTTTGCACTTGTTAGTGGACCAAGAAAGAAATCGAGTAAGAGCAGCTGCTCATCCAGTTAAGCTCTGGATTTCCTTTAGGGTCTTGGGCGACTTCATCTCGATTATTGCCTTGATCTGATCCGGATTAGCCTCAATGTCGCGTTTGGTGACAAATAACCCAGGAATTTCCCCGACCCTACTCTGAAAGTGCACTTCTCCGAATTAAGCTTCATGTTGTATTTCCGAAGTAGGTTGAAAGATTCTTGGAGGTGGGCAAGATGATCCTTCCTTTCCTTGGTCTTGACTACCATGTCATTGACGTACACCTCTATTGTCTTCCCAATTTTTTCTTTAAAAATGCGATTTACCAGTCTCTGGTAGGTTGCCCTTGCATTTTTATGTCCGAATGACATAACTTTATAACAGTACTTACCTCAATCAATTATGAAGGATGTCTTGTCCATATTAGGCTCGTACATCTTGATTTGATTATATCCAGAGTACGCATCCATAAAGCTCCGCAGCTCGTGTCCCACTATGGAGTCGACAAGTAAGTATATCCAAGGTAGAGGACATGGGTCCTTGAGGCATGCCTTGTTCAAGTCCGTGAAATCCACGCAGACCTGCCATTTTCAGTTCTTTTTTTTTAGGAGGACTACATTGGTTAACCATTTTGAGTGGTGGACCTCGATGATAAAGTTCGCATCCTTGAGTTTGTCGATTTATGCTTCTATAATCTTACTTCACTCTGTTCCATGCACTGGATGACTGGCCTCATTGTTGGGTCCAGATGGAGGCAATGACAAATTATAGAAGGGTTTATTCCAGGCATGTCTTTTGTTGACCAGGCAAACACATCTTTGTTCACCCGTAAGAGGGAGGTGAACAACTCATTTTCTTGATTTCACAGTTTTGATCATATCCTAGCTTTGCACTTTGGTCTGTCAGGGTCAAGGCTTATGTAGACATCATCTTCATTCGCTTTGGGTACTAGAGTACTGTCTTCTTAGAGGGTTAAGATCCAAATCGAATTCCTTGTAGCCGGTTTCTTGACCCCATGACTGTAATTGCTATGTTGATCTCTCTTTCGAATCTACAGAGTTCCGTTCGCCCTTCCTGATTGCATTCATGCTTTCCAAAGTGCAGCATCGGGTAGTAGCTTGTGTTGGAAATGTGCCCTAAAACCAATCATATGATGATACTTTACGGACATTTCACATGTTAAACTAATTTAGTTTAATGTAAAGGGCAAATATTATTGTTTAAAGTAGTCTCATATAAATGTTATATGCTTAAACAATAATGAAGGGAAATTATGAGATTTGTATGGGATTTCTAATGACTAGCATGCATAAGCAATTCAAAATTCAAATGCATAAGCAACGGAAGCTAAATTGTCAAAGCAATTAGTCATGCAAATCCCCTTCAAGAAGCATAGGTTAATATTTGATGCATCTAAGAAAATAAGAACAAAGTTAAGGTGTAGTCTTATACCTCTTGATCTACTCTTTAGACCAAGGATGGACCACCTCCAAGCCCTTTGTTCTTGGAACTCCTTGAGCCTTGCTTCCTTCCTTGATTCCTCCACCTTTAATGATTGCCTTCAATAGAATTCTCCTAGAGCCTCCAAGGTAGAAGGCCTCTAAAGATCCACACCTACACTAGTAGTGGAATGGATGATGGATCATCAAAAGAAAGGGAGATGAGTAGCTATCCCTTCTCTTGGAAAATGGCCGGCTGTTTTAGTGAGGAAGGAGGAGATATTTTTCTTCTCTTTGGTTGACAAACTCAATCCAAAGCCATACCAAGTATGGTGTGAAGTATGGTGATGAGTTCCACTTATGAAAGTTTCATTAAACTTCCATATATATAAAAGAGGGGAGTCAACTTTTGACTCCACTCATTCTTTCTCATTAAAGCCGGCCATTGAGTGTATTTTTGGGCTTTTGGGCTTTTATAATTCAAGTCATCTTATGCTTGAATAAAAGCCCAAAGAGGTTTAGGGCCCAATGGGCCCTAATGAACCCGAACTTTTCATAAAGCCCAAAACGATCTTTTATCGCTTCTATGATTTCATTAGACTTTCTAATTAATCATATCACTCAATTAATTCAATTAATTATTTCCATCATTCATATGTGGTTCCACCACAAGAGTGTATCGGTGTACAATCATTTTAGGTTCTAATTAGCAAGGCAGTGAGGTGATTGGTATCAATCCAATTGATTAGTTTTATTCCAATCATCTAGTGAATTAAAACTTATTTTAATTCTTTATCTTCTTTGGTGATTACTAATTTAATCATCCATAAGATCCCACAAGCCATGAGTGACATCTAAACATATATCATGGCTACCCAAGCTAATGTAGAAGTTTGTTCGGAGAACCTATTCAATTGGAATTACAATGTAATTCGATCCTTCTCTAATACAATACTCTCAATCACATTATTAGGGTATGGATACATAATGTCAAACCCCTAATGTGATTATACCATGTTATGTGATTCTATTGAGTCGTAAAGGAACACTTTCCATCACTACGCTCATTACTTCGGCCGAAGATTCCCGAATCATATCTTAGAGTATTCTTCCTCTCGTAACGAGGATTAGAGATCCCTTGTTGACCATTAACTTGCCTCCATGGCTAAGTAGCTTAACCCCAATTATGCCGTGGACACCCTCAAGATTGGGGTGACTTTGACATAATCAAAGATCAAGGACCTAACCACAAGACAACTATGATGTCTCAGGTCAAAGGATTACTTACATATTCCAATCAATGGAGTTACTTGCTTGACATGTGAGTAGACCTCCATGCAAGTACTCCCTTCGATTGTATTCAGTGAACTCATTCCCTTAATGAGCACCTACATACTTGTCATAGTGTCAATACACGAATGGCTGAGACTCTCCATCCTTCCCATTTGAAGCTGACATAGTACGTACTGGTCTATGGATTGTCAGTATCCCTCCGACAATCCCATGACCAGGAACATTTTGAACATCATGGTTATGAGAAGAAGGTCTCTGCAGTCTAACTTCATTAGATTACTTCTTCCATCAATCCATTGTCCATGGATTCACTATTTGGACATTTATCAACTATTGAGATTGTCCTAATAAGTGACTTTGCCCTTTTGCTGTATTTAGGGTTATCCATACATACAGTCAATGTCCTGAAAAGTTTCTTCCAAAGATTGACTTTCAGGGCATATTTCCAACAAATAAGTCCAAGGAATATGTGCTTATGAGAATGTAATCTAAACAAGTTAGGTTCATGAGACCATTCTCGTTCATATACATATCCTAAACGTTCCTGATCATAGGATTGCCAATTGGGCATTGATAGTCCGTTAAGATCAGTACATGTTATGTCTTCTCTCAGGGAGAGTGACTAGTCTCGAGTCATTGGTGTGACTGACACCAAGACAAGCATGTAGGTGCTCAATATAGAGTGAGTCCACTGAACACGATCAACGATGAGTTTTTCATGATCATGTCACATGAGAACTCATAGTTGGGATAATGCAAATTAGTCCTTTGACCCGGATCAAATTTGTCCTCATAGTTGGGATAATTCCGATGAGGGATATGGAATTTGCTAAAATAGTGGGTGGTGCTATTTGATTTAAAGACCCGAATCAAATGGCTTAAAATCAATCAATCTATTTTTCGTTATGTATTTATATTTGCAAACGCTATCCAATACTTGACAAAGAAAAGGCCGAAGGTCTTAGTTTCCGGACTTGGTACCACAATCCCTTAGATTGTCTTGAATGGATTGTATATGTACCTAAGTAGTCTCATTCTCACAATCTTCCTTTTGATAATGTATCATTGGAAGAACTTGTTAGATAGTTGGAAATTATGTTTGGAACATAATGGTTGTTTGACAAAAATAGTCCATAAAGATGGACTTATGATGATTTTGAATCATTAAATGTTGAAGTGTTAAACCGCTTAAGGAGACGGAAACAAGGCAAGGACTTCACCTTTGAGTCCCTATCCAAATGGTTCACTAAGTTTATAGTAAACTATATAGTGAACAATAACCGCACTCTCTCCAAAATCGTTTGATGTGTATAACACAATTGAAATAAGTTTCAAGAGAGATAGTGGGAGTTTAGGGACCATGACTATTGTAGTCAATGGAGAAGTCAAATGAAGAAGGCAAAATAACTCCAAGGGAACAAACTTTCTTTATGAAAGGATGGACATTGGAAGGGGTATTTGCAAGTAATGACTTGCAAGTGTCAAGAACACATCTTTCGAAGGTGTTGTAAATGTTCTTGAATAATTCAAGACAGTTGGTTCCTCTACTTGAATGCTTGATTCTGTATTTGTGACTATGTTTTACAATCGTTGTAAAAGTGTGGCAAATAAGAAGTAGAAGATTAATGAGAAAAGAGAAAGTACTTCACATTCGGAACGTGAATCAAATACAGATCTCTGTGAAAGCAGATAGTACTTACTTCCTCATATGAACTACCAAAGTAAATGATTGGATTATTGTAATCTAATAGATTGTCTCTATAGTAGAGATAATATGGTAGTGTTAACTGTTTAGAATGGAACGATGCTTAAAACCCAAAAGGTTACAAAGTAGTGACTAATCCCAACTAAATTGTGACACCTCTAAAAGCATAAATTACGAGTTGGTCATAGATGGATGCTTTGGATCGTTAGATCTGGATCCAATGCCTTCTTGTTAAAACTGTATAGAGGCGAAATGTTCGAATCTTTATTCTTTTGGAAAGAATAAGGAATCACAAAGCTGTTGAGGTTAATTCACTAATACTACTCATGTTATGTGACATTCACCGAAGATCGCTCTCGGTTGGACTATCGTGTATTTTGAATAAACACAAGTCCGAATACTTTGTAAAAGGTTTCAAAGAATTCAAGAATGTAAGTTGATGAGTAAGATGTCTAAACTATGTACTTCCTTAGATTTGATCAAAGGAAATGTAACACTTTAGAAGAGTTTTTTCTTGAAAGATATCAAGGAAAAATAAGCATCATAAGATAATAGTTTTCTCCATTAGGAGAAGAACGAACACGAATAAGATTTGATTCGTTGGATTATTATCAAAATACCCGTATATAAGATATATATAAATATACTTCTAAGACAATACGATTGTCAATTAGAATATCTTCCAAAGTTTTCATGACTTCATAAGATGTAGTTGGAAAGAAAGACAAGTCTTAAGCATGTTAAAATTTGGGGTTGTGTGCTAATAAGCAATATTGGTTGAGAACAATCTTGTAGGATATCCTAAGATTAGCCTTTGGACATCACTTCTATTAACCAACTAACAAATGTTGTTTGTTGGGTAGTTCATTGTAATCCTACAATAGGATTTGCCTAAGATAGAGCAAGTGAACGAGAAATAGAATTCAAAGAATAGGTTCTTTGAGAGACAAGATGATTATTAACAAATATAACAACCTAGTTCCAACACCAATAGCTCCAAGGTAGTCAAGAAGGATTTGAAAACCGTCTCAGTTGAATGGTTTGAACTTTATGACTATGTCATAGAGTTACACCTCTTAATTCGAAAGAAATAAGAATGAAAATCCTTATGATTACATTGAGTATGTATACGACATATACTCAAGAAAATGGTATAGTACCATTTGACTCGAAATAATGAAACCTACATACCAATTGGTAGCTAATTGGTATATACATATCCTAAACGTTCCTGATCATAGGATTGCCAATTGGGCATTGACAGTCCGTTAAGATCAGTACATGTTATGTCTTCTCTCAGGGAGAGTGACTAGTCTCGAGTCATTGGTGTGACTGACACCAAGACAAGCATGTAGGTGCTCAATATAGAGTGAGTCCACTGAACACGATCAACGATGAGTTTTTCATGATCATGTCACATGAGAACTCATAGTTGGGATAATGCAAATTAGTCCTTTGACCTGAGGCATCACAGTTGTCTTGTGGTGAGGTCCTTGATCTTTGATTATGTCAAAGTCACCCCATCCGAGGGTGTCCACGGCATAGTTGGGGTTAAGCTACTTAACCATGGAAACTGAAAGTGAATGCGCAACAAAGGGATCTCTAACCTTCAAACCGTTGAGGAGAATATATAGCAAGTATGATTAAGAATCTGCAGCGGAGTATGAATAAAATTTGGGAAGTCGTTTAAAATCATATTCAAGGGTAATCATATAAGTAAATGAATCACATTGGATAGTAGACATAGACCAACTATCAAACCAAACAATGTGGTCGAGTATTTGTATTAAGAAGGATATAAGTATTGCCCATTGCAATCCTAACTGAATAGGTTTCTCACCTCTTCTGATTAGCTTGGGTAGCCATGACATACTGCTAAGTGTCACTCATGGTTTGTGGTAGCCCTAAAGGTGTATGATCACTCAAGGGAAATTGAAGAAAGTAAGTTTCAATTCACAAATGATTACGAGAAAAGGTTCTAATCCTCCACTGCCTCGCTAAAAGGAACCTAATGGATCGGCACACCGTGTAAGGTAGAGTTTGATGCGTAGAATGGAGATGAGTAAGAATAATTAAATGGTTTAATTATTTATGGCAAGGATTAATTAATATGTTAATTAGTAAAACGAATAAGTTCACGTTATAGACCCTCCCGGAGTTAGTTTTGGGCCTCAAGGCCCAATGGGCTTCGAGCATCCGGCCATTGACTTAGGATGTATGACAACGTGACTAATAACCATTAGGGCCCAAAAGCCCAATGAACCCAGCATATATTAGCCATTTGATGCAATGTAGTAGACACTTTAATTGCAAGTTTGCACTACATTTAATGAGATATTATAATAGCAACTTGATAACATTTTACTAAGATCAGGTTTTCTTTTGGAGGATTGATGAGCATGAAAGTGCTCTCTCTTCTCTAAGGGTGGCTACCCTAGAGAGGAAAAGAGGGCCAGCATTCTTCCTTCCTCCTAGGGCACTCATCTTTCCATCAGAACCACTCTTGGTGAAGAGACTTAGAGGTTCCCTACTTTGGGAACGAGGAATCGATTCATCCTCATCGTCAAGCAGGAATGAAGAGGCCCTCTCCATGGGTGATTAGCCTTTGCTTAGGCAAAGAGGAATCTACAAAGGTATATGATTTATCTACTCAAATTGTGCTTGAGATTTTGTAATGGTTCTGTATCTGCTAAGGCATAAGTTTCTTGGTAAATTTTTAATTTGAATGCATGCAAACATGATTCACCATTGACACTAATTACATGCTAATGATGTTTGTTCAAATGAACTTAGTTTTCCAGTGTGGCCAGTCACTTTTTGATTTCTTCCTCCGTCGGGGTTGAGATAACTGAGTGACTGATGGTAAAAGATGAGGTACTGCTCTCATCCTATGCAGCCAATTCAGGCCTAAGATGGCGTTAAATGTAGGAGTTGAACATTCCATGGCCTAAGACTACAAGCAAGTTATAGGGTTTCGCCTGAACCACCGCTAATATTTCACCCGTTCCGAGAGATCGGATTACAGGATGCCTTCAAAAGATGTTGCAGGATTTGTTTTTTATTATGATTTGTATTTGTCCAAGATACTCGGCATCTTCTCTGCTGTCCATTATTGATTAGTACCAATGACCATAGCATTTGATGACACACCCCACCACCAGTACACGTAGGATACCAAAGTACGGCGTGCTGGCCGACACTCGGAAGTGACTGCCGAAACCATTAAATGTGACAACGCCCATTGGAGAAAAATAATTTGTATTAAATGGAGTAAAATCCAACGACAATATGCATATGGTTCAGAGCGTACTAATTTGAACAGCGGAAAATAAAGCGCTTCGAGTTCCCTACAATCTCTATCCATAACAGGGATGGATATTATTATAGAAACGAGGCAAAAAGATCCTACACAGTTGGGATGAACGATCAGAAGCGCCACGTATCCTCGACTTCGCCCAATGCTCTATCTTCGTGTCCTGAAGGCGCAAGCAAAAGTGTGAGTGGACAAAAAATAAAAGTTTTACCAAACCTTTCTCTTTTTCAATGTACTAACCCCCTGTTTGAAAATCCAGTATAATCATGAAAACGTACTATCACTTGAAGTATAGTTTCGAAGGTATTATAAACAGATACTGAAAAGTCTCGAAAGATATACATTTCCGTAAGTCACAAATCATAAATATCAATAATATAGTACCGGAAAACCGACACAAGGTACCATACGCAATCACATACACGAGTTGAGAACAGCCTCTCAATCACCGTACCAAGTCCAATACGTTAATCAATAATTTGTACTCCTAGTACCACATGCTCAAAAAAGTCCTGGCACCGCAGCGTCACTGCCGGTCATTACGCAGTGGGGCCTTTTCCTATAAACAACAGCAATAATCGTAAGACAAGCTTGCACTAAGGTATTTACCGGACAATATACCCCTAGGTACAGGTCGTAGCAGCCCATACATGTCACATCCCGATCCCGGACAGGGCCAGGTGTCGGAAGAAAGTGATAGCCGACGGCGTTAAGCATAATGAAAGCCAAAAGAAGTTGAAGGATGAACTAAAAGGGAAATTGTATTGAATCAAAGGTCAGGTGCGGAAGAAATAAGTACACAACCGTGAGTAGGTAAGGGGAATTCAGAATTTAAACAAACGTAGAAACAACCCTACAATGTCATACCACCGCACCATCGACGTCACAAGCTCCCTGCCAACGAACCTGGAGGGGCGCAAAGCCACTTGGTGAGTGGGTCAAAAGCAGTTTTCAAAACGCGTTTGTTTTCAAAGTTTAGTAACCCCTCGGTTTTTGAGAAACCAAAGTATAATTGAGAAAGCCGTCATGCCCGTAGGCGTCAGGAACCTCAAATACTATCATTTAAAACATTTACGGTATACGATACACCATTTACTGTATTTGCTTTCGCTCGTATGTAAGCTTGCATATCCCACAGGGCTAAATCCCACCATGAACAAGCTAGGTATAAATAATTACTTCAAGTATAAAACGCGAGTCTAGTGCGCCACCTGTGCACAAATGGCCGTGCACCTGAAGTCAGGGATTGCCTAGTGCAGCCTAAGACGAGCTAGGCCACCATGGATCCAATGCTGCGTGGCGGTACTGATAGTGACAGCTCTAGTCAAAGGCTCTAGTCCACAGCCACTGAGACTGATCACTATACGGTGTTATACAACTACTGAGGAGCAACAGTACCGATCATGCATGACAATATAGTACGAGTGTTCTACCATCCTTTTTACAGCAATGAATATACATCTACATAACAATTTAAGCATTGAAAAACCATACGTATATATACATTTATCAAATAGAACCCACTCACTCACCTGTGGTATTGCTTGAATTTGAACCCCGTCCTGGGTAGCGGTAGTCCTCTGGATGGGCTATATGAGAAATCACCGGTACAATGATTAACCAAGGTTACTAATTAACTTGAATTAATTACCTATCCCTTTGCTTTTGTAATTTGGAGGTCCCAAGCCACGCCAAAAATTAACATGCATACTACCCGAGGTGATACGCGTCGTCACGGAAGTCATTGCGGTAAAGCAGATGCGAAAATTGGACCTTCCACGCGCCCTCGCGCGCGGCCACGAAAAAGGTTGGGAGCTCAAGCTCCACGCGCAGCTCCACGCGCAGCTCCCCACGCGCAGCTCCACGCGCGACCAGTCAGCCAGAGCCGGCCCCGAGGCGGTCAAACGCGGCTCGCTCAAGCGCCGGTCAACACGGCTCGGCTCAAACCGTCAACTCGCTCGGCTCAACCGTCAGCTCCCGGCTCGGCTCAAACCGGTCCAAGCTGATGACGTCATGCTGACGTCAGCAAATCGGTCTGAACCGGTCTGCTGACGTCAGCATGCCAAATCCAACCCGGTCCGATGACGTCAGCGCCGGTCATCCCTGCCAGGTTCCGGTCGCCAGCGCCGCCGCCGCCGCCGCCGCCGGCCGCCGTGCCGACCGCCGTCGCCGTCGCCGGAATCTGGGAAAAATGTGGCGGTTCTGGAGCAAAAGAAACTTGAAACTTCACTTAACGCCGTTTTAAGTCAAGTGGGCGATTCAAGTACCAAAATGAAGCTAGAGATGAGTAAAGAATAAGATTGTACCATTTTGAGAGACCAAACTTAGCCAAGTGGCCTAAGTGAGAAGAAGCCACAGTACAAGAAGTCGATCCACGGTCTTCCACGATTCTCGCGTAACCACCTGCATCAAGGCTCGAGCAGGGTGAATGGACACATCCAGGAACACGGTGGTGATTCGTTTGAAGTGAGTTTTGGGTTCGTTTCAGGAGGGAAAAAGCCGAGAGAAAGGAGGGTCAAAACTCAAGCCACAGGGGTGGCTTGAGTAATTCCACCAGCCCTGCAGGTTTGTCCAGATTACTGGACACCCACGAAGTGCAAGTTTTGGGTATGTTTTGGTGCAAAGATTTGTGAAGTAAAAATGGCCAGGTGGCACGGTTTAGTGATGAAAATTTGTTGGTAAAAGAGGAAGAAAGAAGAGAGGAGGAGAAGCTCGGCCAAGAGCCAACGACATAAATCCCAGGAAATAAGGTTGGCTTGTGCCTGCTGCCAAATGGGCCCCAGCCCAAAAGTGAATTACAGGAAACGTCGAAAATCAACGCCCGTAAAATATTCGTTCGGAGTCCGAACGACGTATGGCTCGCGTCTACGAATTCGTATCGACGAGCACGTCAAGAAAATACAAGTGGATACGTCGTACGAGTTACGACGCAAAAGTCAACCAAAAAGTCAACCCAGGGGCAAAAACGTCATTTCCCACCTTCGGAAATAAAATAAATTAAATTTTGAACGGGATGTTACAATACATGTGAGAACTGTCCTATGGCCATGAGAACGGTACTACAACGTAGTGAAAGCATACCTAGTGTGTTTGAAAACATACATACATACTCATGTGTATAGACATAGGATACAAGATTCCTTTCATAATTCCCAAATATTTAATATTGCATAAATAATATCTTTTCTCAAAATCACATACCAAAATACCATTTCATATTTATGCAAAAGCGATAACATAGTGTAAACCATTTCAATATGTATAAACATATCCCCAATATCCATTTAAATTCATATCCCAATATAAAACCATAAATAACACAAATATGGTTGCATAAATAATTGTCAACAAGTATATATATTTCATAATAAATATATATAAATAATCATGCGTCGAAAACCATTTAAAACCATAAATAAATCACTTTCATAAACAATTTCAATCATAAAAACCATTGAGTAAAGCAAAAGTCCACTCACAGGTGATCGGGAGTGAAATCTCCCCCGGTGTTGCCCTCCTCGGTGTGCGGAGCCGAAGAATTACCTATTTAAAGTTAGGGGATAAATTAGAACTTCCCTAAAAATAATTTTTAAAAATAGGCCTTAAAAGAATCCCCCCAAAAATATGAATATTTTAGCGAAAACGGGCTCGAAAAATGAATTCCGGGCCCCGAAAACCCTACCGTCGCCGTCCACCGCCGCCGTGCGCCGCCGCACGCGCCGCCACGCGCCGGGAAACGGTCGGAAAACCGCTCCACGCGCCGGGAAACCCCCTCACGCGCCTGCACGCGCCGGGAAACCCCCAGACGCGCCCCCACGCGCCGGAAAACAATCCCACGCACCGGCCACGCTCCGGCGACTGGCTTCACGCGCTGGCACGTGGTCCCACGCGCTGGCACGTGTCGCCACGCGCTGGCACGTGGTCCCACGCGCTGGCGCGTGTCCCCCACGCGCGTCACGCGCCCCACGCGCCCTGCTGACGTCACCCCACGCGCTGCTGACGTCAGCCACGCGCCCCACGCGCCTGCTGACGTCAGCACCGTTAAGTTTAACGGAATATACCTTCGCCGTTAGGAATATTCCCCTGCCGTTAGGAATATTCCGTTACCGTTAACGGAATATTCCCTCTCCTCCTTCCTCTTGCCGGTCGCCGGAGCTCCGCCGTCGCCGCCGCCGTCTGGTTCGCCGGAATCTGGGAATTTTAATACCGATTAAGTCCCAAACTTCAAAAATTCGTATCTTCTTCATTCTTTGTCCAAAATTGACGTGCCATATATCAAATTGAAGGTATTGAAGAGTAGAATATTTTTATACCTATTTGAGGCCGGAAAAGTGGCCGGAGATGGCCTGAAATTGGCCGGAAAGCTTCGGGAAACCCTAATTCCGTTCTCCTTCAATACTGCACCAAATTTGACGTATTTTATATCAAATTGAACCTACTCAATCCAACAAAGCCAATGGTAATGGTCTCGAGGCTTACCTTGGTCTGGTTTGCACAGAAAATGGACGGACAGTTTGCCTAAACCGTTCCGACTTCGGTTTGAACGCTCGGGCTCGAGTTTGGAGATTCCAAGATCACAGTCCCGTCCAAAATGACGAGAGGATCACGTTGGTATGAATTTTGGGCGACGGTTTGGTGGTTTTGTGATTCAACAAGGATTAGGGTTTGTCGGTTCGTTGTTTGGCTTAGAGAGAAAATGGGAGAGAAAGTGACAGAGAGGAGTTGGAACATGCAGAAAATGTGGGGAGGGGCTGGCTGCTGTGCAGTCAGCCAAAAACCCTAATTCCCACACACGGAGTGGAAAATTACCAAAATGCCCCTACACTTTAAAGTTCGTAAAACGTTCGTTTGAACTCCGAATTGAGTTCCGCTTGCGCCCACGCGTTCGTGTCGACGAGTACATCAAGAATATGTAAAGAAATAAATTTTTAGAAGTCGTCACGAAAAGTCAACAAAAGTCAACATTGACCCTAGGGGTATTTTGGTCATTTCACATAAATTTTGGGACGGGTTGTAACAATCTACCCCCCCTAAATAAAATTTCATCCGCGAAATTACAAACAAAAGTACTAAAATAGATGTGGATATTGTGCTCTCATATGCTCCTCAGTCTCCCAAGTAGCCTCCTCGACCTCATGGTTACTCCACCGAACCTTCACCAGAGGTATCACTTTGTTCCTCAGAACCTTGTCTTTTCTGTCCAAAATCTCCACCGGTTCCTCCTCGTAACTCAACCTCTCATCCAACTGCAAGGGTTACGGCTGAAGTACATGAGACTCGTGTGGTACATACTTCCTCAACATAGAAACATGGAAGACATCATGTACCCGAGATAGTTCTGCTGGTAAGGCCAAACGATAAGCAACTGCGCCAATACGCGCCACAATCTCATAAGGACCAATGTACCAGGGACTCAACTTACCCCGTTTACCAAATCTCACCGCACCCTTCCAGGGCGACAATCTCAAAAACACAAAGTCGCCAACTGCATACCCGCGATCCTTAGAGTGTTTGTCTGCTATACTCTTCTGTCTATCCTGGGCCGCTTTCAGGTTACGCTTAATCACCTGAACCTTCTCTGTAGTGTCATCTACCAATTCTAGGCCCTCCAGTGCTCGCTCCCCTACCTCAGTCCAACATAATGGGGTTCTACACGCCTTACCATACAACGCTTCATACGGTGCCATACCGATGCTAGAATGGAAACTGTTATTGTAGGCGAACTCTATCAACGCTAAGTGATCATCCCAACTTCCCCCGAATTGAAGGACCGAAACTCTCAACATGTCCTCCAAGGTCTGAATCGTCCTCTCAGACTGACCATCCGTCTGTGGGTGGAACGCTGTACTGTACAGAAGTTTTGTTCCCATAGCCTCCTGAAATGCCTTCCAAAATTTGGAAGTGAACCTCGGGTCTCTATCCGATATGATGGAAACTGGTACCCCATGGAGTTTAACAATCTGATCAATGAACATCTTTGCCAATTTATTCAGCTGGTAATCCTGACGAATTGGCAAGAAATGAGCTGTCTTCGTCAGTCGGTCAACAATCACCCAAATACCATCGCACTTTGCTCGGGTAGGCGGTAACCCAAACACAAAGTCCATGGTAACATTCTCCCATTTCCAAACTGGAATAGGAAGCCTCTGCGACAACCCCGAAGGTTTCTGCCTCTCCGCCTTCACCTGCTGACAAGTGAAACACTGACTCACGTAAACGGCAATATCCTTCTTCATCCCTGACCAATAGTAGTAAGGTCGGATGGTACGGTACATCTTCGTACTACCCGGATGCAAAGCATAAGCAGAAATGTGTGCCTCATCCAGGATTTCCCTCTTCAATCCACTATCACCTTTGGGTACGAATAATCGACTACACAACATCAGTACTCCATCCTCCCTGATCACATAATCCTGTCTCACACCGCCAAGAACTTCCTCCTTAAGCTGTATACACTCAGAATCAATCCCCTGGGCCACTCGAACTTTATCCACCAAAACAGATCTAACCTGGAAATGAGCCAGCAAAGCTCCATGATTATCCACATTAAGGATAGCACCCGTGCTCCTCAACTCACCCAACATCGGAATGTAGGTCGCTCTAATCGATGCCAACTGCCCATGGGATTTCCGACTCAAGGCGTCGGCCACTACATTCGCCTTACCCGGATGGTAATCAATGGTGCAATTATAGTCACTGATCAACTCCATCCATCTCCTCTGTCTCAAATTCAACTCACTCTGCGTAAAGATATACTTGAGACTCTTGTGGTCGGTGAAGATACGGCAAGTCTCCCCATACAAATAATGTCGCCAAATCTTCAAAGCAAAGACCACTGCAGCTAACTCCAGGTCATGAGTAGGATAATTCATTTCGTGCCGTTTGAGTTGTCTGGATGCATAGGCGATGACCTTACCATGTTGCATCAACACACAACCCAAACCATGCAACGAAGCATCTGTGTAGATATCAAATTCACCGCTCTCATCAGGAAGCACTAACACCGGTGCATGAGTAAGGTGATGTTTAAGTTCCTGGAAACTCCGCTCACAACTGTCATCCCAAATGAACTTAACATCCTTCCTGGTGAGTTTGGTAAGAGGTCCGGCTATAGATGAGAAATTCTGCACAAAACGACGGTAATAGCCGGCTAAACCCAAGAAACTTCTCACCTCAGTTACATTGGTCGGCTGCTCCCAATTCACCACCGCCTCCACCTTCTGTGGATCCACAAAAATGCCCTCAGCAGAGATCACATGCCCCAAGAAACTGATACTATCCAGCCAAAACTCACACTTGCTGAACTTGGCGTACAACTGAGCTGTCCTCAAACTCTCTAAAACCCTCCTCAAATGTTCCTCATGCTCGGTCTCACTCTGGGAGTAAACTAGAATGTCGTCGATGAACACAATCACAAACTGATCCAAATACGGTCGGAAAACTCTGTTCATCAAATCCATAAATGCGGCTGGAGCATTAGTCAATCCGAACGGCATCACCAAAAACTCATAATGTCCATACCTCGTTCGGAAGGCAGTCTTGGGCACATCATCCTTGCGGATACGCAACTGATGATATCCAGATCGCAGATCAATCTTGGAGAATACTCGTGCTCCCTTCAGCTGATCGAACAGGTCATCAATCCGAGGCAATGGATAACGGTTCTTCACCGTCACCCGATTGAGTTGCCTATAGTCTATGCATAAACGCATACTCCCATCCTTCTTCTTAACAAACAACACCGGAGCACCCCAAGGTGAAGTGCTGGGTTGAATAAACCCCTTATCAACTAACTCCTGAAGTTGGGTCTTTAACTCCCTCAATTCAGCTGGAGCCATACGATACGGCGCTCGGGAAATAGGATCAGTACCTGGTATCAGATCAATCGTAAACTCGATCTCTCTGTCAGGAGCTAAACCAGGTAAGTCCTCAGGAAAAACGTCGGGATATTCATTGACCACGCGAACATCCTCGACACGGGTTGGAGAATCTTCTTTCATCACCACATGAGCCAAATACCCCTGACAACCCTTCTGCAACAACTTCTTCGCCCTGAGTGATGAAATCAGACAATTCTGCAAAACTCTTCTCTCGCCTTGGAAAACAACTTCTGGTCTACCAGGTGTTTGAAATGTGACCACTTTGGTACGACAATCCACGATGGCATGATACTTGGATAACCAATCCATACCCAGAATAATATCGAAGTCAATGATGTTTAGGGGAATAAGATTCGCCTCCATGAGTTCGTCACCAACGAAAACTGGACAATCCCTAAATTCCCACTGTACGGCACTAGTCTGCCCCATAGGCTGAGCAATAACTAACTCACACTCAAGAGGTGAGGGTTGGGGATTCACTTTCTTAGCAAACATAGGGGAAATCACATAATGTGTAGCACCCGGATCAATTAAAATTCTAGCATGATAATCGAAAACTTTTAACGTACCCATGATAACTCCTGGACTCGCTCGAGCATCCTGCTGAGAAAGATTGTAGACTCTGCCATGTGCCTGGCCTCCATTACGGCCTCCAGTACGACCACCAGCGCGTCCCCTCTGAAATGGACCACCGCGGTTCACCTGACTAGTCTGGGTACTGCCGCTAGACACAGCACCCGCATTCTGACCCTGATTCTGTCCCACTCGCTGACTACCACCACTCTGATCAGTCCTCTGTGGGGGTCCTGAAGCCACACTCCCACTACCCTGTTGCTGAAGTAATGGGCACTCACGACGCCAATGATCAGACGCTCCACAGTTATGGTAACCACTGGTCTGAGACGGGCATGCACCAAAATGTCGCCGATTACAACGCCCACAGAAAGGTCGATCAGAACGGGTTGAACCAGCAGAATACTGAGAGTTACCCATGCGTCCTCCACCAGATCGAGAACCTGAGCTAGAACCTCCACCAGAAAAACTAGAGCTCTGACCGCTCCTCTTGAAGCCCTGCTGCTTCCTCGGACCGCCAACAGAAAATTTCCCCTGCTGACGTCCCCTGTCACCACCCGTACCAGTGCCCCCAGCATAGTCACTAATCATCGACTGCTCAATGTCCAAAGCTAACTCCAACTCCATCTGGTAGGTCGTACATCGGTGAGCAGCAGTGATGATCCTGATGTCACGCCTCAGCCCCTCATGAAACTGCGTCCGTACCTCCGCTGCGTTATTCTCCATCGCTGGGCAATACCTCATAAGCTCACGAAACTGTGTCCCATACTCAGATACGGTCATAGTGCCCTGTTTCAGATCCAAGAACTCCCTCCTCTTCCTGACTCGGTGAAGGGAAATTTGCGGATTAACCGAGTTCATTAAGCAACATCATTAGTCCAATAATGCTAATCAATAATTTGTACTCCTAGTACCTACACACATGTAAGTCCTGGTGCCGCAGTCCTGGCCACACCCAGCTGGGTCACTTGTGCTGGGCCTTTTCCCATAAACAATAACAATAACGTAAGACAAGTTTTCGTTACACCAAGGTATTTACCGACAATACCTCCTCGAGTACAGTGCGTGACCCATACATGTGAGAACTCGGCCCCAATGGCCATGAGAACGGTACTACAACGTAGTGAAAGCATACTCTAGTGTGTTTGAAAACATATATACATACTCATATGTAAATAGGGAACAAAATCCCATTTATAAATCCCATATCAAATATTGCACAACAATCATTCTCCCAAAACCATATAATAAAAATATCAAATTCAAATATTTATGCAAGAGAAATATCATAGCATAAATCCATTTTATACTATATAATCATAGAAGATAAAATATCTCAAATCACCAAAATAATCCATTTATCAATATAAATTTATCATAAATAAATCACTTAGGTAGCACAAATCATATTCATTAAGCATATATATTTATAAATAAATATATATAGCAAACATGCTTTAAAAGCCATTTAAAACCATATATAATCATAAACATAATCATTCATAATCATAGAAACCATTTTATAAAGTAAATGTTCATCACGTATTCGGGAGGAAATCTCCCTGGGCGGTTGCCTTCCTCCTCGGATGTGCGGAGCCAAGGATTACCTATTTAAAGTTAGGGATAAATTAGAACTTCCCAAAATAATTAAAATAGGCCTTAAAGAATTCCCCAAAAATATGAATATTTAGCGAAAACGGCTCAAAAATGAATTCCGGTCTCCGAAAACCCTACCGTCAGCTCACCGGGCTACCGGCGCTGGCTGGTGGCGGCCAGCCAAGACGCGTCAGCCAATGCCATTTTCGGGAAACGTCGGAAAACCTCATTGCGCCTGAAACTCTCTACGCTGCACGCTGGCCGAAACCCGGACGCCACTTGCCACGCCGGGCCGAAAACCACTCCCACGCCACGGCTTCACGCTACCGCCAGTGGCTTCACGCTACCGCACGCGGTCCCATCGCTGGCCGGCACGCGTCGCCACGCCGGGTATCGTGGTCCTACCGCTTACGCTGCGTCCCCACGCGCCGCTTACGCGCTTCACGCCGCTTTGGCCGGGACGTCACCCACGCTGTGTCACGACGTACCGCCGAACGACAGCGCTTGTCGCTACCGCCGACAAGACTGCTAGTTAACGAATATACTTTCAGCCGTTAACGGAATATTCCGTCGTCCCCTTCCTCTTGCCGGTCGCCACCCGCTGTCGCCGCCGCCACCGTTCGGGCCGGAAACTGGAAATTAACACCGATTATAGTCCCAAAAATCTCAAAATTCGTGATCTTCTTCATTCTTTAGTCCAAATTGACGCCATATATCAAATTGAAGGTATTAAAGAGTAGAATATTTTTATACCTATTTGAGGCCGGAAGTGGCCGGAGATGGCCTGAAATTGGCTGAAAGTCGGGAAACCCTAATTCGCTCCTCCTCCTGACATACCGCACCAAAATCGACGTACTTATATGAAATTGAACCTACTCAATCCAACAAAACCAATGGTAATGGTCTCGGCGGCTAATTCTTGGTCCGATTGCGGCCGTAAAGTCGATGAACAACTTGCCAATTCCGGCCCAACGCTTGGCTTGAACGAATCTGCCCGAAGTTTGAAGATTCCAGACGCTCACAGTCCTGGCCCAAAATGACGAGAGGATCACGCAGAATTTCTGGGGCGCTGGTTTGGTGTTTTGTGATTCGCTCATAGAAGTGTGCTCCCTTGATGTATTTTGCCGAGAGAGAATGGGAGAGAAAGAGAGGGAGAGAGAACGGCAGCAATTCCTGGGTAGGGTTGGTCAGTTGTGCAATCAGCCAAAATGCCAAAACCCACCCCATACACGGAGTGACACAAATTACCAAAATGCCTTTATACATTTTAAAGCTTCAGAAACGTCTGCTTTAACTCCGAATTGAGTTCCACAGCTTGCGTCCACGCTGCCCGTATCGACGAGTACTTTGAGAATATGTAAAGAAATAAATTTTTAGAAGTCACACGTAAAAGTCAACAAAAAAGTCACTATTTCTGACCCTAGGTATTTTGGTCATTTCACATAAATTTTGGGACGGGTTGTACACAGTTTGTATTTGGGGAAAAGGCCCTACTACGTAAGGACTCGGGTGTATTTCAAATGCGCAAGTATATGTGTGTGGTACTAGGAGTACAATTTAATGAATAACGTGAAAGTGCTTGTAATGGGATTGAGAGGTTGTTCAACACGATATTAAGGGTGATTGCCCATATACTCCTGTGTTGGTTTTCCTATATCTATACAATTGATATATTTTTGATGAAAATGATCTACAGATTTTATATTTTTATACGTTTAGCTATACTTTTATAAAGTACGCTTTGATACATACTTGGTATATAGCACTAGTAAATTAATTACTGATTTCAAATAGGGGTTATTATGTTGAAAAGAGAAAGGTTTTGCTAAAAACTTTTATTTTCGTCCATCACACCTTGTTTCATACCCTTCAGACCTAGTGATGTGTTGTTAATTTTGGCTAAGCCTCGAGGTATCTGTGTGGCAGCCTGATCATATATCCTGACCATGTAGGGATTCATCTTTTCTTTCAGTTTCTATAATAACATCCATCCCTCGTTATATAGAGATTTGTGGAACTTATTCTGCTATTTTGTTTCCATTGCTTTCAAATTAGTACGCTCAACCTTGTGCATGTTGGGATATTATCCGCAATTTTATGGTAATTTACTTTACTTAAACTAAGTGTTGTCATGCATTTAATGGCTTCGCTACTTCACGCAGTGTCGTGGCCAAAGACGCCTGTAAAACTCGCGATTCACGTGGTACGAGGTGGGGTGCCATTGCTAAAGATTCAAGCAATTTTACTTTTGTTTGATAAACGTTTGTTTTGGTTCGAAGATGCTCTAGGACGTTTGGCAGAAAAACATTTAAACAAAAAAGTTTCCGCAAGAAAATTTAAAAAATAAAAAGTAAAAGCAGAAGGTCGCCGATACCAGGAACTCCGCAGATATTAACGTAGAAAGTAATCTCTTCATAAGTAAAAACATAAAGAACAAAGAAACAAGAAAGTCAAGGCGAACTCGCGGTTTATGAACTAGGAAAAATGAATGCTGGCCAAGCAACTCTTGTAGAATGTTTCAAATCCTTGATCGGCCAAATAAAGATGGAATCTCAACTTCAAGTTCAACTCTTCCCAAATCCTTATCCACTCAAGTTTTTCCAAGCATGGTTTGAATGGGCAACGGCGTTAGGGTTACAACGAAACCACCAATACAATTAGTTCGCGGTACGGACATGACAAAACGCCTACAAGTCGCTTGGCTCTTCTTCGCTTACTGTACTTTCCACACAACGTGACGTACCAAATGTTTGGCTTGGAGCTCCCACTTCCTACTCCAGCATAGGAAATTATTTCACTGAACACCGCTGGTATATACAAACGTCCTAGAGCAATACTCGAACCAAACAAAACGCTTATCAAACAAACTAAAATTGCTTGATCTTTAACGTCTTCCAGTCATAAAGACAAAATTTCCTCGGGCCACAGAATTATTAAGTCTTTGAATTGAATTAATACATTGTTTTTGAGAAAACTCAAGTTAAATACATTAATCCTTCAATTTCTGCTTTAATTCCATATCTTTAAACCGAGAATGGGTAAAGTGATTTTAATAAATGAGCTCCCAAATAACAGGATGGCTTAAACTTTCTTACCATTGCTAAAGGGTGTTGCAAACAGACTGGCTTGAAGGATCGTAACATCAGAAGCTTCATAATCAATCTTTACTACCGTTGTTAGCATTTTTCAACCCCTTGTTTGGTTTCTTTAGAAGTATTTCATGTATAACCCTTCTCTTATACAATTGAGATCTGCACCTGTATCAATTAAGGTCTCCACAGAAAACTTAACGATTGGTTAATAAAGGTTGCGCGCAAATAGCTAACCATTTCAGGTCATAAGAAGTATCAATATTATTAAATATGTTTTAGCACGTAAATCTCACTTTCAGTTCAAAATTAAATTTTGTTCATATTATTTTTGGACATTAAAATTGCAAACATTTTATCCATATGAGATTCAGAATCAACCCTCACTTGGTTCGCCGCCAGATGCCTGTTCTTCTAGCCTTCGAACTCTCTACCGTTGTCGCTCACCTCCTCTTTAGTGCTCTTGATTTCTTCTTGAAGTTCTCGCCATAGATGTCTCTTCTTGGCTTTTTCCCTCGTATTCTATCAAACACACGCTTTGAGGCTGTAGGTAGGGATATCCTTCTTTTCCTGTGCTTAACTTTTCACCGCCACTTTGGCCATTTCAAGGTACTTTGATAGTTTCTCTCTTCATCTGCAGACATCGATCTCATCTATTAAATCAAGAACTAAAGACTCCTCATTAGTCAAAACACAAAGATGTAAAATTATTACACTTACATTCATCCTCTGTGCTACTTTCATCGGTTGTCGATTTGAATAAAATTGCCTTCTAGAGTCATTTACTTCCTTTATCAATTTCCTAAGACGAGATTCTAATAATAAAATTCTCTTCGTAGTTGTTCCTTCAGGCCATCATCTACAGAAAGATTGTAAATTTTATCCTTCATCCTGTATCTGCTAGCTTTATGACCATATTTTCCACATTTAAAGCAAACAAATTTAAATTTGAGGATTCACCAAACTTTCCGTTTCACCATCTTACCTTTGAACATTCTAGATTTTAAATGGGCCTATCATCCCCTGCTTGTCTTATGAATCTTATGAGTCTTTAATTTCTTGTGGTAAGGTTTTCTCTTCCTGGAGGCTCTGAACATATTGTTCCAAACTGTCTAGCTAGTGTCCCCAAGTTCCTCGGTTCCTCCAATCTTGCTTCTTCAATTTGACTGTGAATTTTTAAATCATTGCATAGTGCTAACCCTTCAAAGATAAATTTCAGCGGTTAATTCACCGTAGGTATAGATATCATACTGAGATGTCCTCCCCCTTGTTTTTTAATCTCATGCGGACCTTTTATCAGCGAACAGAGAGGGTGTGGCACCTAATAAAAACTTCTTCCGTGCTTCATTGCACCGGGAAACGAGTAAAAACACGAGAGAAAACATCTTTATACCATCTAAAAATGAGATAAAGCGATATCGTTTATCAACAGTTCTCGAGTTTTATCATCATGATTTTTAGTTGTTCCCAGAAAATGAAGAATAATAGCGTACACTAGACTATTAACGGCATCCTGGGCCCATCTTCCGTGAATCAATTCATTACCTGGCTTCTATAATGGGGTTCAAGTTGAAATCCCATCAACTCCGAAAAGCGTCACAGCAACGAATCCTGCCACAATAGCATGCAATGGCTATATCAGATGCAGTATTCATTTTTGCCGCTGCAGTGCAAACATCATCATGTGTCTCATTGTGTTGAGGTGATTTGCAGTAATCATCGCCTATCTATGTTCCATTCCTAACAATAGATCTCCCTATCATAGTGTACGTGATTTAATGATATCATTTTCTTCAAATTGTATATCAACAGAAGTGGGTCTAGGATAGTAATTTTAGTATTAGTTGTTGGTCTTACTTTCCTACCATAACCCATTCCCATTTACTAACATTTCAGGATTAGTAAATTGTTCTTCATATCAGCTATTGTTTCTTTAGTAATTACTGAAACACTTGCATCTTTGGCCTTACCTTTACCAACAGAACTTAATCTTTCGCCAATTCTTCAATGAAATTATCATCTCGCCGCCTAGTATTAAATCCTTCAAGGTTAATAATGGTAGTGGATTCTACTTTCATAGGCCCTTCAACCTCTTCTTACTCTCGGTTGAACTGTTAAGCTGCCAAAATCATCCTTTTGGTAAGGATGTTTCTATCCTTGATGTCTGTCTCCTAGCGACTGCAGAAAAAGATTGGTATAATTGTTCGATGTATCATGAGATAACTCACTAACATTTCTTTCTTCACTATCTTTATATGGAGCAGCAATGGTTCCTTGATTGTTTATGAGGATCGCCGCTTTCTGGCAAGATGGATAGCCTTTTGCTCTTTAATATCAATTTAGTGTTAGTAGGTCCCCGGTAAAAGGATTGTCAATAACATCAATGCATTTCATGTAATCAGTAATGCTTTTCTTCTAGCAGCATAATAGGCATACCAAAAGAAAACAACAGCTTAAAACAGTTTCTTCTTCATAAACCTATGATGCTTCTTATGCAAGTATTCTAATCTCATTTCCATGATCATACATTTCTTCTATCCATTTTTTCATGTTCACGTTATCAACATGCAAGTAATTTCTGTGTATGAAAAGCATAAATAACTTTAAACACGTAAATCACATTGATGGTGGTGGAATCCACATCATTCCACGCCGGCTTTGGCTGAATCGGTTTCTCCTGCCAGATGTTCGAGAGGTTCATCTTTTGTGCAAGGAATCTGAATTTGTTCTTCGGTTTTTCTTAATCCTCGGCTAAAAGATTTAGGTCTGGTTCGCATCCACAAGCAGCGCTTCCGACGATATAAATCTTAAAAGAGACGTGCGGGTTCGCCGCTCTAAAAGAATCTACACTTACCCCAGCATCTTGTATTTGAGAAACGTACCCCACGCCTCCATCCTAACTGATTGATGTCCTGACGCCTTCATTCGAGAGGCTTGGCCGCGGTTAAGCTCGCAACATCCACCTTCGTAAAGGGGTGATCTCATTCCACCCTTATGAGTTTGGGTACCACAGTGTTTGCCTCCTGCCAAGGTTAGCTTGAAAGAGTTGTTTGACCTTTTCGGTCCATCATCTTAGCTCGAGAGCTACTATATTCATTGCTTTACAGCAAATACGATAGACCACAGCAAGATGCGTCGTACGAGTTACGACGAAAAAGTCAACCGAAAAGTCAACCCAAGGGCAAAAACATCATTTCCCACTTCTGGGAATAAAATAAGTTAAAACTTTGAACGGGCTGTGACAATCTACCCCCCTTATAAAAATTTCGTCCTCGAAATTTCCATAAGAAGTACAATGAGGTAGATCAGAGTACACAACTGTTCACCATACATCCTTTCCAAACCGTTCCCCCGAAAAGGATGCAGGAGAAGAAAACAATTGTCAGAACCGAAAGCTGACAAACAGTGCTCCGACGTCGCCACAACTCAAGGTGACACCAGTGCTTCGAAGTTTAGTCAAAAGAGGGATACGATTAGCCGGAAGAGTAATCAGTCGTCCGAAGGACTTCTGATAGAGAACACCAAATACTACGTTTGCACGACCAGGAGGTGGAAATCGGTAGTGCAATCGTAGTCACTGATCAGGTACATCCGACTCCTTTGACTGAGATTGAGGTCTCCCAGGAAAATGAGACGCCTCAGCTGTGGTGGTCAAAGAACGGTCGACACGTCTCACCAAAGAGAAAATGTCGCCAGAATCTCGGAGCAAAGATACTGGCATCGAGCTTCGAATCATGGGTATGATAATTCATCTCATGCGGTTTCAGTCGCCTGAAGGCATGAGAGACTATCCATCCATGTTGTATTAGCACGCAGACCAACCCGCTCAGTGATGCATCACTGTAGAACACAAGGTACCGCCGTCGTTGGAACGTGCTAATACAAGAGCAAGAGTAAGACCAAACTTGAGCAGTCGAAAGATTTCTCGTGGTCGTCGTTCTACACGAAGGTTAACGTTTACCTGACAAGTTTCGTGAGAGGCAGAGCAACAGAAGATAAATCCTTCACGAAACGTCGGTAAAAACTGAGCAAGCCAAGAAAGTTTGAATCTTGTAACACTTCTGCGGTCGCTCCCAGATCCCCGCCACAGTAACCATCTGGGGATCGACAAGGATGCAATGCGCAGGAATCACATGCCCCAAGAAAGACACATGATTAGGCCAGAACTGGCATAAGCTGAAAAGTTCTTAAACTTGAACGAATCATGCGCCAAACATTTTGCATGATCGGCCCCAGAATTGGAACAAGCCAAAAGTCAACCAGAAGGTTATCACGAACTTGTCGAGATACGGGCGAAGTACTCGAGTCATCAAGTTCATGAAAGTTACTGGGGCGATTGTCATCCCGAAAGGTATGACAAGAAAACTCGTAAGGTTCGTAACGAGTCCAGAAAGTGGTCAAGTAAACAACGAAGTTCTTGATCTATAGCTGACAGTAATCAGTCCACAGATCGATCTTGGAGAAAACTGTGCACTTCGGAGCTGGTCAAGAAGATCACCGATTCTAGGCAGGGGATAACGGTTTTAATCGTCGCCCGATTCAATTGCCTATAATCGACGCAGAGCCTTAAAGTACCATAACTTCAAACGAACAAACAAGACTACAGCTCCACAGGGTGAAGTGCAAGGCATAAAGAATTCCTTGGCAAAAGTGCCTGAAATTGAAAATCTTCAACTCCCACCACTCACGTGGAGTCAAAAGATAAAAGGTAAGGAAAAGAGAGAGAGATACGATCAATACCTGGAAGGATCGATGGTGAAAACCATTTCTCGATCAGGCGATAAACCAGGTAGATCGTTAGGAAAGATCCCATGAGATTTTGGTTGACAAACAGTACTTCGTCAACACAAAGAGAAATTTCGATTTCCAACATTACCCATGTGGTACAACCACTACCACCAGAACTCAAAAGGTTCACAGCACTCGTAGCTGAAAGTCAGCCTACAAGTCGATTTTCTGGTACTCGCCGGTAAACATCACAGTCGTTATGCCAGGTGGCAAGAAGGTGGTCAACCTCCGCCGACAATCCACACTGGCACAAAATTGGGGTAACAATCCATTCCTAGGATCACGTCGAAAACCACGATATCCCAAGGGAATGAGATTGGCAAGCAAACTTGATTAGCGATGATAACGGAGTATCACCGGCAATCCTAAGAACAAGACAAACTTTGCCTTACGGCGTAGGGATTCCAAATCGTACCCGGTAGGAGTACAATGTGGTCGAGTAGTTCGAGTAAACAAGAGTGAAATAGCTGAGTAGGTAATACTTGGATCCGTTTGGATCTCAAGTAAAAAGTCCAAAGAAAGTTTAACGTTTTCGAAACAAGATCGGAATCGTTCAGTGTATCCTACTGGTCGAAAGTACAACTCGCCCAAAAGTCAGCAACGCTCCACACTGGAACTGCCAGGTACCACCAGGATACAGAGTAGCGTAACCAAAGTTCAGGAGAAAGGTTCCAGAGTATGGAATGACATTGCCTTGACAATGTCCATCTCCACCGAAAGTAGATAGTTGAAAAGAAAACTGTTCGTCCAACTTACTGGATCGAAACAGACCAAAGGTAGGTTTTCTTGCCGGTACTGCGGACACTGGTTAGCTCTGTGTCCCAATCGTCCACAGCCATGGCACACTTGAGTTTCTTGAGTACACTCACCAAAATGACAAGTGTCGCAACGATGACAGAACTGGGCGAAAGACTGGGTGGAGTTACCCGGTAAACGGAAACGGAATCCACTAGTGAATCACTCACCACGTTTAAGATGAAGTTGACCCACTATTGGATGATTCAGAGCTGAACTTCCACGTTGAAAGACAGATTCTTTCGGAGACCGAAAGAATGACTGCCCGATACCCAACTACTGGGTGCAAACTGCCGATTCGGGTTTTGGTGTTTCTCGGCCAAACGCCACCAAGAAATGGCCGAGACAAGGTTCCTGGTACTTCCAGGAGTTACTGGTGAAAATATTAAGGTACTTTAGAGTTGGTTTCACCAAGAAATGGCCGAAGTTCGAAATCGAACCTCGCTGGGAAAATTCCCGAAACTAGGTTTCAAAGGTCACCTGGGAACGAGTAGTCCAGGGACAGCCAATTGAGATCGACAAAGCTGGTGGTGAGGACAGAGATCTCCCATAGCCAAAGGAATGGCTCAGCGAGAGCAGAAAGAGAGCTCGGGTGCCTTGAGTAGATTTTGGTTAAAGCAGAAACCAGAGAGAGACAAAGATGGCAACTTGATTAGCCAAGTGAACCAGTCACGGTGAAAAGTCCTCGTCGGCGTTCGAATACGAAGATTCGATAAAAAGTCAAACTGTACTCAGACAGTGGATACGCCGCAACAAGAATCAAAACCGAAGTTATTGTCAATCACCGTCACTCATGGATATGCAATCCATACTGTCGCCAAAGCGATTAGTCAAGATAGCCGCACCTGCACAAGTGGGAAAATGATCGATTTGAATGACAAAAGTCATGAGTGGAAAGAAAATGTCGACTCCAGGAGTACGAAAAAGTTCACCACGTTCGAAGGAAAATGAGTCACGACAAACAAAACAGTCGTAAAGACTCCACACAGTTGAACAACACCACGAAGATGGACGTTGTCCAAAACTACCGAAAAGTAGTAGTTACGAATTGTTCGAGAAAAGTCGACCGACAGGTTCGGTTTACGATCATCGAAAAGGTTATTGCAGTCGTCACGTGCGGAAAGTAAGAAACAAGAATTTCACGGTGAAAATTTTCCATTTCCGAATGAAAATGGAAAGTGGTTGAAACAATTGAGAGGAAAATTCGTCTCCAAGCCTTCACTGCTAACAATTTAAACATCCGCTGACGTACTCAGCGATGGCCAAAACAACCACAAGAAGTAGAAAATGCGTCCAGTCAGGCAACGCCAAAAGTTCACGCGTTACCCAAAGGTTAAAGTCGTCAGTCACAGTATAAAGCACTAGCAGTGCAAAGGGTTTGTGAAACTACGTCACACGAATTCAGTCCACTGGAACTTGTTGAACACGAAAATTAGTCAACAGGTTCCGCCAACGTCAACGCCTAGCGTTGTCCCAAGGGGAAAGTACTTGATGAAAAAATCATCCGTTGTGTCAAACTGACACCACACTCCGAAAATACGACAACTAAACCAGTTTCCCGATTCAGTGCGATTCCATAGGAAGTTAATAAAGAAAACGTCGAATGTCACACGTGACACCCAAGTTCCTCGTCAACCAAGCTCATGGTCGCACGAGTAAATTACGAAAATTCTACGCGTACCGAAAAGTAGCGACAAAACTATCGAATTCGGGAAAACTGCCCGAAACTGCGTAAAACATGACGTCGAGGTGGTATGACACTAAGAAGGACTTAGAATTAACCCAAGAAAAACAATACACCAAAAGTGTAAAGTTCAGAAAATTCTCGATTCCAAGAGTAAGAATCAAGAATCAGAATTCACGAAGTTCGAAGTCTGATACCACAGACAAGTACGGAGTACGAAAGGAAGAGCCTAGGTTACGAAAAACCATGCTCTGATACCAATCTAACACATCTCGATCCCGTATCCCGAACACGCCAGGTGTCGGGAAGTGCTGGCCGACACGCGTTAGGTGACGAAAGCCATTTTAGAAAAATTTAAGAATAAATAAGGAAAAATTGAATTAAACAGTAGTCAGAGTGCACGGAAAGTGCGGGCGGAAGAATTAAAAGAATACACTGCGAGTTGAGTAAGGGATACAAAGTTACTACAAACGTAGAAAATCCCTACATTGTCATACCACCGCGCCATCGACGTCGCAAGGCTTCCCAGCCAACTAACCTGGAGGGGCGCAAAACATAAAACGGTGAGTGGGTCAAAAAGCAAAGTTTGATAAAAACCGTTGTTTTCAAAAGTATAGTAACCCCTCGTTTGAAAACAAGTATAATTTGAGAAAATACGTCATACCCGTAGGCATGAACCTCAAAATACTGTCGTGAAAACATGCGGGTACTCCCCGCTAATACTTTACTGACATTTGCTCACCCATATGTAAACACACATGCCCAAGGGGCTAAATCCCACAAGGAACAAGCTAGGTATACAAGTAATACGCTGAGTACTACAATGACGCGAGTCTAGCGCTAAGCGCTGGTGCACAAAGTGCAGTCACACAAGCTCGAGTTGCCTAATGCAACCTAGAACAGGCTAGTACCTACAATGGATCCAAAGCTGCGTAACGGTACTGATAGTGACTACTCCAAACGTCAAGGCTAGTCCTGGCCACAAGACTGAGTACTAATACCTGGGGTGTATACATCTACTGATGAGCAACAGTATGAAAACATGCATGGCAATATAATACGAGTGTTCTACCTCCAACAAACGTAATGATATGCAACTACGCTAACAGTTAGCGTTGAAAAACCATACGTATATATATACATTTATCAAACAAAGACCCACTCCTCTCACGAAGATAGCCGGAAAGCCCAAGTGTCGTCCTCAGACGCCAAGGGTCGCCAAAATCTAAAGCTTCAGGAGCAATTCCAGCCCAACGGAGATTTCCGTAAGTGGAAGCATCCACAAATTTAGCGGGTGGGTCCACAAGCAATCGGCCCAAAAATCTCTAATGGGCCAACCAAACGTCTTTTCACAAAACAACACCATCTTCAAAGTTGGCCAGCAATTGCTAATTACACCGAGCCCAAAAATCTCATGCACCCGACCGGCCCACCTAACATCACCACTTGTCCAATTTTGATTAAAACACTCGGCCCAAAAATCAACCAGCACTCGCCGGCCCGCTAATTACTTAATGCACCCAAGGCCCAGAAAATCAAAAGACCAGCCCACTTCATTCAGCACCCAAACCGGCGACCCAAAACTAAGCAAGCCGGTTCATTTTCACACCTTATTTGTATACAAACTTGACATAATTCTTTCCCTTTGAGCTTCTTTATCATCAAAACTTGTCAATTTGAGACCATTTCCGGGGGGCACCCAACAACGTGTGCCAAGTCGGGGTCACCACGGCAAACGGTGCGAGCGGGGAAGCTCCCGGGGTTGGAGTGGAGGAGTCATGGCCAAAAGCCGATTCACGGTGGCCGAGAGAGGGTTTGGGAAGGATTGATCTGTGTTGACTCGACACACCCCGGCTCTTGAGTTCGAGGCCCAGAAAGAGGCAAGAGAAGAAACGAGAACCAATTTGGAGTGGCCCAAGCGGGTGAGATAAGCAGTTGAGAGAAACGAGGTTTCTTTGGGTTCTAAATCGAGCACACGGAGGCTCGGTTTGATGGAGGAGTGAAAGTCGGCAAGGCTAGTGTGGCCGGTAAGCCCATTCGGTTGCACCGAGCAGGGACCAATTCAAGCAGCCGGTAGCTTGGCCATGAAAATGGCCTGAGTGAACACACGGGGAGAGGGAGAGAGGAGTGGCTCGGGTTCACCATTAAAAATCTTCGTAGCGACTAAAAGGTGTGGTGCTTGTTTACGGGAAAGAAGAAGGGAGAGTGGATTCTGAGTTCTTTTTTGTTTGTGCCGAGAAGAAATGAGAAGAAGAGAGGTTTTTCTTGCTTTGTAGCGAGAGAAGAACAAAGAGGAAGAAGACAAAATTTAAAAAAAAAAGGGGATGCACATGCTTGTGAAATCAAATCGGCAAGCAACAAAGTCAAGGAACAATTTCCACAAAGCGTGGGATTTGTTAAGATTGAATTTTGCTACTTAAATGGGCTGACCCCTTTACTCCAAAACAGCCCAAAGTTGTTAAAATACGGAAACGTTCGAAGCTAACGCCCGTAAAATCTTCGTTCGGAGTCCGAGCGACGTACGGCTTTCAGCGTCTGCAGCATTCGTATCGGCTTGAAGCACGTCAAGGAAACACAATTGATGCGTCGTACGAGTTACGACGAAAAAGTCAACCGAAAAGTCAACCCAAGGGCAAAAACATCATTTCCCACTTCTGGGAATAAAATAAGTTAAAACTTTGAACGGGCTGTGACAATCTACCCCCCTTATAAAAATTTCGTCCTCGAAATTTCCATAAGAAGTACAATGAGGTAGATCAGAGTACACAACTGTTCACCATACATCCTTTCCAAACCGTTCCCCCGAAAAGGATGCAGGAGAAGAAAACAATTGTCAGAACCGAAAGCTGACAAACAGTGCTCCGACGTCGCCACAACTCAAGGTGACACCAGTGCTTCGAAGTTTAGTCAAAAGAGGGATACGATTAGCCGGAAGAGTAATCAGTCGTCCAAAGGACTTCTGATAGAGAACACCAAATACTACGTTTGCACGACCAGGAGGTGGAAATCGGTAGTGCAATCGTAGTCACTGATCAGGTACATCCGACTCCTTTGACTGAGATTGAGGTCTCCCAGGAAAATGAGACGCCTCAGCTGTGGTGGTCAAAGAACGGTCGACACGTCTCACCAAAGAGAAAATGTCGCCAGAATCTCGGAGCAAAGATACTGGCATCGAGCTTCGAATCATGGGTATGATAATTCATCTCATGCGGTTTCAGTCGCCTGAAGGCATGAGAGACTATCCATCCATGTTGTATTAGCACGCAGACCAACCCGCTCAGTGATGCATCACTGTAGAACACAAGGTACCGTCGTCGTTGGAACGTGCTAATACAAGAGCAAGAGTAAGACCAAACTTGAGCAGTCGAAAGATTTGCTCGTGGTCGTCGTTCTACACGAAGGTTAACGTTTACCTGACAAGTTTCGTGAGAGGCAGAGCAACAGAAGATAAATCCTTCACGAAACGTCGGTAAAAACTGAGCAAGCCAAGAAAGTTTGAATCTTGTAACACTTCTGCGGTCGCTCCCAGATCCCCGCCACAGTAACCATCTGGGGATCGACAAGGATGCAATGCGCAGGAATCACATGCCCCAAGAAAGACACATGATTAGGCCAGAACTGGCATAAGCTGAAAAGTTCTTAAACTTGAACGAATCATGCGCCAAACATTTTGCATGATCGGCCCCAGAATTGGAACAAGCCAAAAGTCAACCAGAAGGTTATCACGAACTTGTCGAGATACGGGCGAAGTACTCGAGTCATCAAGTTCATGAAAGTTACTGGGGCGATTGTCATCCCGAAAGGTATGACAAGAAAACTCGTAAGGTTCGTAACGAGTCCAGAAAGTGGTCAAGTAAACAACGAAGTTCTTGATCTATAGCTGACAGTAATCAGTCCACAGATCGATCTTGGAGAAAACTGTGCACTTCGGAGCTGGTCAAGAAGATCACCGATTCTAGGCAGGGGATAACGGTTTTAATCGTCGCCCGATTCAATTGCCTATAATCGACGCAGAGCCTTAAAGTACCATAACTTCAAACGAACAAACAAGACTACAGCTCCACAGGGTGAAGTGCAAGGCATAAAGAATTCCTTGGCAAAAGTGCCTGAAATTGAAAATCTTCAACTCCCACCACTCACGTGGAGTCAAAAGATAAAAGGTAAGGAAAAGAGAGAGAGATACGATCAATACCTGGAAGGATCGATGGTGAAAACCATTTCTCGATCAGGCGATAAACCAGGTAGATCGTTAGGAAAGATCCCATGAGATTTTGGTTGACAAACAGTACTTCGTCAACACAAAGAGAAATTTCGATTTCCAACATTACCCATGTGGTACAACCACTACCACCAGAACTCAAAAGGTTCACAGCACTCGTAGCTGAAAGTCAGCCTACAAGTCAATTTTCTGGTACTCGCCGGTAAACATCACAGTCGTTATGCCAGGTGGCAAGAAGGTGGTCAACCTCCGCCGACAATCCACACTGGCACAAAATTGGGGTAACAATCCATTCCTAGGATCACGTCGAAAACCACGATATCCCAAGGGAATGAGATTGGCAAGCAAACTTGATTAGCGATGATAACGGAGTATCACCGGCAATCCTAAGAACAAGACAAACTTTGCCTTACGGCGTAGGGATTCCAAATCGTACCCGGTAGGAGTACAATGTGGTCGAGTAGTTCGAGTAAACAAGAGTGAAATAGCTGAGTAGGTAATACTTGGATCCGTTTGGATCTCAAGTAAAAAGTCCAAAGAAAGTTTAACGTTTTCGAAACAAGATCGGAATCGTTCAGTGTATCCTACTGGTCGAAAGTACAACTCGCCCAAAAGTCAGCAACGCTCCACACTGGAACTGCCAGGTACCACCAGGATACAGAGTAGCGTAACCAAAGTTCAGGAGAAAGGTTCCAGAGTATGGAATGACATTGCCTTGACAATGTCCATCTCCACCGAAAGTAGATAGTTGAAAAGAAAACTGTTCGTCCAACTTACTGGATCGAAACAGACCAAAGGTAGGTTTTCTTGCCGGTACTGCGGACACTGGTTAGCTCTGTGTCCCAATCGTCCACAGCCATGGCACACTTGAGTTTCTTGAGTACACTCACCAAAATGACAAGTGTCGCAACGATGACAGAACTGGGCGAAAGACTGGGTGGAGTTACCCGGTAAACGGAAACGGAATCCACTAGTGAATCACTCACCACGTTTAAGATGAAGTTGACCCACTATTGGATGATTCAGAGCTGAACTTCCACGTTGAAAGACAGATTCTTTCGGAGACCGAAAGAATGACTGCCCGATACCCAACTACTGGGTGCAAACTGCCGATTCGGGTTTTGGTGTTTCTCGGCCAAACGCCACCAAGAAATGGCCGAGACAAGGTTCCTGGTACTTCCAGGAGTTACTGGTGAAAATATTAAGGTACTTTAGAGTTGGTTTCACCAAGAAATGGCCGAAGTTCGAAATCGAACCTCGCTGGGAAAATTCCCGAAACTAGGTTTCAAAGGTCACCTGGGAACGAGTAGTCCAGGGACAGCCAATTGAGATCGACAAAGCTGGTGGTGAGGACAGAGATCTCCCATAGCCAAAGGAATGGCTCAGCGAGAGCAGAAAGAGAGCTCGGGTGCCTTGAGTAGATTTTGGTTAAAGCAGAAACCAGAGAGAGACAAAGATGGCAACTTGATTAGCCAAGTGAACCAGTCACGGTGAAAAGTCCTCGTCGGCGTTCGAATACGAAGATTCGATAAAAAGTCAAACTGTACTCAGACAGTGGATACGCCGCAACAAGAATCAAAACCGAAGTTATTGTCAATCACCGTCACTCGTGGATATGCAATCCATACTGTCGCCAAAGCGATTAGTCAAGATAGCCGCACCTGCACAAGTGGGAAAATGATCGATTTGAATGACAAAAGTCATGAGTGGAAAGAAAATGTCGACTCCAGGAGTACGAAAAAGTTCACCACGTTCGAAGGAAAATGAGTCACGACAAACAAAACAGTCGTAAAGACTCCACACAGTTGAACAACACCACGAAGATGGACGTTGTCCAAAACTACCGAAAAGTAGTAGTTACGAATTGTTCGAGAAAAGTCGACCGACAGGTTCGGTTTACGATCATCGAAAAGGTTATTGCAGTCGTCACGTGCGGAAAGTAAGAAACAAGAATTTCACGGTGAAAATTTTCCATTTCCGAATGAAAATGGAAAGTGGTTGAAACAATTGAGAGGAAAATTCGTCTCCAAGCCTTCACTGCTAACAATTTAAACATCCGCCGACGTACTCAGCGATGGCCAAAACAACCACAAGAAGTAGAAAATGCGTCCAGTCAGGCAACGCCAAAAGTTCACGCGTTACCCAAAGGTTAAAGTCGTCAGTCACAGTATAAAGCACTAGCAGTGCAAAGGGTTTGTGAAACTACGTCACACGAATTCAGTCCACTGGAACTTGTTGAACACGAAAATTAGTCAACAGGTTCCGCCAACGTCAACGCCTAGCGTTGTCCCAAGGGGAAAGTACTTGATGAAAAAATCATCCGTTGTGTCAAACTGACACCACACTCCGAAAATACGACAACTAAACCAGTTTCCCGATTCAGTGCGATTCCATAGGAAGTTAATAAAGAAAACGTCGAATGTCACACGTGACACCCAAGTTCCTCGTCAACCAAGCTCATGGTCGCACGAGTAAATTACGAAAATTCTACGCGTACCGAAAAGTAGCGACAAAACTATCGAATTCGGGAAAACTGCCCGAAACTGCGTAAAACATGACGTCGAGGTGGTATGACACTAAGAAGGACTTAGAATTAACCCAAGAAAAACAATACACCAAAAGTGTAAAGTTCAGAAAATTCTCGATTCCAAGAGTAAGAATCAAGAATCAGAATTCACGAAGTTCGAAGTCTGATACCACAGACAAGTACGGAGTACGAAAGGAAGAGCCTAGGTTACGAAAAACCATGCTCTGATACCAATCTAACACATCTCGATCCCGTATCCCGAACACGCCAGGTGTCGGGAAGTGCTGGCCGACACGCGTTAGGTGACGAAAGCCATTTTAGAAAAATTTAAGAATAAATAAGGAAAAATTGAATTAAACAGTAGTCAGAGTGCACGGAAAGTGCGGGCGGAAGAATTAAAAGAATACACTGCGAGTTGAGTAAGGGATACAAAGTTACTACAAACGTAGAAAATCCCTACATTGTCATACCACCGCGCCATCGACGTCGCAAGGCTTCCCAGCCAACTAACCTGGAGGGGCGCAAAACATAAAACGGTGAGTGGGTCAAAAAGCAAAGTTTGATAAAAACCGTTGTTTTCAAAAGTATAGTAACCCCTCGTTTGAAAACAAGTATAATTTGAGAAAATACGTCATACCCGTAGGCATGAACCTCAAAATACTGTCGTGAAAACATGCGGGTACTCCCCGCTAATACTTTACTGACATTTGCTCACCCATATGTAAACACACATGCCCAAGGGGCTAAATCCCACAAGGAACAAGCTAGGTATACAAGTAATACGCTGAGTACTACAATGACGCGAGTCTAGCGCTAAGCGCTGGTGCACAAAGTGCAGTCACACAAGCTCGAGTTGCCTAATGCAACCTAGAACAGGCTAGTACCTACAATGGATCCAAAGCTGCGTAACGGTACTGATAGTGACTACTCCAAACGTCAAGGCTAGTCCTGGCCACAAGACTGAGTACTAATACCTGGGGTGTATACATCTACTGATGAGCAACAGTATGAAAACATGCATGGCAATATAATACGAGTGTTCTACCTCCAACAAACGTAATGATATGCAACTACGCTAACAGTTAAAAGCATTTGAAAACCATACGTATACGCAATCACACATGCACGGGTTGAGGAACAGCCTCTCAATCACCGTACAAGTCCAATACGTTAATCAATAATTTGTACTCCTAGTACCACACACATGTAAGTCCTAGCGCCGCAGCGCGTCACACCCGAGTCATTACGCAGTGGGGCCTTTTCCCCATAAACAACAACAATAATCGTAAGACAAGCTTGCACTAAGGTATTTACCGGACAATACCCCTGGAGTACAGTGCGTGTGACCCATACATGTGAGAACTGTCCTATGGCCATGAGAACGGTACTACAACGTAGTGAAAGCATACCTAGTGTGTTTGAAAACATACATACATACTCATGTGTATAGACATAGGATACAAGATTCCTTTCATAATTCCCAAATATTTAATATTGCATAAATAATATCTTTTCTCAAAATCACATACCAAAATACCATTTCATATTTATGCAAAAGCGATAACATAGTGTAAACCATTTCAATATGTATAAACATATCCCCAATATCCATTTAAATTCATATCCCAATATAAAACCATAAATAACACAAATATGGTTGCATAAATAATTGTCAACAAGTATATATATTTCATAATAAATATATATAAATAATCATGCGTCGAAAACCATTTAAAACCATAAATAAATCACTTTCATAAACAATTTCAATCATAAAAACCATTGAGTAAAGCAAAAGTCCACTCACAGGTGATCGGGAGTGAAATCTCCCCCGGTGTTGCTCTCCTCGGTGTGCGGAGCCGAAGAATTACCTATTTAAAGTTAGGGGATAAATTAGAACTTCCCTAAAAATAATTTTTAAAAATAGGCCTTAAAAGAATCCCCCCAAAAATATGAATATTTTAGCGAAAACGGGCTCGAAAAATGAATTCCGGGCCCCGAAAACCCTACCGTCGCCGTCCACCGCCGTCGTGTGCCGCCGCACGCGCCGCCACGCGCCGGGAAACGGTCGGAAAACAGCTCCACGCGCCGGGAAACCCCCTCACGCGCCTGCACGCGCCGGCACGCGCCGGGAAACCCCCAGACGCGCCCCCACGCGCCGGAAAACAATCCCACGCACCGGCCACGCTCCGGCGACTGGCTTCACGCGCTGGCACGTGGTCCCACGCGCTGGCACGTGTTGCCACGCGCTGGCACGTGGTCCCACGCGCTGGCGCATGTCCCCCACGCGCGTCACGCGCCCCACGCGCCCTGCTGACGTCGCCCCACGCGCTGCTGACGTCAGCCACGCGCCCCACGCGCCTGCTGACGTCAGCACCGTTAAGTTTAACGGAATATACCTTCGCCGTTAGGAATATTCCCCTGCCGTTAGGAATATTCCGTTACCGTTAACGGAATATTCCCTCTCCTCCTTCCTCTTGCCGGTCGCCGGAGCTCCGCCGTCGCCGCCGCCGTCTGGTTCGCCGGAATCTGGGAATTTTAATACCGATTAAGTCCCAAACTTCAAAAATTCGTATCTTCTTCATTCTTTGTCCAAAATTGACGTGCCATATATCAAATTGAAGGTATTGAAGAGTAGAATATTTTTATACCTATTTGAGGCCGGAAAAGTGGCCGGAGATGGCCTGAAATTGGCCGGAAAGCTTCGGGAAACCCTAATTCCGTTCTCCTTCAATACTGCACCAAATTTGACGTATTTTATATCAAATTGAACCTACTCAATCCAACAAAGCCAATGGTAATGGTCTCGAGGCTTACCTTGGTCTGGTTTTCACAGAAAATGGACGGACAGTTTGCCTAAACCGTTCCGACTTCGGTTTGAACGCTCGGGCTCGAGTTTGGAGATTCCAAGATCACAGTCCCGTCCAAAATGACGAGAGGATCACGTTGGTATGAATTTTGGGCGACGGTTTGGTGGTTTTGTGATTCAACAAGGATTAGGGTTTGTCGGTTCGTTGTTTGGCTTAGAGAGAAAATGGGAGAGAAAGTGACAGAGAGGAGTTGGAACGTGCAGAAAATGTGGGGAGGGGCTGGCTGCTGTGCAGTCAGCCAAAAACCCTAATTCCCACACACGGAGTGGAAAATTACCAAAATGCCCCTACACTTTAAAGTTCGTAAAACGTTCGTTTGAACTCCGAATTGAGTTTCGCTTGCGCCCACGCGTTCGTGTCGACGAGTACATCAAGAATATGTAAAGAAATAAATTTTTAGAAGTCGTCACGAAAAGTCAACAAAAGTCAACATTGACCCTAGGGGTATTTTGGTCATTTCACATAAATTTTGGGACGGGTTGTAACATTTGAGATCTAGATTTTGATCATTAAAGCATCATCGTGGAGGGAGTGTACATCTTCTAAATCTCGATTGAAGAACATCAAGATGATGGAAGCCATCATTCTTGGCTTTTTGCATGCAGCCTTCCTATCCTTCCTGCACTTGGCCAGGTACTCTTGTTCTCTGTAGATACAATTGATGTTAAGAGTTGGCTTTTTTGCCAGTTGTTAATCTTCTTCATCGTCAGTAAGTACATACTCATCGGACTTCTTCTTGTTTTCAACGCGCTCCTCCTTCTTGGCTTTGCTCTTCACGAATTCCCAACAATGTCCTTGGTCGAGAAGTTCCTCGATATGGTCTCAGAGTGTATAGCAGTTCTGAGTGGTGTGTCCAGTGCTCTAGTGATATCAGCAATATTCATTAGGCTTTCGCTTAGTAACAAAATTCGGAAGAGGCTTTGGTCTTTTGAGGTAGGGTTTATCCTTGATGCTGTGAAGAACATTGTTGATGCCAGTGTAACTTCTTGGCTTAGATGATGCAGGTGTTACAACCCGTCCCTAAATTTTATGTGAAACTACCAAAATACCCCTAGTGGTCAAATGTTGACTTTCGTTGACTTTTTCGAGATGACTTGTGAAAATTATTTTCTGTACATATTCAAGTAGTACTCGTCGATACGAACACGTGGACGCAAGCGGAACTCAATTTGGAGTTACAACGAACATTTTACGAAACTTTAAAGTGTAGGGGCATTTTAGTAATTTTCACACTGTAAGTTGAAATTAGGGTTTTTGGGTTGTGGGTTGGCTGCTGTGCAGCAGCACAATTCCCTCACTCTCAAATCCACGATCCCTTTCTCTCTTTCTCTCTCTCGGCCAAAACTCAAACCGTACACACGAAACCCTAAATTTTGGACGAATCACAAAATCGTCGAACCGTCATGCAAGATTATAACCATTACGATCGTCTTATCATTCTAGACGAGACTGTGATTTCAGAATCCCCAAACTCGAGCCCAATCGGCCAAACTGACGCCGGAATGAAAACGGCAAACTGCCATTCAAGTTTTTGTACAATCCCGACTTAGGTAAGCCTCGAAACCATTTCCATTGGTTTTATTACGTTGAGTAGGTTCAAATCGACATAAAGAACGTGGATTTTGGTGCAGTTTTGGAGGAGAACGGAATTAGGGTTTCCATAAGCTTTCCGGCCAATTTCAGACCATCTCCGGCCATTTTTACGGCCCCAAATTGGTAAAAAAATATTCTACTCGTCAATATCTTCATTTCGATATATGGCACGTTAAATTTGGTCAAGGCATGAAGGAGTTATGAATTTTTGAAGTTTTGGGATTAAATCGGTGAATTTTCCAGAAATTCCAGCGAACCAGGCGGCGGAGGACGGCGGCACAAGCGGCGGTTCCGTCGACCGGAAAAAGGTTGAAGGTGAAGGAATATTCCCTCACGGTAACGGAACATTCCTGACAACGTCAGAATATTCTGTTGGAAAAAGGTATATTCCGTTAAACCTAACTGACGCCGTTAATGCTAACGGTGCTGACACGTGCGGGCGCGTGCGGGCGAGTGGCGGTGCGTCCGGCCGTTCCCTAGCACGTGCGGCGGCGGCGGTGGGGGGTGGCGGCGGTGGACGGCGGCGGCAAGGTTTTCGGGCCCCGGAAATCATTTTTCGAGCTCGTTTTCGCTAAAATAGTATTATTTTTGGGTTCTTTTTATATAAGGGTTAAAATAATTTATATTAGGGAGGTTTTAACATTTTTTTCCTAATATTAAATAGGTAATTCTTGGACTCCACGCTTCGAGGAGGGCAACACCGAGGGAGATTACATTCCCGAGCACCAGTGAGTGGACTTTTGTTTTCTTAAATGGTTTATATGCTTGAAAATAATTATTGCTTGGATATAATTATGAGTTTAAATGTTTTTGAGGCATGTTTATATATATATATATATATATATATTATGAAATGATTTTGAGATATGAAAATATATATGGATATATATTATAGAATGATTTTGAGATATGAATATTATATGGATATATTGATATTTAATCTATGACTTCTAAGCATGAATATGTTCGATTACAAAAGGTTTGACTATTTGGGAAATTATGAAATGGATATTGTTCTTTATATCTAAACACATGATTATATATGTATGTTTTCAAACACACTTGGTATGCTTTCACTACGTTGTAGTACCGTCTCACGGCCGTAGGACAAGTCTCACATGTTTGGGTCACACACACTGTACTCCAGGGGTATTGTCCGGTAAATACCTTAGTGCCAGCTTGTCTTACGTTTATGTTTATTTTTGGGGAAAAGGCCCCACAACGTAAGGACTCGGGTGTGACGCGCTATTGCGCAAGTGCTTACATGTGTGTGGTATTAGGAGTACAAATTGATTGATAACGTAAAGTGCTTGTATGGGGATTGAGAGGCTGTTCCTCACATATACCCTGTGTTGGTTTTCTTATCTATACTATTGATATATTTGGTGAAATGACTTATGGAAATATGAATTATTATTTACGGATTTCACTTTGAGATTTACTTTCAGTTATATATATTATAGTATGATTTGACACATACTACAGTAGTATGATTTGACACATACTACAGTAGTATGATTTGACACATACTACAGTAGTATGATTTTACAAATATACTGGATTTCAAATAGGGGGTTACTATGTTGAAAAGAGAAACATATTTCGAAAACTTTTTATATTCGTCCACTCACACCTTTTGTTTTTGCGCCCCCTTCAGGACCTAGTGATAAAGCATCTGGTGAAGTCGAGGCATACGATTGGCAGCTCTGATTCTCTTCCCAACCATGTAGGGATTTGTTTTATTTCAGTTTCTTTAATAATATCCATCCCTGTTATGGATAGAATTCTAGGAACTTGATTTATTATTTTGTTTCCGTTGCTTCAAATTAGTACGCTCTGAACCTTGTGCATATTGGCATTAATTTCCGCAAACTTTATGACAATTTAATTTGCTTAAGCTAAGTGTTGTCATGCATATAATGGCTTCATCACTTACGAGTGTCGGCCAGCATGCCCAAACTCGGTATCCACCTGGGTATCGAGGGTGGGGTGTGTCAGTGTCTCTGCCGAAGCGGATATAGGCGTGGTTTCGATTGGTAGTCCATCCGGAGTTATGGTATTCAGGTTGCCAATTTTGAAACGGGAAGTTGGTTTGGCGGCGTAGTTCCGTGGGCATTCTCAAGAGCTTTGAAACATTTCTCAGTGTCGATGAAGTTTGATTGGTTGTCGGTCTAGGATGCCTTCACAGTCTTTTGAAGTTCGGTCACAGAAACAATGACCTTTGTTAGGGCCTCCAGGATTTGACTCATAGTAGGTGGAACCTCGCCAACCGGAGTAGGGTTGGCAGTTGGGGTGACGGAAGCGTTAGGAAGTTGATTGCTCCCGCTAACAATATTAGCGCCAGCGTTTACAGAGCTGTCCTCGGTTGACATGCTGCAATAGAGTGATTTGATTGGGGGAATATGATTCTCCTCTCAATGAAAGCATCAATTGTTAGAACCAATTTTGTGCACCTCCGCAATTGGGGATCGTCTGCAAATCTGGCCACTTGTAAGAAAAGAGAAGAACTGTGAATAGTCTTAGGGACCAGTGGGGTACAGGCCAAAAGCTCTCTGAAGATCAAGTTAGTAAGCAATATTAAGACTCTAGATGTGGGCAAGAGAATATGCAAGGCACGAAGTATGTATAGATTGCGTTACCAGAGATTTGCCTAGATAAGGGTTTATATAGTAGTCGAGAGAGAGACCTTTTATGATACTGAATCCGTATTAAACCGGGAGAATCCGGGAGAATACTAGAGAATGTCTAGCAATAGATATTATTTTCTCTTAGGAGTGTGATTACTTGCGGTGCGCGCCGATCCCTAGATGGTAAGAATATCTAAGAATATAGGAAACATGTCAAATCCCTAGTCGGATTTGGCTTCCATATCTTGCAGAACAAGAATGATTGATCTTAGTGAAGTATGTGGACTTCACCTACCTTTCCAGAGTACAGCAAATGTGGTGGCACTGTTGGCCTGTTTGAGCAGCTTATCGTGCTAGGTGGAGCTGTTGAGTCCATGACCGAACTTTTTAAGGTATTTTATATTTCGGTCCACCTTAAGGTATTTTATATTTCGGTCCACCTTACTCCGGCCTAGGACAATTCATGGTCCCTCACACAACAATATAAAATAAATTTGTACGTGATATATCAATTTGCCATATAAATAAAAATAAATTAAATTAACTCAACAACATAAAATGATCAAGAAAATACCTTCAAATTGGTCCTCCAACAACAATCCTATGCAGCAAACCTATAAAAATAAATAAATTTTTGTTATTTTTAATTCAAAAATAATAAAATACTATTAAAAAATAAAAATTACCATTAACGCTTACCGGGTCCGGTGGTGGTGGTAGAGGAGGAGTAGCTAGGGATAAGGAGGAGGAGATGGTGGATGAGTAGATGGTAGGGAGAGAGAGAGAGAGAGAGAGATATAGGAAGAGGGACATGAGTGAGTTAGGGAGAGAGAGATGGAGATGAGTGAGATAGATAAGGAGAGATCGAGAGTGAGAGATAAGAGGCAATTTGTAGATTTTGCAAAAGTTGCTTATCGGGCTGAGGTAGGGAATTAAAACAGTTATGGATGCAACAAATATGATCTTTCGTCGCCTAATATACCCTTACCATTATTGTCACCACCCAACTTTCTAATGTTTTGAGCAACGAAGGATGAAACAAATTCGTCGTGCAAGTTATCTTAGGTGACAAAACATGTCGTCGCTCAATAAATTAGTTTGGTGCTCAAACTTTGGAGCCAAATCCTCATTTTATCGCCAATCTTTCCATGTCTTCAGCGACGAATACAATTATTTGTCGCCCATATACTATTTAAGCAACGAAATTATTCGTCACGTAAAGGTTTTTTTTTTTTTTTTTGTTGTACACATGTTAAGTGACAAAATGAAATTTTCGTTGCCGAAATGTTTCTTGGGTGACGAAATTGTCTTTGTCGCCTAAAGGTTTGTCGCGCAAGTACTTTTTTCTACTAGTGCTGGTCTTTCCTTTCGGATTGGGCTTCCTTGTTTTATTTTAGTTCATTTAACCAACAATAAATAGAAGGCCCAAAACAATTAATCAAATATAAAATAAAACATTTAAAAATAATTTATATTAAATTCAACCTTCACCAATTTTATCCTTCAATATCATTCTATTGTGTGTGACCTTATAGGTTCCAACTAAAGCTGGTAATGGATAATTTGATTAATCAAATTAATCCAATTTTACATAATTAGAAACCATTCTAATTCAACCTTGTAAGAATATCCACAAACCGAATAGTAACATCTAGCAATGGCTTTCAGCTATCCAGATTTATCAGAATATGTTTGAATTCATACAATACATATTTAGAACCTTAGTTATGGTTACAATGCAATTCTGTTCCTCTGTCTCCTATATTCCGATCATATATTTTAGAGCATGAAACATTTGTCAAACTCTAAGAATGAATATGATCTCCCTGATGCATCTTCTGTATAATGCTTTGGCCAAAGACTTCTAGAGATAAATCGTCAAGGGGCTCGTGGAATATCAACCTTCATGATAACCTTGAAGGTGACAGATACAGATTCCTTGTTATGCATTCACGTATCTTCATATTGATGCACATGATCCCGAACCTCACACTATAGGGCTCCACTAACGTTTGAGAACTTCGAGGTGAGACCAAAGATCATATTCATCAACACGAGATAACCAGTGATGCCTCAGGTCTAAGAATTAGTTGCATCCATAACTTAGAAGTGTGGTAGGATTGACAAGTAGGTAATCTTCCATTTGTATACTTCTATGATTGGTCAATGTTTAGTGAACTCTATCTCATAGACGAGCACCTTTTTGTCTATTCCATGTCACTACAGGCTTAGTCTGGGACTTACTACTGAATACGACATAAACTGGTCTTTGCGGATGTTCGATAGTTCATTCGATCATCCTATGACTAGGAACATAATTTAGAACTTAAGATCTGTAGGGTACGTATCTCAAGATTGGGATTTCTTCGCAATCCTATCCCTACCTAATCAATAACGAACCTTCCTAATCCGCTATTAGGTCACATACCCGATTGACGGATGTTCTCACTTGCCCTTGTCGTCGATGACTCGATATTGGGTTGCCACGAATAACCAATTACGTGTTGCCACGTCAATTGCTATTCGAGCATACTCTAATACTGGAACCTTCTGTGCTATCGGATTCCATTGAGTGGTTTTGGAATCCTGCTTCTGATCAGGTTCCACGTGAGATTTTAGAACCCTATGAAGTGTAGTCTTCGGCCCAACCATATAGCTTATTTTTATATATGAAAGTGAGGATTGAAAGCCTAGAAGAACGTGACACATGTGACGATACATAGAAAGCAACTGAGGATGAAGTAGCATTGAGAGACAACTAGTGAATTTTTAGATAGTTCACCAATAATACAAATTTATAGTATACTTACTCATTTAGAATGGGAAAATGTCATGAATAATTTGATATAGTATAGAAGGAAAGGAATATGCCTGTAATGAAGAACCCTGTAATCAAAGTTAATTTTTGATTTTCGAGTCAAGAATCAAAATTATTTAAATACGTTATACAAAAGTAAAAAAAAACCAATAAACTAAAAAAAATACGTAAAAAAACACCAATAAGTTAAAAAAAGTGAAACGAAAAGAAAAAGAAACGTAAATACACAAAGAAAGACCGTGCACTACGCGTTTGGTGACCTCAAAGACAGCACCCACGACTCGCACTTGTTTGAAAGTGGGAAGGAAGCTTGGAAGTTTGGAACTAGTTCGGATAAAAGCATCCTACCATTTTTCACAAAAAAATAAAATTTTAAATTAAATTAATCTTCAAATGAAATTATTAATGCATCTCCGAGCAATGACGAATGATTCTTTATATCCCCCGCGAAACGCACCCAACAATTCACATTGACTTGTCTAACTACGACGACGTTTTGCGTATTCTTGTTTTTTACTTTATCATTATTTTATTATATAAAGTATTTATAATAAAGGTAAATACGGGTTATGTCGGTATCCGGTAAGTTTTTGGGCAGTCCAGACAATTTCTCCTCCTCTTATTTCTGCAAAACAACGCACCCAACCGCTTTAATCATCTCTCTCACCTTCCTTCCTCAATAGCACAATTCTCTCTCTCTCTCTCTCTCTAAAAGTTTGTTCCTTTTGCAGAACCAGACCTTCATCGACTTCAAAGGTATGACTTTTCCTCCATTTTCTTAAGCCTTTTCAGTTTCCTGAGCTTGATCGTCGCTTTATTGTTTCTGCACGATTTTCTAATTTTCGTCACATATATATTTTGAATTTTTAAATTTAATTTTGAGGTCCGATCATCGCTTTCTCGATCAATCCCCGTTCTACGTTTCTGATCATCTTGTTCGGTAGGTTTTGTTGTTGTTGTCGTGCCGTTTCCGGCCTCTGATCGTTGAGGTTTGCTTGTTTGGTGGTGCTGCTATATAAAATTATATATTTATATGTTATGTGTGTATATATATATATATATATTTTTTTTTTCTTAGGATTTTGTGATTTTTGGGTAATTTGAAGTTGAATTTTGTGTTAATGTGGATGTTGTAGTGTGAAATGAAGCTGTGAAATGTAGTTGTTTGGTTTAATTCTGATGTATAATTGTTCTAATATGTATATAATGAACCCAGGCGGGCGGATAATATGATGATCATTATAATAGTGATGGTAATTGCAATCGCAAAATCACGCTCCTTGGTAATTAGGTTCAGGGGAAATTATTTGTCTCTATAACTAACATCAGGGTCTTGAATACTGCTCCATAGAGAATGTTTTAACCTCCTCTGGGGTTTAGTTTCGACCGAGGTTTGCTTGGTGGATTTGGGAGTATTTTAGATAATAAATTGTTCACTCTGGATTACCTTAGCATCGACTAGGTTTAGACCGTTCTTATTATGCAGGTTTTGGTGTGCTTGTGGTGTATCGTTATTGCATACTTGTATTGAGTTCGACTCGAGGAACAATATTTAAGTACCGAATCTGGAAGGTGATACAACTGCACCTGCAGGTGAGAGTTTCTTAGATCCATATCTTGCTAAAGTAACCTTAGAAATTTATACAGTTGGGTTTTAGTTGAGGTTTAGTATAGTGGTCATGTTTCTTCATACTGCTCATTTCATGCCTTACTATAGCTTTATAAATAAATATTCGTATTTGATGGCTTACGTTAGTGTTTTTTTTTTGGCAATGAGGGGTAGTTCCTTTCATGCTCTGAATTATGAATGGTGTTGCAGGGACTTTTTGATCAATTTGTCTTCTATAAAAAGGATCTCAATTGAAGCCTTGTCTTTTCTTCAGGATTTATTGGCACGATCTGCTGCCATTTTATGAGAGCCTAAGTCAGCTGTAGTATTGTGAGAGCACAGTATATGGCACTAACTACTGAAGACTCCATTTTTACTTGCTCAATTAGTAATGTACTGGAATTCACTTTAACTGGGTCTATCCACCTTGAGCTAGTGGATGCCATATTTGAGATAGAAACAATGTAGCCTTGACTGTGAGTGTCATGGTTTTTAGATTGGTAATGCCCAGTCCTTTGTTTAGTGATGGAAAATGTCAGAGTTCAATGCTGTCTAGGGAGGTCATTGATTTAAACTAAGCACAAGGGATCTTACTTGTGTTTACATTATGCATATTGAGGTAAAAGAGAGGTTGGCTATAATATAATGCCATGAGAAAATTCAATTGACGTTGTAATGTTTCTGTGGTCAATTCATTCTTCTCATTTTCCTAGTATTTGGAGTTACCTCTGTGATGTTGCTGTACGTTGGTGTCAGATAGAGCAGTGAGCTGATGGATATACTGATGATTGTGTGCTTAGGAGTTGTCAATGAATGACGAACATGCTGACCAGCTTTTGATACATTGATACATGCCATCTCTAGAGAATCTTGTGCTCAGGTGATGGGACTGAACCATGTAGTTTGGTTTGAATGCGAAGTTTTCTAGTGCCACTTATCATTACCCTTGTGGTGGATGATTTGCCCATGAGTAAGGAGCAATCATCACTTTGAACTATGAGGAGCTGATGTTTGTAGCACTGATACACGGAGCTTGGTGCCCTAAAGTTTGGTGTAGGCTAACAGGGTGGAGGGAGTAGTTGGGGTGTTTCAACTTTTCTTGTACTTGTCATACCTGGATGGGAGGCAGTGGGCTGCTAACTCATAATTGGTGGTTTGGGTTTCTTCAGATTGGCATAGGTTATCGGGTGGATGACACACTTGACTCTTGTACAGTTTCTTTTCTGTGCTTCCACGCGAAGAAAAGTTTCCAGATTTGAGATTATGAGAATGTCCTGGTTGCTTCTTAGGACATCATCTTGCTGAAGAACCTCTTTGGAGAGAGAGTTTTACAAATACTAATATCATGCTTCTTTCTTCTGAGATCTCCAATCCTATCTTTTAGGGTGCAAGTATACCTCTCTATGTGTACTCTATAGCTTCAATTGCAAACTGTCTCAAGATGTGTATGATGTGAAGACAACACCCTTTAAGTCTTCAGACGAAGATTCTCTTCATATTGGGCGGTGGGATTTTGTAAGTGTAGAAACTTGTTGTAGACAGAGAAGGTTCCAGGTTTAAGCAATACATATATTTCATCAGTATACTAACCTGATCTTGTGGATGGACAGTTTACAGAATTTATATCTAAGTGTTACTTTTTGTACAGTGACTTAACCTCGTCTTGGTATTTTACATGATAGAAAGGTATTGTAGGCCGAAATATAACTTAACAAATTTTTTTGTTATTGATTTATATGTAATTACTTGATTACCTCTTTTTAAAAATTGTTTAAAACAGTAATGGTATATATGTATTTTTTTACAATCACGGTCTCTGATGGCTCTCTTCCATTTATTTCACTTTTTTCATCTCTACTTATTTTGTAATATACTAATTGAACCTTTCATTAATAAATATTTTCAGTTTTCATCTGAAACAGTTCCAACCTTTAACCTTGATGAGAGCATCTTTTTAAATATCTTTAGGGCAGAAAGTAATAATAACTGTGTGTTTTTTTTCAGAATTTGGAGGCGAGGGGACATCTGGTAGTGGGTTTTCTGGTCTTAGTTTATCTATTTTAAAATTCTATTGTTGATATTTGAATGTCAAGAAATAGTTTAAATTGATACAGTGTGTTATTGAGATTGTTACATCTTTACACCTGCTAGGTGATCTCTAATCCTGTGATTCAAAGTCCAAACGCAGGTAATGTCTTCAAGGAAGGTCCTGTTTCCATCTTTTCACATCTCACTTTCAGCTAATTGTTTCTTTACACTTTCCATTCTTTTTTATCCTTCAGAAAAAAATGGCTCTCCCTATTATCATTGGAAATGCATCTCATTGGAGATGAATGCGAGTGTCAAGGGAGTTGGTTGACAATGACATAGGGTGCTAGCGGGTGTGCAATTAGGCTTTGAAAGATCCTCTTCAGCACAATTGTTTTAAACAGAACAAATCTTGACTTTTACTTCAGTATTGGCCTTGAATAGAACAGAGATTGGTGGGTCAAAGTGTGAAGCCATATTTATAGGCAGGACTCTTGGTCGAATAACTATTTGGTGATGTTGTGGCATATTTTTCATACTTAGTCAAACTGTTTTGAAAATTTTCAATCGGTATGTGAAGCCAGAACTTGCTGGAATAATCTGTTTCAATAAACTGCATTTTCCTCTACCCATCTCTAGAAGTTAAATTTATCTACATCTGTGTTGGTTGCCTTTTTCGGTTGTTGAAACTTGATGACCAGTTTTAATTTCTTTGAAACCTGTCTGGCTTTGGTTTGAGGGTTCTTTTCTTATCTGGCTTTGGTTCAATGGTTCTTTTCTTATCTTGTGAAAAGAGTTGCAGGCTATTTCTTTAAAGTATTTTGTACGAGGATGCTGATTCCTTTTTCCCATCCACATGCTGAATTGCACAAGAATTCTCGTTTGCTTGTTTAGAAAAGTAAAATTAATTATTACAAGCAATATTTTTGTAGTTGGCTACTTATCAAGAGTTTATGGTTAATAGTTCTAACTTCTTACTGTAGTGGCCTAGATGTGGGCCTCCATGTGTTTAAATGCAAAATGTTGAAAGAAGAGAAATGCATGCATGATTAACCTTAGAAATATCTATTAATGGTGACATTTTGAAGAAGATTTTTTGTTGGATACACCGCTGATTTGGGGTAAAGGCACGCAAAAATTAATACTACTATATTTTCCATTTTTAAATAATTGAATTTTATAGGTGACATTTATTTAGAGGTACCTATATCTGAAACTGAAGTTTTGATGTAACGCTCTTAGGTTGGTGTTGGAAGATCTTGGATCTTTTCAAAATCCTTAAAACTGTTGAGGATGCTGTTATATGGTTGCCCCTTTTACTTGCTCAATGCGCATTCAACTCAAGTCTTTTTACTCGGCCTTCGTTGGTATTTTTTGATTTTCTTGTAATTGTACAGATCTTGTCCTCTTTGGTCAATGGTTTTGATCTTTTAATCTTTATCTGTTTCTGGTATCTTCTAACTTTAAACATTTTGGTTACTTGCTACTTGCACTGTATTTGTACAAAAATATGTTTTATTTTAATATTTATCAATACGAGCTTACATTCACACAAGTAATTACAAGTTTGGTTGAAGTTGTGTTGAGAATAACAAAGAAAGTGAAAAGATGTTGTCCTTGTTTTGGAATTAAAGTATGTGTGCAGCTTAGGGGAACCCACAGCACCGCTGTCTTTCTTTTCTGATATTTGTCCAATATTTTATGAGTCCTTGATGCGTATCGTTACTCTCGCAATCTGAAAACTAATGAAGTTACTTTTCTATGTTTTGAGGCGCCTTTCCCTTTTTGTGCAGGTTGTGGTTTTATTTGGTAGATTATATTTCCAGCTCATAACTTGTTCGTGGCTGTAAGCTGACGAAAGTTATGGGGCACAGACATCAGTTCACCACATCTCATGTTTTTGAGAGTGAAAATGATCAGAATTGGAATCATTTGAACACGGAACAACCTTTTGGGCATTTGGGTACTGTTTTTATTTTCCTTGAGTATATTCTTCTTTTCCTTTTTTCTGGTCTATAAGTTGCAAAATATCTTATGTCATTTATGCGTTTTGAGTGTATAAACCTTGAATATCTGATTTGTGGATTATCTTTTGTATTCATGATTAACTATATCTGATTTTGGACCTAATACTGCAGGCCGGGCTGGCACTGGGGAGAACGGTTCTTTCTTTTATCCTGTAGAAAATATGCTTATAGATGGAATGCCTTTTGCTTCAAATTGGAACCCAGCTCCGAGGTCATATGGGTACTCTTCCATGAACCACAATATTGATGTACCACATTATCAACCTGATGCTTCTGGTCCATCTCATGACCCTTTTCAGCATCCAATAAGTGCTGGTACCTTTGGCATGGCCAGTGGGAATTATGCTCACCATGCACCTTCTTCTAGTTATGACCGGCGTACATTCCATGGTGTTGAGGATGGTTTTGTTGATCTCACGATGAGCAACGGAAGAGGTCCTCACAAGAGAAAAAGCCCAGGGGTCCCTTCAGTATCTGAGAGAGGCAGCACCAGCAGATACTATAGCACTGGAAGTAGTTCCTCTGAGCTCCCTAGATCTTCAGAGTTGCAGCAGGAGAAAGTAAACATGGATACCTCACACATGCCTTGGGATCACATTTCTATGGGCCCCAGCTATAGAGGGAATGGACTCTCGATTAGGGGTGAAGGATCCATGAGAAATGTGAGAAGCCGGTCTGAACATGATTTGGAGACCAACCTAGCTAGGACACATTTATCGAGCAATCCTTTGCACACTTCTTATTCTACAAATATCCCTATTGACCATTCTAATACAATGGATCTCTCTGGTCAGGGTTCTACTGGTTTGACCAATGAGTGGAACCATATTAGTGTGGCTCCTCATGGAAGGATTATAGCTCCAGGTTGGTTTTTGGTTCATTTGTGTCTTGTATCCAGGGTCACGTTATTTTTTACTGATTGATTTCTTTTAAATTGCAGATACAAGTGGTTTCGGTCATGATCCCAACCACTTCCTTGTGGGAAGTAGTGGTAATGCTTCTGTGGATACTGGGTTATACCATCATGATTTCATGTCGAGCAGAAGTACTGCTGTTCCTCAAAGTTATCCTGGTGCCTTAGCCCAAAATGTAAGGGGTGTTCGCAGTACCTATTCTCAAAGATCTACCCCAACCTTCAGGGCTTCTTCAAGCAACTTGCGATTGGGACATGTAGCACATTCAGATGAAGGTTTGCAGCTGATGCCAGAAAATTACCCAAGACATCCTAGGCCAGTGGCTTCTGTTGGGTGGCGTCATAATGACAGGAGTGGTAGGTTGAGGATGTCTAATGATAGATACCGAGTCCCTGAAGAGTCTGCTCTCCAGGATCGGTTTTTGTCTGAGGTATGTAGTTCAACTGCTGCATGTTAGCATATCTTGTTATATTCAAGAAGGGTGCAGCTCGTTTGTCATAGTCAGAAAACACCATCGGTTTCCCTATCATTGCATACATACTGTTGTGTACTTTCCACTGTAACTATTCGAGCTAGTTCTGAGCACTTAAAAATTTGAAAATGCATAGCCGATAGTTATTGTGCATTATGTTTTGACTTTTGAGAATCTATAACTTAAATATGAGACTCAAGTTCTTGTTTAATCAGGTTCATACACCTGTATGGACTGGTGGTATTAACATGGTCGGAAGCGATCCATGTGACTATGGACAATATGGTCTTATGACACATATTTTATTGTTAATTAAAGCTTTTGAAATTTGATAAAGCTAAAAAATTCTTTTGTATAGCGTAAACCTTGTTCAGCACTGAATACGGGTGAGGCAATCATTCATTTACCACTGCAGGGTTTTATGATTGTGGATCGCCCAGCCTTTTATGGGTCCAGAAATATGCTTGATCATCATAGAGATATGAGGCTGGACATAGACAACATGAGTTACGAGGTAACGTTGATATTCCTGCCTTTATTATTTTGCTCTTCCTATGACTTTCATGTATTCTGAATTTCTTGAAATGTCTGAACAAACAGGAACTCCTCGCACTAGGCGAAAGGATTGGGAATGTCAGCACAGGCTTGTCTGAAGATTTGATACCGAAGTGTTTGACAGAAACAATATATTGTTCATCAGATCAAATCCAGGAGGAGTGTTCATGTGCAATTTGCCTGGTAAGAGTCTAACACTTGAAACTGAAAATTATGAGATTGCACTTTCATTTCGTATGGTTTTATCTTTTAGCTTTTTAGACCTATTGGACTGTAAATTGCTTAACTGCTGAAAAACTAATTAGCATTTTTCCTAATTGACAGGAAGAGTACAATGACCGGGATGATGTTGGTGCGTTGAAAAGTTGCGGTCACGATTACCATGTGAGCTGCATCAAGAAGTGGTTGTCATTGAAAAACTCTTGTCCAATCTGCAAAGGTTGTGTTCTTCCTGATAATATGAGGGAGAAATAATTTAATCGCATCGCTAGCGCTTCATTATATTTCCATTCTTGTATATATAATTAGAGATAATCCCGAAAACGGAGGAAGCAGACTTGTTTCGTGTAATGTAAAGGGTATGTTAGCCAATTTAAATTTATTTGTTTCAGGCTTCCATTTAAATGTTGTGAAGCCTTTTTTGCAACTCTTCTTGTTTTGTATATATTTATTTTATGATTCCATTCGTCTGAATCTTTTTCCTTTTAAAACTGATAAGCTAGTTTACCATGAAAAGGGAAAAACCTTAAGAAAAAAGAAGGGGAAAGATGAACTCTGGTTGGTTGGTTTCGGTTTTAACTTTTTTTCTTTGATTTTCTTTGGTTTATTCAATCCACGACTAGACTAGAAATTGATAGATGTGTGTAACGGGAAAATAAGGGTGTGAAAACTTATACGGTGATATTAGGGTTCTGGTTGAGCTAAATTACGAGATGAGGGAACAATAATTTGTAAACAAACTTGCGAGTCATGAAAGTCGAGTTTAAGATACGGCATAGATGATTTTCACTTGATTACTCAGGTACAATTGTACAAGTGACATTTCAGTTTTTAAAACTTTTTCTATCAATGAAGTTTATGTTTGACCAAAAAAAAAATTTAATCATAAACATTAAGTAACAATTTATAAATAATAAGACCAAAAAAAAGAGACGGTGGCATTTTCGTAAATAAATTGAAGTTTAGTGGTGGTATCGTAATTAATTTGAAGTTCAAAAAAATTGAGACGGTGACATTTTTTTTAAATAAGTTAAAGTTTAGGAGGTGCTGGAATTTTCGTAAATAAGTTGAATTTTGGGAGCATCGACTGTTTATGCACGGTTAGGTCAACCGTTGACCTAATTGTGTATAAAGAGTCATACCTGTGTATAAACAGTTGACGTAATTGTGTATAAACAGTCAGTGCCACCAAAGTTCATCTTATTTACAAAAATGCCACTGCCTTTTTTTGTTTATTTGTTGTCCTTATTATTAATAAATTGTTATTGAGTGTTTATGATTAATATATTGTTGGGATTGGTGTTCTTATTATTAATAAATTGTTATTGAGTGTTTATAATTAATATTTTGTTTGAATAGGAGCTTTTCATTAGTTTTCTAAAAAAAAAAAATACATGGTTGATAATCAGATAATTAGAATTTCATTGAAAATTTTTATTACGAGGAGTACAAGATGACATTTTTTTATCTTGCTAAACAAATATGGCAAAACAAGGCTTTAAACAATTAAGATTTTTATTTTTTATCTATTTGTTTGACACTTTGTATGATTGTCGAATGCTACATTAAATTGTCACGTAATGTCACTCTCGCTTAAATTTTATCAATATAAGCGGTGTTCGATTTGGATTGCTAATGTTCAAACTAATATGTTAGAACATTGTTTAATATCAAATAATTTTATACGACATTCAAATTAGACCCGACAAATAGGTGGTGCGTGTCGTTTTCACGTTAACACGTTTCATTAATAGGTCATGTCCTGTTCACCAATTAAGATCTTTTTCTTTGATTAATGGACCTTAAAACTTCATTTCAAAGAGGTAACACCAACAACAATCTATAAACAAGGATATGCAGAGATAGATCAAGGATGATATTGCTCTGATACCAAGTTGAATTTTAACTTGTGATATTTGTATTTCATAATTAAAATGTTTACAAGGTGAGGCTGCTTAAAGAGAGCTTGAGAGAGAAGAAAGGCCACTGGATAAACTATGCCACTGGACAAACCCTAGCACCGGATAAACCCTAGCAACCTTTAAACCTCCATGAGTCAGACTAAATATTTAATTACAAGTTACAAGAAAAACAAGAGTCCTAGAATTAAGGAAGTTGCAGTAACTTGGAGGTAACTTGATGAGAAGGAAAAAGCAGCAACCGCTGCACACACAACTGCAACACACATCACACACAGCAGCAGCTCACAGCAGCAAGTTAAACCTATGCTGCTATTTCACTCATTCCAATACTCCCCCTCAAGCTGGATCAAGTGGATTAAGTGATCCAAGCTTGATTAATAGACGTTGAAGATGAGCAAGAGGTAAAGGCTTGGTGAATAAGTCAGCTAGCTGATCTTGACTCCGAGCATACTGAGTTTGAATCACTTGAGATTGAACTTGTGATCGAACGTAATGACAGTAAACTTCAATATGCTTTGTACGTTCATGAAAAATTGGGTTAGAAGCGATGTGCATGGCTTCTTGATTATCACACACGAGTGTCATGGGTTGAGAAATAGGAAACCCCAAATCAAAAAGCAGACCTTTGAGCCAAATAAGTTCACACGCAGTGGACGCAATGGCTCGATATTCAGCCTCGACACTTGAACGAGGCACCGCATTTTGTTTTTTGCTTTTCCAAGTAACCAAATTCCCCCCAACGAAAGTACAGAAACCAATAGTAGACTTGCGATCAAGGGAGTTGCTAGCCCAATCAGCATCAGTGTAACTAAGAATTTGTGTGTGAGAATTATTTTTCATCACAATCCCTCTACCAATGGAACCTTTTAGATATCTCAAAATACGTTTGACAACATGAAGATGTATTGTAGTTGGAGCATGCATGAATTGGCTCACAAGACTAACTGCAAAGGTGATGTCAGGCCTTGTTATGGTGAGATAAATAAGCTTGCCAACTAACCTTTGATAGTAAGTGACATTGTTGAGAGGTTCTCCTTGCATATCCAACTTCTGCTTGATGTCCAGGGGAGTGCGAGCAGGTTTGCAGTCGAGCATTTCTGCCTCTTGCAGCAGGTCAAGAACATATTTTCTTTGATTAAAAAACAATCCCTTGTGGGAAGAGGCTATCTCAATGCCAAGGAAATATTTGAGTATCCCAAGGTCTTTGATTGCAAACCGTTGATGCAGAGATTGTTTAAGAGAACAAATTTCATCAGCATTATTCCCTCTGACAATAAGATCATCCACATAGATGAGGACGACAAGATTTCCACTTGAACCATATCGAACAAATAAAGATGAGTCTGCATTGCTTTGTTTGAACCCAACTTCTTCAAGAACTGAGCTTAATTTTGCATACCAAGCTCTGGGGGATTGCTTTAAACCATAGATAGATTTATGAAGTCTACATACCAAGGAAGGGTCACATGCTTGTGGATGGCCAGGGGGTAACTTCATATACACTTCTTCTTCAAATTCACCATGTAAAAAAGCATTTTTTATATCCATTTGGTATAATGGCCATGCATGATTGACTGCAACAGACAACAGCACTTTGACTGTATTCATCTTGGCCACAGGAGCAAAGGTCTCCTTATAATCCACACCAAAGGTCTGAGTGAAGCCACGAGTCACTAACTGCCTTCTTGCCATGAGGTAGTTTGACTACACTCCAAGTGTGATTGCCATGTAATGCTTTTAATTCCTCCTCCATGGCTATCTTCCACATAGCTTTTTCATTTGTCTCCTGAAAAGAATTTGGTTCATGAACCTTAGAGATTTCACAAAGATATGCAGAATGAGCAGTGGAAAAATTTTGATAATGAAGGCATGAAGTCACTGGATAACGAGTATGATACGTCTCATAATCCAATAACCGTTGTGGTGGATGTCGATCACGAGAAGGATTTATGCGAACTGGAAGAGGAGACGACTGCTTAGGCTGATGATGATCATCATGTGCATGTGTAGATTGCTCAGGTGGCTCAGATTGACTTGGACTTGACACATCAGTGGGTGTGAGTGTTGTGCTTTCTTGGGTCATTGGTAGGTGAATACTCAAGACTTGTGCTTGAAGTAGGCATTGGAATGTGCTCAAGTAGCTGCTCCTCCTGACCAAAAAACTTCGAAGCTTTGTTGAAAAAAGCAGTATCCTCGTTAAAACGAACATCTCTTGAGACTACAAGTCTCTTGGTGGTGGGGTTGTAACACTTATACCCTTTCTAGGTGGAAGAGTATCCAAGAAACAAGCATTTGACAGCCCTTGGATCAAGCTTATCTCGATGAGAAGATTGTATGTGAACAAAACAGGTGCATCCAGAAACTCGTAGATGACTCAAATCAAGTTTTAGACCTTTTAGAACTTCAAAGGGTGATTTTGAATCTAAAACCCTACTTGGCAGTCGATTGATTAAATATGTGGCAATGAGTAATCCTTGAGACCAAAATTTCTTGGGCACATTCATTTGAAGCATAAGTGCCCTAGTTTTCTCAAGCAGATCTTGGTTTTTTCTTTCAGCTACCCCGTTTTGTTGGGGTGTTCCCACATAACTTGTCTGATGCACAATGCCATGAATGCTTAAATAGTTTGACATATTATTGGACATATACTCCGTGCCATTGTCAGATCTTAAAGTTTTAATTTGTGAAGAAAATTGTGCAGTGACAAGCTTATGAAAATCTTGAAATGCATTCATGAGTTCACTCTTAAGTTTCAACAGATACACCCAAGTGATTTGTGAAAAATCATCCACAAATGTTATAAAATACTTATAGCCATCAAACGACTTAAGAGTTGGACCCCAAATATCTGAGTGTACAACTTCAACAACTTACTAGCTCTAGACGAGGAGGAATTGAAGGGTTGTCTAGAGAACTTGGACAACTGACATGTATCACACTTCATGTCTGTTTTACATATTTTTGGAACCAAAATAGACAACACAAAAAATGAAGGATGAGCCAAACGTTAGTGCCAAAGTTGATGTTCTTGATCTAGATTGGAACTAACTTGAAGACCTTTTGGAATTTGAGACTCCTTTGAGAGATAGTAAAGTCCATTTAAGTAGAACCCCTCACCAATCATCCTCTTCGTAACAAGATCCTGAAAAACGACATTTGTAGGAGAGAAAATGACAAGGCAATTTAGTGAATTTGTGATTTTTCCCACTGGTAAAAATTGAAAAGGAAAATAGGGGACGTAAAGAGTTGTGGACTCAACTTGACTAGACAAAAAATTTATTTTTCCTTTTCCAAAAAACTGAGGCACCCTTGCCATTAGCTACTGAAACTTGAGAAGGTTTGGACAAACGTTTAAAATCATGTAAATGTGATACTTGACTTGTCATATGATCAGTAGCCCCGGAGTCTATTATCCAATAATGATGCATAAAACTAATGTTAAAAGCAGTTGAAAGAGCATTCAAAATACCTGGGATATCCTTGTGTGGCACAATATCTGTTTTTGCCAGGAAACCTGCAAATTTTCCAAGAAGAGCAGTAGACTTCTCAAGTTTAGCATCCATGGTATATTCCTTGTCACCCCTCAATCTCTTCTCCTGAAGATACATTGCAAATTCATTGATCAGTGCTGTTGGATTGGGCGTAAATTTCTGTAATCCTTCAAACACAGAAGAGGTTGAGTTGGTTGTTGCAGCAGCAGCATGATGAGCCCTTGGAGTGTAGGGTTTCTTCTGAGACCCTTTGAAATCTTCGGAAAACTTCTGTTTCAGTTCTGGATGTAAAATCCAACATCCTTCTATCAAATGACGTTTGCCATAGCAGTGGCTGCACTTCAGGTCAGTTTTCTTCCCTTCATAACTTCGTTCTTCAAGTTTGTGATTTGACACAAAAGCTCTTGATTCAGAGGTATTAGCCTTGGCTTCAGAGTTCATCACTTTTCTTCTTACTTCTTCTCGTTGAATGGTAGAGCATACACTTGAAAAAGAAGGCAGCTCAGGATTCATCAAGATGTGGCTGCACATGTAATGTCCCACATCGACCAACGGAGAGGGGGTGATGTGTCTTATATGTACATGCCCACATATAATTAGCACGAGGCCTTTTGGGAGCTCATTGGCTTCGGATTTCGTCAGAACTCCGAAGTTAAGCGAGTTTGGGCTGGAGCAATCCCAAGATGGGTGACCCACTGAGAAGTTTCTCGTGAGTTCCTAGAAATAAAACTGTGAGGGCGTGGCCCAAAGCATACAATATCGTGCTACGGCGGAGTCGGTCCGGGATGTGACAGAATGGTATCAGAGCCACTCTGCCGTTCGGTACGGATGTGCCGGCGAGGACGCCGGGTTCCCCTTAAGTGGGGTGGATTGCAATATTCCACATCGACCAATGGAGAGGGGGTGATGTGCCTTATATGTACATGCCCACCTCCAATTAGCACAAGGCGTTTTGGGAGCTCACTGGCTTCGGATTCCATCGAAACTCCGAAGTTAAGCTAGTTTGGGCTAGAGCAATCCCAAGATGGGTGGCCCACTGAGAAGTTGCTCGTGAGTCCCCAGAAACAAAACCGTGAGGGCGTGGCTCAAAGCGGACAATATTGTGCTACGGCGGAGCCGATCCGGGATGTGACATAATATATTCCGTCGCCTTCAACCTTTTGCCGGTCGCCGGTCCTCGTAATCTGAGCTGAGATTTGCAAGGAGTTGAAATATCTTGTCTTCCTCGGCCCTCCTTAAAAGAACAGAAGAATCAATAGTATGGGGTCGATAAACATCTAATTCATTCCACAGTGTGGTGAGACTGCCAAGATATTGAACAAAGGATTGATTTCCTTGTTGAAGATTTGCTGCAACTCTTTTGAGTTGAAACACTCCTGCTGAGTTGTTTTGGTTACCATACATGTTCTTGACTTTCGTCCATAAGTGTAGAGAAGATTTAGAATAGCTAAAAATTTCAGCTATTTTGCTATCCATGGAGTTGAGCAGCCATGACATAACTAGTTGATCCTTGCACAACCAAGCTTCATACGTGCGTGATGAGATTTCTGGGGCTTGAATGCTACCATTAATGTATCCAAGCTTCGATCTTCCGCCAAGAGCCAAGGAGACTGCCCTTGACCAAGCCAGGTAGTTGAATTCATTTAGTAAGATAGAATTGAGTTTTTTTATTTGGATTGATATCCATCTCAGAAAACGCTGAAGTAGGAGGTGACACAAAAGAGCTTTCCCCCTCTTAATTTACAAAATTTTCTTCTGCCATTGTTGGTCAGTAAGAACAAACAGCATACGAGGATATGTAGAGACAGATCAAGGATGATACTGCTCTGATACCAAGTTGAATTTTAACTTGTGATATTTGTATTTCACAATTAAAATGTTTACAAGGTGAGGCTACTTAAAGAGAGCTTTAGAGAGAAGAAAGGCCACTGGATAAACTATGCCACTGGACAAACCCTAGCACCGGATAAACCCTAGCAACCTTTAAACCTCCATGAGTCAGACTAAATATTTAATTACAAGTTACAAGAAAAACAAGAGTCCTAGAATTAAGGAAGTTGCAGCAACTTGGAGGTAGCTTGATGAGAAGGAAAAAGCAGCAATCACTGCACACACAACCGCAGCACACAGCACACACAACAGCAGCTCACAACAACAAGTTAAACCTATGATGCTATTTCACTTGTTCCAATAGGCAGATTACATCCTCCAAAGGGGGTCTACATTACACTTGGTTCTGCGTTTTGATAGGAGCACTTTGTGCTACGATTTTAATATGTTTATACTTCATTCTAAGCATTGTTTAGCCCTTATCCTTGCTTTTCTGAGTCATTTAGTCGATTTAAGAGTGTTGGGAAGTTTTGGCTCGAAATTAGGTTATGACAAGCTCATATTTATGTATATTTTACATCAAATTTACTTGTCTTTTCTTAGTTAGTTCCTTATATTTTTGAGCTATTTACTTTGTTTTTGTGTTTTGTAGGATCTGTCAAGCAAAGAAAAGAAAAATAGCACAAAGTGGATTTTAAGTAACAGATTCGTCAAAACTGCCTGTGCAGATCAGCTGACTTTGGAAGCATGTTGTGAACAGCTCAGAATGAGTTAAAAAACGTGCCTTATATGCTTGGAAAGCTACAGATGTCTAGTTTTTGGAGCATTTCACGGATTGTCCATATCAATTTTCTAGAAGAAGTTATGGCCGTTTTAACACTGAAAGGTTCAGAAGATGTTGAGCAGTTTGTAACTGCAACGAAAGCAATAAATCCAATATATCTGACAGCCAAAACAGATGCAGCCAAGAACAAGCCAGCAAACACCTATTCAAATATTTGAAGAAATGGAATTAAAGATGAGGAGTAAGTGGGAGTAATTGGCATAAAGGCCACCCAAAATGGTTACACTTGTGTAACCATTTTTCTTTCACTTAATGTCATCAATAAAATAGGTATTAGTAGGGATGATTCAAGGTTAGAAAAAGGAATTCAGAGACCATTCTATAGAGCCACACAGATTTCTAAGAAAAAAATATATTCTCTCTCCCTCTATCCATCCTCTAGGGCAATTCCACATATTTCAAGCAAGGAAGAAGAAGAGAAGAAGGAGCCGTGAGCAATTCATCCATCATCCACCATTGAAGACTTGCTTTCAAGCTTCAAGAATCCAACCGTCAAGCCTCCATCTCCATCTTCCATCCACGGTGTAATTCATTCTATTTCTTTGTAACCTTGTTTGATTTATGTTGGAATTGTTTCTAGTTGACATTGATGTTAGAACAAAGTTTAAATTCGAATTCTTATGATTGAATAAAGTTTGATTCTTATAATTGTGATTCTTAGTTGCTTTTGTGAGTTTGTTCAATTGAATTTGCTTTACAGAAAACTTTTATATGTTTATGTTCTTTGGTGGCCAACTTAGGATATATACATATAATTGGTGCTAGATTTAGGTAAACGATTCACCTAATAGTTTTGTGGACCTAAATCACAAGTAGTAAAGGCTTTGGACAAAGGTCGAATTCAATTGAAAAGGATTGCAAATAGATGAACTTATTCATACTAGGTTGTGCACTTAAGTTGATATCCTTTCTCTATGTGTATTGCGTTAAACATGTTTTGATTAGCTAGCTTTCTAGACTTTGATTGCATGTTTAATAGAATTAATCTAGGTGCTTTCATTTAGATTAATTAATTAAGGAAAGTAAAATATGGGAAAATCATTTGCTATGAATGTTTTACATGATCAACTTCTTTCTCATGACTTAGATGAACAATTGTAGGGTTGAATTGAATTTGATCATGGAATTGGTTTTGATCTTTGTTTCTTTCATTTCATTCTTGTACTTGTGTTTATATATTTTATTTTCTTTGTTTCTTTTAATTTTTGAAAATCTAAAACAGAAAACCCCCCTTGATTTTGTAAAATATGTTTATACTTAATTTTATTTTTGTAAGTAATATACTTTGTATTTTTATTGACAGGTGTACCCTCAATCCCCGGATTAGAACGATCCCTATTTACCATATACTAATGATGACATTTTCAGGGTTAAATTATGTGCTTACTAAGAGCGTATCACGTTTGAGAGGTGGAATGCAGATTTTGGTCAAGACTCTGACCGAGATGACTATTACCCTGAAGGTGGGACAAGGAGGGTATCCTCCAGATCAATAGAGGCTCATCTTTGCTAGGAAGCAATTGGAGGATGGCCGGACCCTGGCGGATTACAACATCCAGAAGGAGTTATCCCTACACCTTAAGCTCAGGCTTCGGGGTGGAATGTAGATATTTGTGAAGACCCTAACTGGAAAAATAAAAATTTGGAGGTTGAGAGCTCTGACACTATTGACAATGTCAAAGCTAAGATCCAGGATAAGGAAGGGATTCCACTGGACCAGCAGAGATTGATCTTCGCTTGTAAAAACTTGAGGATGATTGCACCCTTGTAGATTATAACATCCATAAAGAGTCTACCCTCCGTCTTGTCCTTCGTCTTCTCGACGGTGATTTCTGATGAAGAAGTTTGTTGGTTTTAGTTGTTTTGTTTTGTTTGATATGGTGGTGAATGGTGGTTGTGTGTTTTGTTAATTGGCTGGTGTGCCAATCTAGTCATGTCATGTTATCTTTAGGGTTTGTGGATTGGAGTTCTTTTATCTTTCTTCAGTTTGGTATTAATGAACAATTTTTAGTTCTATAAACTCCCTTTCTTTTCAATAGCTTTGCTTTGTGAAAATTGGTACCAGGTAGAATATCCTGCAATTAAAAAATTAACTTTGCACAGTAAACTACTCAAATGAGCAAGTCAACTAGTTACAAGTTTGTGAGTGACAAAAAGCACAATTGCAGGATATAAACGTAATTGACTAGTACTACCAACTAGTCAAAGTCTACCCAAATATATTAAACAACATGGACAACACAATTTTTACTCTAACATATCATTCAGGCATGCACATCAAACACAACTTAGCATACACACAACAAGTTTTGTGCCCGGAAAAACCCCTAACTGAGTTAAAAAACCGAGAGACTCTACAGAGTCCAGTCCACTAGTGTGAAATAAAGATTGATACAAAGTATACCACACAAGCTCAATTTCTAGACCTATTGTATGGAGCAACTTGTACCTTTGCGCAATCTTCAATCACACCTAGCAACATTAAGCTTAGTCTTCACAAACATGGCAGCTTCATCTTCTTAGCTCATCATCTTGTCGCACGGGGATGAAGCATGTACCATGCAAATGATATGAATGATGATATGTAGCTATAGATTAAAAAATGACAAGACAGTTTTTCCTGTCAAAAAGTTGAAAGGAAGAAATTGACTGAGAATCCAAACCTAGGTCTATATGAAGATTTCAAAGAAGCTTTAGACCAAAAACAGTGCAAACCTTTTACTCAAATGATGTGGGTGAGTTAGCACATGATTTAATCAAGAGATAAAAGTTTGAAGATTAAGGTTTTCAAAGAAGTACTAGAGAGGATGTAGAAAAACCATAAAAGACTCTCAAAGGATAATCTTTTCAACCAAAAACAAATGAGCTTAGATTAAAAGTTTAAGCAAGCATTTTCATGGATAATTTTATTGATTTTCAATGAAGAACTTTATCCATGAAAGTTCTTGCAACTTGTACAGTTCCTAAGTTGGAGAGGAAAGAAAAAACACTCTCTTGAAGATAATATAAACTCACTACCCTTTTAAAACAAAGATATGTTTGTTTGTAGCAGCCAAGTACACCACAAGACATGTGTCAAATGCTAAAACCATCATAAAAGATCAAGGGTGAGAAACTCACTCACGAGTGAAAGAGTCAACAAAACCCATGTGGGTTTTCTCTAAATGTGTGCCAAACCCACGTGCATAACATATGCAGTTTTTTACTAGACAAGGACACTAGTCGGAATGCATGAAAAACTCGATCATGAAATGCATATGCATGGATCTAACCTTCCAATGAAGCCACAACTTGAGATCTTCACACTTCAACCTGAACTTCTCAGATTGCAAGATCTTTAAGCACTAAATCAACTAACCTAATTGAGTTTTAAGCTTGAGTGATTTAGAGATACAAAGGAAATACAACTTTTGACAAGGACAGCCAAATAAGTACTAAGTCTAGACTTAACAATCTCCCTCTTTGGCTTTCCTTGACAAAACACCCCAATTTCATGATATGCTCACCCCACACTCACTTGAACTATATTGGCATTGAGACCTGCACAAAATTTCTTTTTGACAAAGAGCAAGTGAGATATATCATGAATATTCAAATAATTTCTCCCCCATTTTGTCATGTGAAGACAAAATGCAGCTAAATATCATAAAAAAAATCATGATAGCACTAAGGCGTCATAGAAAATAGCATGGCAATTCAAATAACGTAACCAAATCACATATGTCAATTGAAATAACACATGCAAGAGATAAAGCATATCACAAGATACAAGAGCATGACATAAATAAGCAGTAAGACATCATATAAGAAGAAGGCCGAGAGTAGCAACACATATTAGCAATAAACATGAAGGGTCATCCAACAACATACACAACTTTCAAGTAGCACAACGACAACAAACCATAAAGATCAAAGTTGGGAAAACAACTTAATACACACAATGTAGCAAAAGTAATCCCACTCCCTCATAAACTGTGCTCTCATCAACACTCCCCCAAAATGAGTGCTCACATAAAGCAACATGACTCCTCCATAATACCTAGATGTGAACAACCCCTATGGCCCACTACATCAGCAGGTATATGATGTCTCGTCATTATCGTTGTCATCTTCCTTCTAAAACTCAAAATTAATATCCTTGGCGGCTTTGCTTTTGGCAACATACATGTCTGGCAAGTCCTCGTCGATGAGACGGGAAAGGTCTGATGGCCCAAGAGATATAACAAATGCCTTGACATAAATTCCTTCACTATTGACAGGGTATATTTAGGAAGTGGACAACTGATTGTGAAGATGTTACAACCCGTCCCAAAATTTTATGTAAAATTACCAAAATACCCCTAGTGGTCAATGTTGACTTTTGTTGACTTTTTCGAGACGACTTGTGAAAATTATTTTCTTTACATATTCAAGATGTACTCATCGATACGAACGCATGGACGCAAGCGGAACTCAATTCGGAGTTAAAACGAATATGTTACGAAACTTTAAAGTGTAGGGGCATTTTAGTAATTTCCACACCCGTAAGTTGAAATTAGGGTTTTTGGGTTGTGGGTTGGCTGCTGTACAGCAACACAACTCCCTCACTCTCAAACCACGATCTCTCTCTCTCTCTCTCTCTCGGCCAAAACCACCCAAACCACCTAAACCACCTAAACCCTAAATTTGGACGAATCACAAAACCATCGAACCGTCGCTCAAGATCATAGCCATTGTGATCGTCTCGTCATTTTGGACGAGACTGTGATTCCAGATTCTTCAAACTCGAACCAAATCGGCCAAAACAAAATCGGCAAACTGCAATTCAAGTTTCTGTACAATCCCGACTTAGGTAAGCCTCAAAACCATTTCCATTGGTTTTATTACATTGAGTAGGTTCGAATTGACATAAAGAATGTGAAATTTGGTGCAGTTTTGAAGGAGAACGGAATTAGGGTTTCCAGAAGCTTTCCGGTCAATTTCAGGCCATCTCCGCCCATTTTTCTGGCCCCAAATTGGTATGAAAATATTCTACTCATCAATACCTTCATTTTGATATATGGAACGTTAAATTTGGCCAAGGAATGAAGGAGTTATGCATTTTTTAAGTTTTGGGATTTAAATCGGTGAATTTTCCAGAAATTCCGGCGAACCAGGCGGCGGAGGACGGCGGCAGCTCCTGCGACCGGCGTGAGGTTGAAGGTGACGGAATATTCCGTCACGGTAACAGAATATTCCTAACGGCGTCAGAATATTCCGTCAGAAAAAAAGTAATTCCGTTAAACCTAACTGACGCCGTTAATTCTAACGGTACTGACGTCAATAGGCGTGTGGCTGACTTCAGCTGCGCGTGGGGTGACGTCATCAGGCGCGTGCCAGCGCGTGGCGACACGTGCCGGCGCGTGGCCGACGCGTGAGGGCTTCTCCCAGCGCGTGGCGGCGCGTCCGGCCGTTTCCCAGTGCGTGGCGGCGCGTACGGCGGCAAGGTTTTCGGGCCCCAGAAATCGTTTTTCAAGCTCGTTTTCGCTAAAATAATATTATTTTTGGGTTCTTTTCTTATAAGGGTTATATTAATTTATTTAGGGGATGTTTTTAACATTGTTCCCTAATATTAAATAGGTAATTCTTCGACTCCACGCTTCGAGGAGGGCAACACCGAGGGAGATTACACTCCCGAGCACCAGTGAGTGGACTTTTGTTTTAACAACTGATTTATATGCTTTGAATTAATTATGGTTTGATATATTTATGATTTCCAATGACTTTGTGACATGAATATATATATTTCTATATATATATATGTGTGTGTGTGTTTTATGAAATGGTTTTAAAGTGTGATTTCGGTTATGCACAAAAGTATGGATATATACTATGAAATGATTTATACTATGATTTCGCTTATGCATAAATATATGTTGGGTTTTATTATATGACTCCGATGAGAATGTTATTTATGCAACGTTTAAATATTTGGGGAAATTATGAAGTATATGATATTCTTCACTTTTACACATGATGTATATATGTTTGTTTTCAAACAGACTTGGTATGCTTTCACTACGTTGTAGTACCGTCTCACAGCCGTAGGACAAGTCTCACATGTTTGGGTCACACGCATTGTACTCCAGGGGTATTGTCCGGTAAATACCTTAGTGCAAGCTTGTCTTACGTTTATGTTTATTTTTAGGGAAAAGGCCCCACTACGTAAGGACTCGGGTGTGACGCGCTATTGCGCAAGTGCTTACATGTGTGTGGTACTAGGAGTACAAATTGATTGATAACGTAAAGTGCTTGTACGGGGATTGAGAGGCTGTTCCTCAACACGTACATGGGTGATTGCACATATACCTTGTGTTGGTTTTCTTATCTATACTATTGATATATTTGATGAAATGACTTTTGGAAATATGAATTATTATTTACGGATTTCACTTTGAGATTTACTTTCAGCTATATATATTATAGTATGATTTGACACATACTACGGTAGTATGATTTTACAAATATACTGGATTTCAAATAGGGGGTTACTATGTTGAAAAGAGAAACATATTTCGAAAACTTTTTATTTTCGTCCACTCACACCTTTTGTTTTTGCGCCCCCTTCAGGACCTAATGATAGAGCATCTGGTGAAGTCGAGGCATACGAGTGGCAGCTCTGATTCTCTTCCCGACCATGTAGGGATTCATTTTTATTCAGTTTCTTTAATAATTTCCATCCCTGTTATGGATAGAAATTCTAGGAACTTGATTTATTATTTTGTTTCCGCTGATTCAAATTAGTACGCTCTGAACCTTGTACATATTGGCATTAATTTCCGCAAACTTTATGACAATTTAATTTGCTTAAACTAAGTGTTGTCATGCATTCAATGGCTTCGTCACTTACGAGTGTCGGCCAGCACGCCCAAACTCGATATCCACGTGGGTATCGAGGGTGGGGTGTGTCAAAAGAAACCCAAAAATTCTACTCAAGAAATTCGAAAATGAGGATGAAAAGAGAGAAATGTGAAATATAACCACTTGTGTGTGTATAAAATGAGGCCACAACATCAGGTCAAAAGTGAAATAAGGTAAAAGTGAAAATGATCTGACCTAGCTCAGTAACATATGGCATATGCAAAAGACCAAAATGTTCTCAAGCATTTGCTTGTAACTGACTAGAACATTTGGCTAGATAGAAACTGAGCAGATTCCATTTAAAATTTGTGTTGTCAAACACAATACCATGTAACCAAATTAAAGCATAAACATACAAGCACACAAAGAGACATTCCAGAGAGGGAAGGTAAGCAAAACTCAGGACCAATAAATAACCGCTAGCATGACATACAATAACAAATGAGAAACAAATAGTCAATATCTATGCTTCCATGAGTGTTTAACACAAAATTATAACTTGAAAAGGAAACATAAAATGCAATGCATCTCTAAACATATCTTCAAGGTCATGCAACGATGATAAAGAAAAGATAATAAGATGTTAACCAAACAACAATGATGTATCAAGGTAAGGGAATGACAGACTCAGAGCCTTCTTAAAATCGTATTTTCTTTCAAGCAAAGAAGCATGATCGATATGAATGTTAACCAAGCTTTTAATAATTAATTTGAGGTTCAGATTCAGCACTTTGGCAATAATATGAACAATAATCAAGAGACAGGTTACTAACAATGGCTTTGCCTATCTTCTAATTTTTTCTTTTCTTGGAGATCAATTTCGCTTTTCTTCTTTTGAATGGATGGCACTAAGCTTTTATGGATGCACAAATGCTTTTGTAGGATTAGCAAAAGGCTTTTGTATGTTTAGCACAAGAATTTTGATTGTTGCTCAAGGCTTTTGTATGGTTAGCACCTATTGCAAGGTTGGCATTTGATTCACCTTTTCAATATGGACAAGAAGAGAGTTCACTAGAATTGATATGGTTTCAAATTATGAAAAAAGTATAGCCTCTAAAATCCAAACTAGACCAAAGCAAGATTAAAACCCAATCAACAACAAGCCTTTGATTGTTAGAACACATGATTTTTCGTAAGGCAATATGGTAAATAAGGGAGAACCTTTGACATCACGATGCATAAGTTACTCAAGGTCTATAATACAAACCATGACAATTATGACATGCAGATAGAGAGTTTATATAACTGTATGATGGCTGGAACTGATTAGACAGAAAATGATGCATAATTAAATTGAAACTCAAATGTTGGAAGCATAGCTATTCAAACCACTTAATTCATAGTACAAATACCAATAGACTGTCGAAGATTATCATATCTTCGATTATCTGATGCTTTTGAGAAAATACCAGCTAGCTGCTTTTCAGTTGGCACAAAGTTTAAGATAAAAACATTACCTTCAACAAGATCTCTTATAAAATGGTGATGTATGTCAATACATTTGGTCTTAATATTGGATAGGATTTATGGATATGCCAATCATGCTCGTATTGTCACAATATGTCAAGAAGGTCTTCAATGAAATGCCATCGTCAATGAGCATTTGCTTCATCCACATAAATTGAGTGTATCAACGTCCATTTTCTTGCAAAGCCAGAATCGATTCTTCATGTTTTAGAGTCTCTTTGATGATCATGGGTTCATCTTTAGACACATAGTATACATAAGTAATTTTATCTGACGATCGCATTCTAGATTGTACACTTATGCTTATTAAACCAATTATTTCTTCATCATTGTGATTGCTTCTAGACCATCTTGGCTTGTTTTTCACTGTGCTTTTTGAAACATTTGATGACTTGGAATTAGGTATCTCAGAAGCTTCATCATCAAACATATAAAGATCATCCTTTATCTCATTTTCATCACGTGGAGGCACTTCTTCACTCTGATCCTTTTTTACTAGTCTGAGTGACTCATTTTCTTTCAAAAGATCTTTGACTTTGTCATTCAACACAATGATTTTCCTCTTAGATTTGTAAGTCTCATTGAACAAATTATCATACTTAAGACACAACTGTGGATATGACAAATCTTCCTGTTTTTCAAGCACAATCTCCTGGTCACTGAAGCTTCCATCTTGAAATGAGGCAACAAAAGCAATGGTTGAAGATTCATTATCAAATGACTGGTCAGAATTTTGAGAATCGTCATTTTCACTTTCAATCTAGGTAGCCTTCATAGGTTTGTCCTTTCTGTTGGTTGGATTTCGGTTGCTGGCAGACATAGCAGCAAAATGACCAATACCCCCTTGTGATCTGAATTTTGAATCTCTTGATGTGCTCCATATATTCCCACTTCTTTTGTTGTCTTTTCCCTTATGAAGGCAAATTAAGAGAGCATGCACACAATAAATTTTGTGTCTGAAAAGACTCCTAACTGAGTTAAAAAATCGGGAGACTCTAGAGAGTGCGGTCGACTAGTGTAAAATAAAGATTCATACAAAGTATACCACACAAGCTCAATTCCTAGACCTATTGTATGGAGCAGCTTGTACTTTTGTGCAATCTTCAATCACACCTAGCAGCATTAAGCTCATTTTTCACAAACATGGCAGCTCCATCTTCTTAGCTCATCATCTTGTCGCACCGGCCGGGATGAAGCATGTACCAGGCAAATGATATGAAGGATGATATGCAGCTATAGACTAAAAAATGAGAAGTCAGTTTCTCCAGTTAAATGGTTGAAAGGAAGAAACTGACTGAGAATCCAAACTTAGGTCTATATGAAGATTTCAAAGAAGCTTTAGACCAAAAACAATGCAAACATTTTACTCAAATGATGTGGGTGCGTTAGCACATGATTTAATCAAGAGATAAAAGTTTGAAGATTAAGGTTTTCAAAGAAGAACTAGAAAGGAGGTAGAAAAACCATAAAACACTCTCAAATGATAATCTTTTCAACCAAAAACAAATGATCTTATATTAAAGGTTTAAGCAAGCATTTTCATGGATAATTTTATAGATTTTCAATGAAGAACTTTATCCATGAAAGTGCTTGTAGCTTCTAGGGTTCCTAAGTTGGAGAGGAAAGAAAAAACACTCTTGAAGATAATATCTGAACCCCCCAAGTGAAAAACTCACTACCTTTTTAAAACAAAGATATGTTTGTTTGTAGCAGCCAAGTACACCACAAGACGTGTCAAATGCTAAAACCATCATAAAAGATCAAGGGTGAGAAACTTACTCACGAGTGAAAGAGTCAGCAAAACCCATGTGGGTTCTTCCAAAATGTGTGCCAGACCCGCATGCATAACAAATGCAGTTTTTGACTAGACAGGGACACTAGTCATGATGCATGAAAAACTGGATCGTGAAATGCATATGCATTGATCTAACCTTCCAATGAAGTCACAACTTGATATCTTCACACTTCAACTTGAACTTCTTAGATTGCAAGATCCTTAAGCACTAAATCAACTTACCTAATTAAGTTTTAACCTTGAGTGATTTAGAAATAGAAAGGAAATACAATTTTTGACAAGGAAAGCCAAATAAGTACTAAGCCTAGACTTAACAATTTGCTTTAATTGCCTTCTTCCAATGTCTTTGGTTGTGTTCTAGTTGGTGAACTTAATTTTGTTCCAAATTTGACTTCTAAGGTATTATAGCTTATTCTTAATTGTTATATACAAATAACCAATAGAAAACATGTGACATTACCTCTCATGCCAATGCATTATGGTTTGTTTTAGGGTTTGTAGTTTGATATGAAAAAGTTTTAGTTTGGCAAATTCTAAATACAAAACTGCTTTGTAGGTTATGCAAAATTGCTTCTTTCTTTAATAATTGCCTTCTTCCAACTGGTGAGTATGCACCAAATTTCTCTTATATATTCATCTTCTTCTAATTAGGTTATTGGTTGTTTATGAATTTCTCATGAACATTGTTGATCTTCTTACTTAATAGAAGACAGTTGACTTTTCCATTCATGCTATAATACACGGCGAGAGAGTTTATTGACGTTAGAGGTCAATTGTGACGCAGTTTGCATTATGAGATTTATAGCTTTATTCCTTTTGTAATAATCTAAGATACGCACAGCAGGTTACTTAATTGCATAGTTTTGCTACAAGGATGGAGAGTAGATCAATTGTTCAAACATGGTTTGTGAATTCCGTGAACATGGGATGTTATAGTGTGAGTACATTTTCATTGCATATATTATGGTAGATTGTTTAATAGTACTCTATGGATGGGATATTTTGTTATATAGTGTTTTGTTGTGAATTGCTCATGATGGTAGGGTGTTCTGTTGATTGGCCTGTCTAGTCAAAACTCAAGTTTGGTATTAATGTATAATTTATAGTTCTGTAAACTTCACTTTCTTTGCATGTGTGCTTCCCTTTGTTGTCAGTTGTTTTCTGGTTGTGGATACAAATTTGTTTCATTTTCTTTAATATTGCCTTATTTCAATTTCTTTGCATGTGTTCTGCCTATAAAACTTTGAACTGGTGAAGCATGCAACACTTATGTGTGTATTTCACTTCTGATCGTTAGGTTATTGGTTATCTGAATTGCTCATCAACATTATTAATCTTGCTTATCCTGAGAAACATTTGATTGAAAATAGTAGATTGTCTCTCATGTTCTCATGTTATAATACAAGTTGAGCGATCTTTTGTCTCTCATGTTCTCATGTTATAATACAAGTTGAGCTATCTTTATGACATAGTTTGCACTTCCAAAGCTTAATAGTTTTGTTCTTTTATGGCTAAGATATGCGCAACAGGTTACTGAATCTTATGTTCTGCTGGAAGATCGAGAGTAAGGTGTGTTTTGATTTGTATACAGTACTCTGCTAATTGTGTTATAGTACTCTGTTGTGTGTATAAACGTGATATATTAGACTGTAGACAACCATGATTCTAAGTGTTAAGCTTTCTAATGCTTTTTTTTTTTTCCTGGCTATGATGTTTGTATCTGTGGTCAGTGTTGAATGTGTGCAATACTTTCTATTAGCATTCATCAACTTCGGTACAAGTTCTTGATTTCTGCCTATCGTCAAGACGCCAAATTGCTAGCTTCTGGCTTATGTTGTCACTTGGATCTCCGTTGTCGATTCTTTTAGGTTTTCGAGTTCTTATTTACAATTGTTTTATTTGTAAAAAATTTCATGTAGTTTTATGTTAATGCTTATCAATTGAGGCTGAATATGATAGCATTACAGAATAAACAAGAGGCGATGTACTTGTATTCTATTAAATAATAAGCCTTATCCTTTTCTTAATAATGAGATGTTTGTTGGATCATGAGACATTGGGTATTAGTTGTGATTGACACACATGCTGAGTTGATGTAATCATACAAAAAGTGAGTTATCACTTGTAATATAAATGGGAATAGTAGTTTATTAAACCCTTTGATATTTACCCATTTGTCATCTCCTAATAATGGCAGTTTCAAGGAAAAGAGACTTACACTCAAGAAGAAATTGATGTTGTTCGAATTGAGTGGGCTGCCATTGTTGATGATTTTATTCAAGATTGTTTTTTGCTGACTACAATTGTCTTTTGCTTTTGGATTAGATAGTGATACTAGATCATGAATATGTAATTGTATAATATTGCTCGACACTTTGCAATATCATACAATTATGGGTTGAAAATGTTTTCTATCTTACTTTTGATAAGATATTAGTCTTTCATGAGATAGTGATTCCTCATGGTTGTAAATTAGTAGAAGTGAACAATGTTAACTTTATTTTGTTGTAACTATAATGTCATTCCTGGTCGTTGACTTTAAGTTTCTAATGTAATTTTGATATATAATTGTAATTAATTGTGATTGAGATAGTGTCCTTCCAATCGAACTTTTAAGAATCTAGCTAGTAAATTTTTTTATATTATATTCCATGCTTTTAAGGACTATTGAAAACTGTCCAATAAGATCATATAGGACAGTAATTAACTGTTCTGGATCACAATAATTGTCCACTTTTCATGCTTTTTAGGACAGATATACTATCATTTTGATGTTATGAAGGTATAAAAAATTATGCATATCAAGGCTTTTCTGGACAGTTCATGACTGTCCTCTAAAATGAAGGGAATAGATGGCACTTGACTATAGGACCCTTAAAAGCAGTCCTCTATAATCATTGAGGACGGTTTTTGGCTGTCCTCTATCTCATTAATTGTAATAGTGTACTCTCATTCAATTGTGTTCAGTGTACTCATCTCCTTTATGAGCACCAACAAACTTATCTTAGTGTCCATACACAAAGGGCTTGAGACTTGCCATTCTTCATTGAAGCATACATAGTATGTTCCAGTTTTTCTCCGGATCGTCAATATCCCTTTGACAATCCAATAACTAGGAACATTTAGGAAATTATGGTTATGGAAGCAAGGTCTCATTCTTCTAACATGTTTAGATCATGACTTCCAACGATCCATTGTCCAATGATTCACTATTAGGATGTATTTCGATCGAATAATACAGTCCAATTAGTGACTTTGCCCTGTTATTATTTTAGACATTACTAAAACATTTCGATATTATCTTAAAAGGTTTCTTCCAAATATTGACTTTAAAGACATATCTCCAACAAAAGCGTGGCATTAATCCCATTTAGACGAGATTATAGCAACTCATGGGTCAAGCTAAGGCATTAATGCCTTTTGACCAAGTTCACCTCATTGGCTTACGCCTAGGTAGACATTTCCCTTCTTTTTTTGGTTACCTAAATCTCCAGTTTGTGGCACTCGAACATATTTTATGAGCTCGGTTGTGATTTTAGCACTCGGTCCAATTGACTAACGTCTCCAATTTTCTTAGCAAAATAATTTGAATAGGCTAAGTCGAGGGTCGGTCGTTTAATGTTTTTTAATTGACCGAACCAAGCCTATTGTGATCCCTACGCACGTCTAATTTAATTACTTGTTTTCTCTTCGGCCTATATGAAGCCGAATTCTTATACCTTTAGACAAATAACCTTGTAGTGTCAGGTCCCACTGGACGTGTCAAAAGATGTTGGTCTCAAAATTGGTCTCGGCTAACAAGTCGAGGATTTTAGGATCTTTTGGTCCTTTGAGTTTGTGTTGTGGGCGTGCCAACTTGTGACCCAAGGCCAAGCGAGTAAAGAGAAGTTGATTTAGTTGTGCCTTGTTTTGACTTCTTTCAATGCAATTGTGGACTGAGGAAGGAACCATTCTCGGTCGTAGGTTGTCCATGTCTTGGGTGTAAGGACTTTGATTAAGCATGACGTGGGCGTGGTTTTGTGAAAGTGAAGTGAAATGGATTTTAGTGATTGATGGGGCGTTGAGATGGGTGTTGTCTGTGCAGACATGATAAGTAAATGGATGGGTGGAAGTGAATTTGGTGATTGATATGGTATAAGATTGAATGTATGAGGAGGCGAATCGCATCAACCCAAATGAACTTGTCGAATGGACCGAATTGATAAGTAATTACGTTACAATACTCCAATTGCGATAAAATAAAATGCGAAAAAGTAAATTGCGATAAGATAAATTGCAAGAAAGTAAATTGCAATAAAACACAAATTACTCTAAGTGCGAGAAAATAAGATTATTCTAGGTGCGAGAAAATAATTTGCGGGAATTGAAAATTCATTTGGAATAGAAAGCTATGTAGGGCTACATTTTGAATACAAAAATAAGATAAAAGCATCCATTCTCAAAAATGAGTTTTTGTGTTTGGTCGGGGACCACTAACAATGATCTAGAGAGTCCTATTTATACTAGTTGAGAGCATCCATTCTCAATGAATTTCCCTTGATTGCCTCCCAAGCCTTGATTTCTTTCATTTACAAATTTTAAAATAAATTTTTCTCGATGGCAATTCTAGTCTTTAATTTACAAATTTCTAATCAATTTCCTGCTTCAATGCCATGGTTGACCCCAATTCAAGATGATGATCATGTTATGTAGAAGGTGCAAAATATGAGTACCAATTCAAGATGATCATGCTATATAGAAGGTGCAAAATATGGGTGTAAACAAGGATCCAAGAGGCAATACAGTTGTGTTGTTAGATAATAGAGCCTATCCTGTTCTGATCATGAGGTTTGTTTGTGTGTTAGTTGTGCAAGTATATTGTTGGCCTTTTCTTATCTTTGGGAGAACCAGTTAATAGAAAATAGTAGGTGTTATTATTGGCTGGTTGTGGTTGTGGTTTTCACTTCCGTTGTTTATACTGTGATCTTTTATTATACTCTTGAGTTTAGGGACTAGTGAATTTCATCACAAGGGTTGTTGCTTGCCAGAATTCTCTCTCTATAGGCTTACTGGTTTCTATTCAAATGCGTTGCAGTTCTAGATGCAAGTTTATCTTTGATTTTTGCTTTCTTTTAACATGCTCTGGAAGTGTTCTACTTGGAGAAGTCTGAACTGATGATGGATGCATCAAATTTGTGTTATATCAGGCTATTCCTCTATGTCGTGAGGTTATTGGTTGTATGTAAATATCTCATGAGCATTGTTGATCTTTTTTATCTTGAAGAAAACTAATTAATAACAAGCAGTTTTCTTCGCCCTTCGTGGTATAATTCACGCTAAGATTTGGTGAATCAGTGGTGCGTCTGCTGGCACGGTTAGTTTCTTGTTTTAAGTAATGATTTATGATTAGAATATGTCGTCATGTCTATTGTGGCTAATATATGCCCTCTCAAGAAGCCCATTTGTTTGTTGTCACTTGGATTTCTATCAATTCTTTCAGATTCTTAAAACTCTGTTTCAGTGAGAAGCGTATGAATGCATGTCAATTTATGCTGAATATGGAAACATTAGAGAATGAAGCAAAGTTTCCTATTTTTTATTTATACATGTTTTCTGCTCATCAATTTATTAGCGCAAGATCAAATACTAATTTCTCTTGACTGGGTTGAACCAGCGAATTCAACGATTTCATGATATTAATCATCAAAATTATATTGTTTTTGAGTTGAATGAGACATTCTTCACTAATGCATCTTCATTGGAATTTCTCTCGCCGCGAAAATGATTGTGAAGGTATTTACTTCCGCTGAAAGTCTTGAAGCTGAAGGTTTATTATTTTTTTCCTGGAATATAAAGTTCTTTTCCAATTAGAAGCCTGCTAATGCATATCAATTTAGGCTAAACAGGACAGCATTACACACATGCTCTCTACTCGACATCATTTTTCGAGCTTATGAACCGGTGGTGATATCTATTGACTGGGTTGGACGAACAATTCAATATTTCTATTATGTGTATATTCTACTGTGAATGGTAAGGGTGTCTTTTTTTTTCCAACCTTGATCACTTTCATTGTGATGCGGTTGAGGACGAAAACTTTCTTCCTCTTTAGTGGAGGAGTGGAAGTGTTTTTAATTTAGGGGACCTTGAACAGGGAAGGAAACAAGAAGCAATATACTTTTATTCTATTAGATAATATACCTTTTTCCCCTTCTTCCGATGACATTACTGTTTGTGTGTGAATTGATCTTTGAAGATTGTGGATTGGAAACCAAACCGTGGACTTTTTCATGCTGCTGTGAAGGTTTTGTGAATCGTGGTAGGTTATATTGTTGGCTACTTATAGTTGTAGTTTTCACTCCCATTGTTTACAATGTTATTGTGAAACTGTAAGGGGATTTGTTTCAATGCTCTTCTCGAGGATGGTCGTGTCCTTGCAGATTATAATTTTTAGAAATAGTCTCCCTCCAGCTTGTCCTTCGTCTCTCTTGTATGGGTTTGTGGATGGGTTCTCATACTGTGAAAACTCTTTTTGGTACTAATGAATAATTTAGTTCTGTAACTGCGTGTGTTTTCCTCTCTTGCAATGGTTTTTTGTGGTTGATAATTTTACTTGGTGAATGTTGAACGGGTGAAGTTTGCACCAAAATTTCTTCTACCCTGCAGGGAGTTTTATGAATCAATGGTCCATCTATTGGAGTTGTGGTTGTTAGGGGTCAGTGGTAACATAGTTTGCACTATTTCAAGTTAAACAGATTTATTCTTTTTGTGATAATCTATACACCGTAAATTTTAGCATGTCCGTTGTGGCATAAGAAGCAACATGTTACTGAATGTTTTTGCTAAAAATGAATGGTAAGTCGAATGTTCAAATGAATGGTAAACCGTAAATTCCATCAATAAGCGTTGTTCTGATATGTTCCGGTCTCAAGAAGCCGGATTGTTAGTTATTTGTGGCAACTAGTGTTACTTGGGTTTCTGTCGATTCTTTTAGATACTGTTCCAGCTAGAAGACTATTAATGCATATCAATTCATCCTAACATGACATCATTACAAAATGAAGGAGTATGGTTGTGCTACATTTTGCCTCTTCTCAACCTATACATGTTTCTACTTGGCAATATTTTTCTAGCTTCAACACTGGTGGTGATATCTTTGACTGGGTTAAACCGACCAATTCAATACTTTCGTGATTTTTGAAATTGTAAGGGTCTCTGCTCCGAACCTTAATCATTTTAGATTATGTTGAGGTTGTGGTGGATGCTTGATGTTTTTCCTCTTTAAATGTTGGCTGGATGTGTTTTTTGATAATAGAGATAAGAGGCGATATACTTTTGTTCTTTAGATAATATTAGCGTATCTTGTTCTGAACATGAGGTTTGGTTGAGTGTGACCTGCTCATGTATTTTGCCGGGTTTCTCTTTATCTTCGGGACAGCCAGTTAATAGGAATCAGTGGACTTCTCCTGTCACAGTGTTCGCATGCTGCAAAAGTTTTGCGGCTCGATTTTCTTCTGTTGGAGTGGTAGGTGTTAAAGTTTTCACTCCCTATTGTGTATACTGTTATCTTTTATTATAGTCTAAGTTTGGGAGTTGTACAATGGAGACTAATTTAAAGGTTCAATTAGGGAGTACTGAATTTCATTCAGTAAAGGTTGTTGCTTGCTGGAGTTCTCTCTTTATAGGCTTAATGATTTCTATTCAAATGCGTTGTAGTTCTCGATCCAAGTTTCTCTGTCTCTTTCTTTGATTTCTGCCTTCTTTCAACGTGGTGGTCTGGAAGTGTTCTACTTGGGAAACTTAGAAGTAGTGATGGATGCATCAAATTTGTCTTATATCAGACGATCGAGTCAATCTTCTGCTCATGAACACTGTTAATCTGATGTTGAAAACTGGTTAATAGCAAGCAGTTGGTTCCGTCAGTTGGCGTGGCCGGTCGTTGTCCCTCCAAGGTTAGTTTCTTGTTTTTGGTAATGATTTATGATCAGTACATATTATCGCGTCTATTATGGCTTTAGGATATGTGCCCTCTCAAGAAGCCCAATTGTGTATTGTCTATTGTCACTTGGATCTCTATCAATTCTTTCATAATTTTAAAACTCTGTTCCAGTGAGAAGCAAATATGTCAATTCATGCTGAACATAGAAACATTAGAGAATGGAGCAGTATGTTGAGTAAACTTTCCTCTTTTTTATTTATAAATGTTTTCTTCTGAACATTAATTTACAGCTCAAGACCAAATACGGATATCTCGTGACTGAGTTGAACCAACGAGTTACTATTTTATGATATTAATTATCAAAATTACATTGTTCTTGAGTTGAATGAAACATAGATTAAAATGTGTTCTTCACCGGTGCATGTGCATTTGTGTGATTTCTCTTCGAACATTGTTGATTTTCCTATCTTGGGGAAAAGCAGTTAACAGAAAAACCTTGAACCTTTTCATGCTGCAGCAAAGGTTTTGCGAATCGGTGTTCCATCTGTTGGTGTGATAGGTGTTATTGTAGCAGTCGTGGTTTGCACTCCCGTTGTTTATATTGTTATTTGTTATTACAGTCTAAGTTTAGGGATTATGATATGTGCAACAGGCACCCATGAGTTTTGCTAAATGATGGATAATGTTCGATTTTGGATTACTACTTTTCTTATTAATGAGGTTATTGGTCGTGTGTGAAAACTATTGATCTTCACATCTAGAAGAAAACCAGTTGATAGTGATCAGTTGACTTCTCCTTTCATGGTGTAATTCATGTTAAAAGTTGGCGAATCAATGGTCTGTCTATTAGCGTGGTAGGGTGTCTAGGGAGCGGTTCTGACATGGTTTGCCCTACAAGGTTAGTGTTTTTCTTAAAATGATTTATAATTACTGCATTTCATCATTCTATTATGGTTTTCCCTCTCAAGAAACCCAATTGTCTGTTGTCGCTCGGATTTCTTTCTATCGATTCTTCCATGTTCTGAAAACTCTGCTCTGGTGAGAAGCCCTGTCAATGCATGTCATTTGATGCTGGACTTGATTACATTAGAGCTTAGAGGACGTAGCAGTATGTTGAGCAAACTTGCTTCTTTTCTGTTTATAAACAGTATTACTCAAAATCTTTCTAGCAGCTCAAGCACAAGTGCTGATATCTCTCGTCTGATTGAACCAAAAATATTTTTCTCTCAAACTTTTTGTTTACATAGTATTTGATGTTAAATGAAACACAGGTTAACAAGGTTGCAGCCTCCGATTGCCATGCTCGCCCTCTGGAGGCATTGAATGATTCAAACTTGTTCTTCACTGGTGCGCGTATATCGGCATATCAACTTCTTACTGTGAAAATGGTTATATATATGGAGATATCTACACTGCCTCAACGTCGTCAAGGTGAAGGTTTATTTTCATGAATATCAAAATTTACGTTACAATTGTACAACTAATGATATCTAGCACCGAGTGCCTGCATGTACAGTGATTTATTGGGAAGCTTATGAGATCAGGCTTTTGGTTTGATTGTAATGTTGCAAGTTGCATACCGTTCACTTCATAATTTCTCAAATGTGAATTCTCTCGAGTGAATTTGAATCTCATGTTGAATCGTCGAACCAAAATCGCCTAAAGCATTGCTCTCTGAGTTAGGTCCATGAGCACTAATCTCCTCCTCCTGACCCGGCAGGTTTGTACCCGGCTGAGACCAAGACATATCGTCTTGGTGATGAAACGGTGAGTCTGAACCTTCGTTATCAAAATAAGACATTCTTGGTAACGTTCGAATGCTGTCAGTGCTCTGTTCAGATTGATAGTTGCGTAGTAGATGAACGGGGGACATGGAATGCAAGGGAGTGCCTGGTGCACTGGCTGGACTTGCATTCTTGTTGTGTTTTACATGCTTCTTCGCTGCGATGTGCCATTTTTTGAGTGCAGTCGCCACTCTGTCGTTGAAGATTACAGGTTTCATAGTTGAACCCATCTGTTTGTACACACAAATGTACAGTTAATTAAAACTTAATCAGTTCATATTTCTTAGTTTTAGCACCTAATTTTCCATCATGGGCACTTTACCTGTGTTACCAAGGCATAAAGTGGAAGAGTTACATAGCTGCACATAATTTGTATAATGACCCTGCAGTAAATAACACCAATGAATGGATATGGGGAGTTCAATTCTCACAGTAAATAGGTTTCTCTGCAAGATTTGAGTGAAAAAAATATAAAAATAATTTAAACTCACCCCATTGATATTCTTAAAACGACATCTTCTAACTTCTCATGGAAGCATGACTTCAACCCAAATTCATACTGTAAACAAGAAGAAACATGGAATCTCAACTGTGGGATTTTTGTGAAGTAAAATGTAAAACATATTTCCCAAATGACAGTGACTAGTGAAAGTAAATATGGGTTTACAGTTTTACGTACCCAAGTCCATGCAAAGAAAGCAAGTGCAAATGCATTCTACAAGGACAAATTGAGATAAAACATAACAGTGTTAGCAAAATTTAAGAGAGGCGAACAATGCAGCAAGAGAAAATTGGAGTAATGGTCTATAAACTTTGGCCCAATTGAAATTTTGGTCTCTGAACTAAAAATTTTTAATCATTGGTCTTTGAAATTGTTATAATGTGGAGCAATAGTCCTTTTGACTAATTTCATTAGAACTTTCATCTAAAATAATGGGCTTAGGCCCCGTTTGGTCTTGTTTTTTTTTTTTTCACTAAAAACTGCTTAACTTTAAAGTTAAGCAGATAAAAAATGTTTGGTAAAAATGAAATATACTGCTTATTTTAAGAGTTATGGCATTAAAACAGCAACTTTATGTTGCTTTTTTTAAAAGCTGTTTTTATAAGCATTTTTTTTAAAAGCACAACAATCCCAAATTGACCCTTAAAGGGGCAAAAAATGCATGTAAGTTCTAAAGGAGTAAGGCAAAAGGATCATTGTTCCACACATAACAAGTTTAGGAACCAATACTCACGAATTTTGTGTTAAGAGACCAAATCTCCAATTGAGCTAAAGTTCAGCGACCATTGCTCTAATTATCTCTTGCAATAAATAGAATAGCGAGTTTCGTACTCCGCTTTTAGTCTCTACACGCCAAATTGAACATTTTGCAAATTTTCTCAACTCGGGGACGGAAGAAGTACAAAGGCTAAAAGCGGAGTGGTAAAATCACTAGTACACATGTAGTAAATCCAATTGGGAGAAAAGTGAATTACTACCTGGAAGAGAACAAAGTGGATGATATAAAGAAGAAGGCGAGGGTTATTGAACCAGAAGAGATGGTCACCAGGCTCAACCAGTGGGGTCCCCTTAACCACTTCTCCTCTTTCTGATAATTTGAGCCCCATCTTTGTTATTATAACTTGCAGTTTTGTCCCTACCATTAAGATCATCTGCACAATCAACTCATATGATATGAAATTAGATATAAATAATATCCAAGTTGGTGGGACCCTGAATTTGAGCAAAGGGATTGGATGGTGGTGATTGGTGCTTACAACTAGTGGAACAAATGGGAGCCACAGATATGAACGTGAGCCTGCAAACAACAAAAACACATTATTAAGAAATCATTAGAGGCGTCATCTTGGTGTAATTAAGAGGTAAACCATTTAATCTTGAAAAAGCAAGTAAAGTAAAGCTTACCGTGGGTGTTAGACATGAGGAATAATACAGAAAATAACCAAAGAGTTGGGCTGCAAGTGTGAAAAGAAATTGTTAATCTCAGATGATATTTTTGAGAGCCTGAAGTATTTAGTCTTCCATATTATACTATTACGGTAACATAAAGCATGCTAATAGTCTAACTATCTAAAGGGTATGTTTCGTAGTTTTTTTAAAAGAGTTAAAACCGCTTTTAAACAGCTATAAGTTATTCGGTCCTAAAAAATCAAAACGCCACTTGATGTTTTGATTTTAATTTAATAAAGTTTGTTGTGCTTCTCAACAAAATGTTTTACGTTATAAGCAAAAGTGTTTCCTACCGAATCACTCTAAACAAGCTATAACTTCCTCATCGTCAGGTGATTAATGAATTGGCTTGAAATGCTAAGTACGCTCAGCACTAGTGACCCACCTGATCCCTACGACAACCTTGAAATCCTCTTCAAGTGACCTGTTAATGTACTTCTGGAAGTCAAACTCAGTTTGACTTTGAGGAGCCAAATGTGCCTGCAAACCATGAACCAAAAGCTTAGTTTAATTTCATGCAGAAACAAATAATGAATCACAAGTTTTCAGCTCTAAATTTTGTAGTAAGAGACTTACAGCAATAAACCCATGGCGCAGAGTTAGGTAATCAACTTTGGGCACAGATCTAACAAACTGTCTGAAGAAGCAAACCTGCAATTTAAAGTTAGTAGTTGACATAAAATTAAGAGATTTTATTTGGAAATACGCAAAAAATATAAACGGTTAAAAAGTAGAACTTGAGGGACTTTAAAGTTTAAACCGACAAAAACCATATAGAAATCACGTTTAGTGCCCCTTTTGTTGACGTCATAGTGTTCCCAAATTTAAGTTTTGATTAAAGATTTGTAAGCAGTTTTATTTCCGTATATTTATCATACAAAATTACGACCATGGAATTTTCAACTTACAAACCATAAGCTAATGGGAGAGCGGCTCCAAAAGCTCAAGTGTCTTCTTCCAAAGGATGTGTCTCTGGCAAATCTGAATCTTTCCGGGTCTACATCATAAATAAACTAATTATATTAAGCAAAAAATAATAATTAATACAAGTAACTAATCAAGTAATAAAAAAATGGTCAGAAATAATTGGATTACTGGTAGCTGGTCAAACTTCGAAAAATCAAATTACGTAAGAAAACATAAGGTAGCATACCATGTGAGAATTGGTAGTCAGTTGTCTTTGTTTCCAGTTCCCATATTTTCCACTTTCTCATCTGCATCCCATTCCCAAAAATTTGAAATTATTAATTTTGAGAGAGAGAATTGAAACAATAAGGAGAGAGATTGGGAAATTTCTACTGTAGGTGCATGCATATTATATATTCACTATCCAACGGTCAGATGTGAACAAAAAAAATTATAGCTGACCGTTGAATGATAAATGTATGGCATACATGCACCTACTATAGCCAATCCTAAAAGAGAGATTGATACCTTTGCTCTGCCCAAAACTAAGGTTGTTATGCAGTAAAGGACGTGGAAGACGGCTAGCACAAAGATGAGTATGTGAAGCTGGTGGATCCCATAAAATGACACAAATGGAACTTTGTTCTGCAGAAAAAAAAAAATACTTTGTTGAGCTAATAAACGAAAACAAAAAAAATTACCATAGATTAGGTTCATGCTTAATTTGCATGAAATAAAAGATATGCATGAATACTTAGTCCTATATTGACATCTTCATGCCAACTCTAGTTTTACTCATTCCATTCCCTATATCTTTAAGTGACCGTCTTGTCGTAATATTCTAAATCTCTCATTCCAACGAGGCATATTGTTCTAAATCGAGAGTTTGACAGAATAACATGAAAAACTTTATTTTGATCTGGAACGTGAAAAACTGTTTAGCAACACAATCTGCCAAGAGATGTCAGTTCTCTATATATATGTATGTCAACTTGTCATATTTTATAAAATTAAAAGCATGGACAATTTAGTGTACCTTGGCTGCACATTTGTCATATCCGGCAGCTGCTAAAACACGTCGGCCACCCCCACTGGAATCCAAGGCTGAGAGAAGCCTTCTGCGGGCGTTGTCATCTGAAGCACTACTGTTATCTTCGCCCTTGACGTCTGATTTGACCTCTTGCTTCTTACTGCAGGGATGCCAAGTTGCTCCAACAGCCTTCGATATACAAATATCTGAAATGGGGCCTTGTCCTACTGTTAGAAGCAAAGATAGAAACCCTAATAGCATAAGCTCCGCTTTGATCTTCTCAAGAGCTTCATAGAGAGCTCTTTTGTTTCTCTTTGTCAACCACTGCAGAGAGTGAAATTAAAATTTAATCAAAATACCTCATTTCACATTCATAATAAACCCGAAAGTGGCTTCATAAGATCAATTTAAGTAACCTAATTACGTACGAACCTTTCCAATTAAATGAATGAAATATTCGATCAGGATCGAAATCAAAACCAAAACAAAACAAACAACGGCGACTGCCCAAGTTGGTGTTTGCTCCAAAGATCTTCCTTCTTTTCCTCCTGCCATCCTTTAATTTAAACCCTAATTTTTCTTACTACCAAATAATGCTATTGCACTGAGAAACTAATAATGGTATTTATGAACTTTTAATTAGCTAGCTAGGTATGTAGTAAGCAAATATATAAGTATATATAGACATCACAAAGAGAGAGCCAAAAGGAGAAGACTTGCTGTTTCAAACTTCAACTGGGGTGGGATATATATAAGATGTGGACTATAGACTTTGACTGTGTATTAACTAAAATGAACAAAGAATAGTGTAAAGAGAAGACCATTGATTGGAACTTGGAAGAGATTAGTCGTGCAGATGGAGATGGGTTTTATATACTTATATATTGATATATTCCTAACCATATTCTATTTGACTCCAAGAAGATATTCTTTGACCGTGTACAATAAGGTTGTACCCCGACCCAGATGTACAGGTGGACACCCAAAAGCCAGGTGTGCTAGCCGACACCTCGTAAGGTGACGAAAGTCATTTAGAAGAAATAAGGGTAATTAAGACAAAGTGAATTTACACTAATCTCAGAGTGCACGAAAGTGTGCGGGCAAAAAGAATAATAAAATAATATTTGTTGGATAAAGTAGGAGATACAGAAATCTTTACAATTACTAAGAGATCCCTACATTGTCATACCACCGGTCTCGAGGTCGATAGCTCCAAGCCAACTAAACCTGGAGGGGCGCAAAACAGAAGGGTGAGTGGGCCAAAAGTAATTATTTTTCTAAAACCTTTCATTTCTGAAAATAGTAACCCCTCGCCGTCAAATCATGTAGTAGTTCCGGTAAAACATTTCTGGAAAACATACTACAATAATAGATATGAAAAACGGTGTAAGTACGGAAATGCACTTGTTTTCCAAAACGGGTATAAAGCCACAATTTTTGTATAAATACTTTCTCATAAATCCGTGCGTATTAAATAATACTAGAAAACCCAAAATAACACAAGCCTCCGTGGCATCAGTGAAATCCGGTAGTAAATCACAATATAAAACAATATAGGGATATGCTCGATAGGTATGGCAGACACACGAGTTCATGCAGAGATATTCTGCCATGAACAGGCTGGGTGTACAAATAATAATGCTACGCTCATGTACTACGTACACGTGAAGCTGGCGCTAAGCGCATCACAACGAGTTCTAGTCGCCAAGGCAACTAGGACAGGCTAGCACCTACGATGGATCCAAAGTGAGCGTGTCGGTGCGTGTGAACATACACGTATAGCTGGTCCTGGCCCCGGACAGTACTCATGACACCGTGTAAGCATTCCTAGTTGAGTGTGTATGAAAACATACCACGGATAGTTTCTAAATAAAATAAGGTGGGGTAATTTCCTTCTAGAATAAATCTCGTAATAACACTTTCTAAATAGGTATTAACGGAAACCGAATCCAAAATACCGATAGTATACTAAATACCTGAAATACCATACTCATATAGCGTAGTAAGTAAACCAAAAACAATACAGTAATTAAAATCAAGGTTCACAAAGTATAAAATGATAGAAATTCCCACATTAAAATCATAGGCATAATAATAATAATTTCCCTAGTACAAAAATATATAATTCAATAGAGAAAGGGCCCGCTCACATAGACCTTTGCCAGAAATGCACATTTGTACGCTCTCCGTACTCCACGGGTTGCCAAACCTAGGTTAGAATACCCACAATTAATAACGTAACCGGAAAGTACGAAGAAAATGGAGTTCGGAACCCCGAAATTGAAGTTCCGAGATCGGAAAACCCAATACCGCCGCTGTGGGCCGCCCTGCGCCGCCTCACGCGCCGCCATGCGCTGCCAAATGGCCTCACGTGCTGCCACGCGCCTTTGTGAGGTCCCACGCGCCCTCACACGCCGCCACGCGCCGGTGGAAGTCCACCACACACTAGTCACGTGCCGGTCACTCGCCGGTGACACGCGCCGTTAAAGTTAACGAAATATTCTAACGGCGTTACAATATTTCGTTAACGCCGTTAGTTAACGAAACGAAATATACCTCGGTGGTCCGACCGGTTGGCTAACGTCATGGACGAGTCGGCTAACGTCAGCTCGTCGGTGACCGCTCCAACTGTCGGCCGTCGCGTCGCCGCCTGCCGGCCGGAGTTTCGCCGGATTCTGAAATTTTGGCCGGAATTCTTCAAACACCTGTAACTCAGTCAAATCATAACCGATTTGTACGATTCAAGTACCAAAATGAAGCTGGAAGAAAGGGGAACAAGAATATACCATTTTGGGGGCCTAAACCTGGCCAGAATTGGAAGGAGAAGATCTCGGCCCAAATGGCCGGCTTCCAGAACGTCGATCCCAGGCCATTTTCAGCTATCCCGGGCTTGATTCCAGTTCCAGGGACCTCGGGGAATTGAATGGTGGTTAGATCGAGGACCACCGATGTCGATTTCATCGAGGAACACGACGGAGAAAGCACGGGGCCTCGCCGGAGTTCCTGGGAATTCAAGATCGAGGCTCGAGCTCGGTTTTCTGGGTTCAGTCTGGTGATTTGAGAGTGACACAGATGTTGGTTTGGTCTGGGAGTGATGAATGGTCACTGGTTTGGCACAGGGAGGAAGAGAAACCACAGGAGAGAGGAGAATAAAGGTGAGGTTGCAGGGAGTAAGGGACCGAGACAGAAAGATAGGGAGTGATGGTCAAGCTGACAGAGAGATAAAGAGTGATGGGCCAACAGGAAACTGGGCCCACACCTCAACTACCAACACAGTACAAACCGAAGTATGGAAACGTCGATAATCCAACGTCCGTAGAATATTCATTCGGACTCCGAATGTCGTCCCACTCGCGTCCACGTAATCGTAACGATGAGTACAACAAGAAAATACCAAGGAAAGGGTCGTACGAATTATGACACGAAAGTCAACCGAAAGGTCAACCAAGGGCATTTTCGTCATTTCCCACTTTCGGGAATAAATATTGTTATTTTACGGGACGGGCTATAACAATCTACCCCTTCATGAAAATTTCGTCCCCGAAATTTCCATAAGAAGTACAACGAGGTAGATAAGAGTACTAAACTATTCACAGTACAACGTCTCCCAAGTTGCTTCCTTGAATGTGATATAGGTGAAGAAATAACGATTGTCTGAACTGATCGAATAGTCAAGTCTCCTACAATGTGCAATCATTTTGTCGTCGGTCGGTCCGCGATACTCCATCGTCAATCTTGCGCTGTGCTGAGGTTCCTCCTAATCTGGTATGATCTGCGTCGTTCGTTTCGCAAGTTCGTCGCCTACAGAAATCCTCTGGTTGATCATCGAATACTACAGTGTTCGGTACAAAGGCCAACTTGTACTCCGGATGTTGACACGTCGCTGCTAAAGTCGTAGCTGTTCCTGTAGTCAATCACCGTCAATGGCAGGTATGTAATCCATTCCGTCGCCGAAACAAAGAATCGAGGTTAGCCGCACAAGTTCAAGTGGAAAGATGATCGATTTGCTGACGATCAGTCGTGAGGTAGGAAAACGTCAACTCCAGAACATACGGAAAGGTTTTCAAACGTTCAAAGAAACTTGAGTCACGACAAAAACACATCAGTCGTACAGACTCCACGTAGTCGAATAACGTCTCGAAGGTAGAATTCTGCTCCAAATTGTCGAAAAGTAACATTTACGAGTTGGCAAAAAATGGCGACCAAGTGAGTCAGTTCACGATCATTGAAAAGTCGTTGTAGTCTTCACATGCAGAAAGTATCGTACACTAATTTCACGGTGATAATTTCCCACTTTCGAACGAAAATGGAAAGGGGTTAAGACAATTAGGAGGATTTCCGTCTCCAAGTCTTCGTCTACTGACAATTTGAGTATCCGCTAACATACTCAGCGATCGTCATTCATAGCCTCAAGAAGTAGAAGTATACGTCCAGTCAAGAAACATTAGTAGTCCACGAGTCATCCGCAGTCACAAGTCGTCGGTTAATGTCTAAAATGTCTCCAGCACTCTGGGTTCATAAAACTAAGCCTCACGAATTAAGTCCACTAAAACTAGTCGGACACGAAAATTAGCCAACGGGCTCCGTCGTCATTTACGTCTAACTTCGTTCCCCAAGGAAGCACTTGATGAAAAATCATCTGTTGTGCTAAACTGACACCAATTTCGAAAGTACGAAACACAATAATTGAATCAGTTTCCCGATTCGGTGCGATTCCAACTTGAGTTAATAAAGAAAACGTCCAAACGTCACACATAACGTCCAAGTTCCACGTCATCCAAGCTTAGAGTCGTCCTAAGTTAAGTACAATAATTCTACGTGCACCGGAAAAGTAACAACAAAAATTAGTCACACTCGGAAAAACTACTCAAACTGCACATTCTCTGACATTGAGGTGGTATGACACAAGAAACTTAGAATTAACCCAAGGGAAACAATACACCGAAGGTGTAGAGTTCGTAAATTTTTTATGCTTAAGAGCAAGATTCGAGAAAACACTGTTCAAGTACAGCACTGACAGGTAATAGAATACCAAGGAATAAGTCAAGGTTCACGAAACTTGAATTCTGTTACCAGCTGACAGGTACAAAGTACGGAAGGAAGAGCTTAGGTTTGCAAAAACGCGCTCTGATACCACTTGACACACCCCGACCCGGATGTACAGGTGGACACCCAAAAGCCGGGTGTGCTAGCCGACACCTCGTAAGGTGACGAAAGTCATTTAGAAGAAATAAGGGTAATTAAGACAAAGTGAATTTACAATAATCTCAGAGTGCACGAAAGTGTGCGGGCAAAAAGAATAATAAAATAATATTTGTTGGATAAAGTAGGAGATACAGAAATATTTACAATTACTAAGAGATCCCTTGACACATCCCGATCCCAGACACGCCAGGTGTCGGGAAGTGTTGGCCGACACATGTTAGGTGACGAAAGCCAATTATGCAAGAATTAAGTGAAAAGTAAGAATTTCAAGAGTAGAGTGCGGAAGTAGAAGTGTGGTGAGGGTTAAAAACTCATAATACAGGATGCATAACAGTCAGAGCAAAGTAAATAGTGCAGGAGTATAAAAACATTCACATCCCCTTGAGGATGGATAAAATAAAAGTTAACTACAAGCAGGAGTGAATCCTACATAGTCTGAAGAAATGTCAGAACCGTCGACCACCGCCGAAGAGAGTCCTCGAGTCACCGATAAGTGAACCGTCACTAGGTCCTGGAGGGGCGCAAAACATAAAACGGTGAGTGGGTCAAAAAGCAAAGTTTGATAAAACCGTTGTTTTCAAGAGTCTACTAACCCCTCGCTAGAAAACAAGTATAGTTTTTTGAAAACACGTCATACCCTCTGGCATGAACCTCAAAATACTATAATAAAAAAATACGGGTACTCCCCGATAATGATTTACTGACATGCTCACCCATATGAAAACACACAAGTCCAAGTGGCTAAACCACAAGGAACAGGCTAGGTATAAAAGTAATACGCTGAGTACTACAATGACGCGAGTCTAACGCTAAGCGCTGGTGCACAAAGTGCAGTCACACAAGTTCGAGTTGCCTAGTGTAACCTAGAACAGGCTAGTACCTACAATGGATCCAAAGTTGCGTAGCGGTACTGGTAGTGACTACTCCAAACGTCAAGGCTAGTCTTGGCCACAAGACTGAGTACTAATACCTGGGGTGTTATACATCTATTGATGAGCAACAGTATAAAACATGTATGGCAATATAATAGGAATGTTCTACCTCCAACAAACGTATAAGATATGAATTATGCTAACAGTTGAAGAAAGCATTGAAAAACCATACGTACATAGGTAGCCGGGTCGTAGCCCCCCTGTCCTGGGTAGCCCCGGTAGTCCTCTGGATAGGTCTCACCTATATGAGATATCACTGTAATAATGATTAAACTCATAAAGGTTACTAAATAACTAATTAATTACACCTATCCCTTGTTTGCTCAACCAGAAGGTCCAAAACACCTCGAAAAATATCATACATACTGCCCCTAGGTAGTACGCGTCGTCACGAGTCGCCTCGCGAAGACGGAATCGAAAAAAGAGTCCCCACGCGCCCCCACGCGCGGCTCAAAAGCGGCAAGCCGGGGCTCCACGCGAGGCTCAGCCGAGCAGGTCAGCGCCGGTCTGAACCGGTTTGCTGACGTCAACAAGGCCGGTCTGACCCAGTTTGCTGACGTCATCGCTGACGTCAGCGCCGGTCACCTCTGGTCTTTTTCCGGTCGCCGCCACCGGAATTTTGGTAGGTTTTCTGGGTAATTTTTAAAGCTCCATATCTTCTTCATTTCAAGGCCAAAATTTACGTGCCATATATCAAAATGAAGCTGGAGAAGAGTAGAATCACAGTGTACCTTTGGATTGGTCGTACAAGCTCGGGAAAAGGCCTGTAATTGCCCCGAAAGTTGCGGTTCACTGTAGCTTTGTCGATCTACATCAAAACTCAACCAAATCGGGCAAACGACCTATGAAAATTCATCTACTCAACGAGAGGAACACAATGGTGGTAGTTAGAAACCTCACCTCGGTCTAGATTGGCCGAAAAATGGTCGGAAAGGTCCGGTTCTTCCGGTTGCGTTTCCCGTGAAACGGTTGGGAGTTTGGACGAACGGTTTGCACCGTTGAGTCCACGGCGCCGAGACGAAGAAGGTGGTGATTTTCATTCACCTCGATTCGACGGGTTTTCGTCGGTGTGCACTGTGCACACACGGTGAGAGAGAGAGAGAGGAAAGTCAAAATTGGAAAAAAAAATAGAAAGTGACTGGGAGAAGGAAGGGGAAGGAAGGAAAAGGAAAAGTGGGGTTTTGGGGGTATTTTGCACCCACCAAAACAGTAAACTTACACGATCACGTGTACGAAATAAACACGCACGTGTAGAAAATATTCCCCAGACATTATTTTATAACAAACTTTTTTACGGGATGTTACATCCCTACATTGTCATACCACTGGTCTCGACGTCGACAGCTCCAAGCCAACTAAACCTGGAGGGGAACAAAACAGAAGGGTGAGTGGGCCATAAGTAATTATTTTTCTAAAACCTTTCATTTCTGAAAATAGTAACCCCTCGCCATCAAATCATGTAGTAGTTCAGGTAAAACATTTATGGAAAACATACTACAATAATAGATATGAAAAACGGTGTAAGTACGGAAATGCACTTGTTTTCCAAAATAGGTATAAAGCCACAATTGTAGTATAAATACTTTCTCATAAATCCGTGTGTACTAAATAATACGAGAAAACCCAAAATAACACAAGCATTCGTGGCATCAGTGAAATCCGGTAGTAAATCACAATATAAAACAATATAGGGATATGCTCGATAGGTATGGCAGACACACGAGTTCATGCAGATATATTTTTCCATGAACAAGCTGGGTGTGCAAATAATAAGGCTACGCTCATGTACTACGCACACGTGAAGCTGGCGCTAAACGCGTCACAACGAGTTCTAGTCGCCAAGGCAACTAGGACAGGCTGGCACCTACGATGGATCCAAAGTGAGCATGTCGGTGCGTGTGAACATACACGTGTAGCTGGTCTTGGCCCCGGACAGTACTCATGACACCGTGTAAGCATTCCTAGTTGAGCGTGTATGAAAACATACCACGGATAATTTCTAAATAAAATAAGGTGGGGTAATTTCCTTCTAGAATAAATCTCGTAATAACACTTTCTAAATAGGTATTAACGGATACCGAATCCGAAATACTGATAGTATACTAAATACCTGAAATACCATACTCATATAGCGTAGTAAGTGAACCAAAAACAATATAGTAATTAGAATTAAGGTTCACAAAGTATAAAATGATAGAAATTCCCACATTAAAATCATAGGCATAATAATAATAATTTCCCTAGCACAAAAATATATAATTCAATAGAGAAAGGGCCCACTCACATAGACCTTTGCTGGAAATGCACATTTGTACGCTCTCCGTAGTCCACAGGTTGCCAAACCTAGGTTAGAATACCCACAATTAATAAAGTAACCAGAAAGTACGAAGAAAACGGAGTTCGGAACCCCGAAATTGAAGTTCCGGGATCGGAAAACCCAATACCACCTCTGTGGGCCGCTGTGCGCCGCCGCACGCGCCGCCACGCTCTGTCAAATGGCCTCACGCGCCGCCACGCGCCGGTCACGTGCCGGTCACTCGCCGGTGACACGTGCCATTAAAGTTAACGAAATATTCTAACGACATTACAATATTCCGTTAACACCGTTAGTTAACGAAACGGAATATACCTTGGAATATTCCCCCGGTCCGACCGGGTTGGGTGACGTCATCACCGGTTGGGTGACGTCAGCTCGCTGGTGACCGTTGCAACTGCCGGCTGCCGCATTGCCGCCTGCCGGCCGGAGTTTCGCCGGATTCTGGAATTTTGGCCGGAAGAGAGGAGAAGGAAGGTGGGGGACCGAGACAGAGAGACAGGGAGTGATGGTCAAGCTGACAGAGAGACAGGGAGTGATGGCCAACAGGAAACTGGGCCCACACCTCAACTACCAACACAGTACAAACCGAAGTACGGAAATGTCGATAATCAAACGTCCGTAGAATATTCATTCGGACTCCGAATGTCGTCCCACTCGCGTCCATGTAATCGTAACGATGAGTACAACAAGAAAATACCAAGGAAAGGGTCGTACGAATTACGACACAAAAGTCAACCGAAAGGTCAACCAAGGGCATTTTTGTCATTTCCCACTTTCGAGAATAAAATATTGTTATTTTACGAGACGGGCTGTAACAGAGAATACTTACAAGTTGAACGTAGTGTGTTTTTTTACGTGTTTTAATATTGTTGGGTAATAAATTTGATATATATGTGTTATAATTTGAGTAATTATTACATCATATTGGGTTGTTCTGAATATAGTAAAAAAGTATTCACTCAAAACACGTAGTCGTAACCTTCTAATCAGATCAAATAAAGTTAAAAAGAAAAAGGGAAGATTAGATTACTTGTATTAAGGTGCTTTGTTGTTGCAAACACAGTTTTTTTCTTCATCATGTGAATATAAATACATCATAATCGTATTCTGTTGCGCCCTTAATTAAAATATATCTGCAGAACAATGCAAGTTGTTATTCTTTTATTACAACAGTGGCTTTTGATCTGCTTGCAAAGTCCATAGCGAACGGGGGCCAGTTCTAGATGAAAACCATACATCGTAATATTGTCTATATTATAGTTTATAATTTTCAACTCCTATCAATGTCCATGTGATAATTAAAAGACACAGAACGCTGACTAGATAATATTTGTATTTCAGGATGGAATTTAACGTATAGTATAGGCAAGTGGTGTAGCAATATAGTCTCTATTAATTCTTAATTTGGAATGACTCCAGTGAGACATTATTCAGATTATAAGATGCCTCTGCTCTACGGAATATATCATCATGTCCTACATATGTATGCATGTGTTACTTAATAATGTGCTTATATACGAGCAAACTACACAACAAACTAATGATGTTCTAAGATTCAAAGTTATATCAGTTTAGCCGGACAAACTAGCTTAGATTAGATTCAGAATTCAGGGTTTAAGTATTAAAAGACAATCAATGAAAGTCTATAATGGTGTAGTTAATTCGGAATGTATTAGGAACAACAACCGTTTATGAATGACTGATCGATTCATAACCGTTAATGCATTGAGTTCATATGCATCAATAGATGAGAACTCGGCTCACTTGCGCGGAGGTGACTAAAAACGTTTGCTTGGGGAAACTGATGAGTGGTAACAATACCCCCAAAAACAAAGTGGTACGTGTTATGGGTTGACTGGGTGACCCTTCTAAAATTATAATTGTGACGTGAAGTCTACGGCTGACTGTTTCATGCCCATTACTTAATCTACTCCAGTAAAAAACTTCTATAAAATCATATAATTTGGACCAAACTAATTTTATAATTTTATAGAAATTATTATTTAATAGAGATGTAGTTAAAAAAATATTATTTATTGATTTATTTATCCTTAATGAACATTGTACCTTCTAAATAGGATTACTTGAGTGCCAAGTATTTTATTTCTTGCACATATGTACTTGTATTCCTAGGCATAGTTCCTTGATGCTCCCAAGGCCCCATTGTGTATATATAGGGTGTTGAATACCTTTCTTTTTTTTTCTCTATCAAATTAGCCATGCCACCAAAGTCAATATGAAAAATCAATTAACTGAAAATATTTGTGTTAGTTGTGCAAAAAGAAAGCATCAAAACCCCAACTGGAAGTAAAAATTATAATTATGTGGACGTGTGTTTCTTTAAGATGAGACCAAGAAAAATTAGAACTTATTAGAATGTGAAGTTTATTTCTATACATAACTGATCCCGAGTTGGGACCAAAATTTTTTATGACTTTAAAGAAATTATTCATTTATAAAGTATTATTTTAGAGAGGTTTTACTATATAAAGTATAAACTCTAAATCCAAAGAAAGGCCACAATTTCAATGAAAGTAACCTTATGATAGTAGAGATAATTCAAACTGTGTCCATTCTATTACTAATTTAATTTGGTGACCTTATGATTCACAATCTTCCATTTTTTATTTTATCAATAAATATCATAGTTATACTGTTCCCCAAAAGAAAAAGTTATCTTTTTCACAACTTTCAATATGATTGGCTCATCATTGATTTAATTGGACTTTCTCTCCCTCTCATCCCCTTTATTTAATTTAGGGTTTTTATCACCCACGGGCCCTGAACTTTCACTCACCAGACTGATTGATGCATGAACTTTAAAACCGATCACAGAGATGCCCAGACTTATAAAAACAAAACTTTGTGATACTTCCGTCCCAATTCCGTTATCTCTCCGTCAATCTAAATGGGTTTTCATCACCCACGGGCCCTGAACTTTCACTCACCAGACTGATTGATGCTCGAACTTTAAAACCGATCATAGAGATGCCCAGACTTATAAAAACAAGACTTTGTGATACTTCCGTCCCAATTCCGTTATCTCTCTGTCAATTAAGAGGGTAAATATGTCATTTCGCACTATATGTTTGATGAAATGACCTTTAAGGCCTTGATTACATGGTCTGATCCTTTCTCTCCTTCTCTTTCCAATTTTCCCTCTCAAATTGGTTGAAATTTCCCTCCTTTTCTTATCATTTCCGTCCAAATTGGTTGACCCAACCTCTTAATATTCTTTCGTATAGAACATTCAATTGATAAAAGGCTACGCCAAAGTAAATTAATTCGATGAATCAATAATTGATTTAGGTCTATTTCATCTAAGAACACATATTGTTTTTGCTTCATTTTGTCTATTTCAGCCTTCATTTGATTTAGGTCTATGAATTCTTAAGACTAAGATAGTATGATTAGTTGGTAATATGACTATTATGATATTTTAATGATTTATGGATGGTATGACTATTATGGATTTTCTTATGGATGTTAATTTTGTTATGTTTCTTATGTTCTCATTTTTATTCTTTTGTCTTTTTATTCAATTTTATACCAACATGCAAATCACATTGGCAATTTTGTTTCATTCAATATTTCAATTATTGATTCATCGAATTAATTTACTTGCATCTAAGAACAATATTTCATTCAATATTTCAATTATTGATTCATCGAATTAATTTACTTGGACGTAGCCTTTTATCAATTGAATGTTCTATACGGAAGAATATTAAGAGGTTGGGTCAACCAATTTGGACGGAAATGATAAGAAAATGAGGGAAATTTCAACCAATTTGGGAGGGAAAATCGGAAAGAGAAGGAGGGAAATGATCAGACCATGTAATCAAGGCCTTAAAGGTCATTTCATCAAACATATGGTGCGAAATGACATATTTACCCTTTTAATTGAGGGAGAGATAACGGAATTGGGACGGAAGTATCACAAAGTCTTGTTTTTATAAGTCTGGGCATCTCTGTGATCGGTTTTAAAGTTCGTGACACATCCCGACCCGGATGTACACGTGGACACCCAAAAGTCGGATGTGCTGGCCGACACCACGTAGGGTGACGAAAGCCAAAATGAATGAAATAAGAATTAATTTGACCAATTGAATGAATTTAAGGTCAGAGTACACAAAAGTTGTACAGGCGGAAGAATTAGGTAAAGTAACCTGTTGTACAAAGCACCAAATACAAGGTACAGAATACCAGTATCAAGAATGATACACTTGTCATACCACCGCGCCTCGACGTCGACAGCTCCATCCACAAAACCTGGAGGGGCGCAAAAACAGAAGGGTGAGTGGGCCAATAATAGTTGTTTTGTAAAAACCTTTCCTTTCTGAAAGTAGTAACCCCTCGCCGTCAAAATCAAGTAATTGGTTGAAAAAAAAATTTCAGAAAACGTACAAATAGTAGGTAGAAAATCAAGGTAAGTACGGAAATATACTTACTGTCCGAAACGGGCAGAAAGCCACCGTTCGGCACAAAAAGCTTTACTCGAAAGTTCGTAAAATAAGATCTTACGAGAAACCCGTAAATCAACTAAAAGCTTCCGTGGTATCAGTGAAAACCAGTGGTAAATCACAATCCAAAACTATAAGATAAACCGCTCGTTTAGGTTTAGCAATTACACGAGTTCATACAGATAAATTCTGTCATGAACAGGCTGGGTGTATATATAACAGTACGCTCGTGTACACAATCACGTGAAGCTGGCGCTATTCGCATCACAACGAGTTCGAGTCGCCCAAGCGACCTAGAACAGGCTGGCACCTGCTATGGGTCCATAGCGAGCGTATAGGTGCGTGTGAACAATCACGTGAAGCTGGTCCTGGCCCCGGACGGTACAATCAACACCGTGTAAGCAACCTAGTTGAGCGTATGAAGACATACCACGGAATAATTTTGAATAAAACAAAGTGGGGTAAACAAGTGAGGTAATTTCCCTTTTTGGGAAAACCTTAAAACGATCAATATATAAGTATTCTCAGGTGCCATACCCGGAATACCAAGCGTAGGACTAAAATACGTGAAATACCGAGAATACGCCACATGGGTACCAAGGTATAGAAATACCAACTTAATGGTAAACTAGATGAACCCAAAATACGGTAGAAGTTTACCAATTCCAAGGTTCACCAAAATACGGCCCAAGGCCCGCCAATTAGGTATACGAACCCAAATTACAACTAGGCGATAAACTAATTAATTCCTAAAACCCCCTGAAATAGGGTCGGTTCGATACTAACAATACGCGTGTAAACTAATACGGAAATCACCAAAATATGGTGAAATTCCCAAATGGAATTATAGGCCCAAAGCCCACTAATTTCCAAGGCCCAACAAGATATGCCGAGTCGATCTAGTAACCGGGCAATATAATACTATACCAAAGTATACCAATAATACGAATAAAACTTCCAATCAACATCAATTAATATCGTAGGCAAAAACCAATATAATTTCCCAAATAAAACACATTTAAATAGTAGGGAAGGGCCCACTCACATAGATTTTGCCGGGAAGCCCAAGTGTACGTCGTCCCGACGCCACGGGTCGCCAAAGCCCAAAGTTTCCAGAGCAAATCCAACCCAACGAAAAACTCCGTAACGAAGCATCCAAAATCCAACTGAATTGGGCTACAAGCACTCAGCCCAAAAACTTCGTGCACCAGCCCAAAACTAAATTGTCTACCTTTGTTAAATACACCCAAGGCCCAAAACTGAAAGACCAGCCCACTTCATTCTGCACCCAAACCAGTAGCCCAAAACTATGCAAACCTTCCCTGCCAAAACGCAGCAACAATCTCCACCTTCTGTACAACCAACACCATCTCCATCGTTAGTACACCATCTTCAAAACTTCAAAACAGCAAGCATCACCTCGGCAAGCTTGCAAGGTTCAATAGAAGCCCAGGAGGTTCGAGCACCAGCACTGGGTTCACCACCACCAAAACCACCCTTTCCTCCTTGGTTACAACCCACGCTGCTAGGTTCATGGTTTGCAGTGCTCGAAATCGAGCTCAACAGGCTCGTCTTTGTGAAGGACAAGGTCTGCAAAGATATGGCAGTTTGGCCATCGAACGATGGCTCGGGGGAAGGAGAGACCTCGGTGTGAAGTGAACCAAAATGGTGAGGTTAATGTTGTGCTGTGCCGAGAAGAAATGGGAGGTTGCAGAGCCAAAAAGAAGATGATGGTGTCTGGGTTTGATCCGTGTCACTTCGCCAGTATCCCAGCTGGTTCTGGGTTCGAGAAAAAGGCAGAACAGAGGAGATGTAGGACCTCCTGGGTGCCTGGAGTGAAATCCAGCTTCACTGGGTTTCGAAGCTTGCTGGTTTTCTGAGCTCAGAAGTCTGAGATCGACAACGACGATGATGACTGGTGAGAGAAGGGTGGCTAAGCCACCATGGCAGCTCGGGAAGAAGGCTCGGGTGCCCAGAGTAAATCCAGGTTCTGGGTTTACTGGTTCTTCACTCACAGTGGCCAGTTTTTCTGGGCTCAAGGTCAGTAGATTGAGGTTGAAGACGATGAAAGGAATGTCAGTGGTCACCCATGACCAAGGAAGGCTCAGTGACATAGAAAACTGGGCACGGGTGTCTTGAATAATTTCAGGTTCTGTGTTTTTTCGTAATTCTGGGTGAAGCCAAGAAGGTAGGACGAGCCAAGGTTTGTTGGTGAATGATTTGGCTGAAAATGACCAAGGGAAATGTATGTGTGCAGCACGGTGCTGCAGAGAAGAAAGAAGAGGTTTTGTTGCTTTTGGCTTTAGTGCAGCAGAGAAGAAGAAAGAAGGTGACTTGATTCAGAGAATGGGACAAGCCCAGACAGAATTCCACAATTCGTGGGATTGGCTGAGATTGGTCACATGGCCTGCTGCCAAATGGGCCCCAGCCCAATAATCAAAACAGCCCAAATTTCAAAATACGGAAACGTCGAAAAATCAACGCCTGTAAAATATTCGTTCGGGGTCCGAACGACGCCCGGCTCGCGTCTACGAATTCGTATCGACGAGCACGTCAAGAAAATACAAGTGAAAGCGTCGTACGAGTTACGACGCAAAAGTCAACCGAAAGGTCAACCAAGGGCAAAATCGTCATTTTGCACCTTCGGTAATAAAATAATATTATTTTCCAGAACGGGATGTAACAGTTCGGGCATCAATCAGTCTGGTGAGTGAAAGTTCATGGCCCGTGGGTGATAAAAACTCATTTAGATTGACGGAGAGATAACGGAATTGTGACGGAAGTATCACAAAGTCTTGTTTTTATAAGTCTGGGCATCTCTATGATCGGTTTTAAAGTTCAGGCATCAATCAGTCTGGTGAGTGAAAGTTCAGGGCCCGTGGGTGATAAAAACCCTTTAATTTATACAGTTCAAAAGAAATTTGATAGCTTGAAGCTGTGCCACATATTTAATGAGTTTCATTTTTTTTTTATTGCTTTTGTTCAACAATTTTTTCTTTTCTCCACTCATGTCTACACCACTATTTATTCTCATTCTACAAGCTAGCTATAGTTGGCTCCTCAAATCGATCTTGACGCTATAGCAGAATTTGACAACTATCTCTAAGGCCTCATAGTTGTCGGAAAAGTAAGAAAAAATTCTTGAATTACGTCATTGTTCTCATCAATTTGTTTAACAATCCTCTCATGCGTTACACAACAAGAGAAGGGATGGGAGGGGAGAGAAATAGACCTATTTCTAAAAAAATAGGTTTATTAAACACCCCATATAGCAGAATTTGCAATCTCTTATAATATATGGTGATTTGCAATCTCTTATTGTAAACCTATTAAACAGAGATTTAAAATAGGTTTATTAAACACCCCATATGTGAATGAACACCATATTTTTTTATTGATTTTGGGATAGATTTTTACAATAAGAGATTTAAAAATAGGTTCATTCACATATGGGGTGTTTAATAAACCTATTTTTTTATTGATTTTGGGATAGATTTTATTACAATAAGAGATTGCAAATCACCATATATTATAAGATTAACTCATTCTAATATAGACACTGGTGTTTAAATGACGGTAGCTAAAATATATAGGGAAGAGAATAAAATCTGGAAGTTCCTCGAATCAAAATCGCTCTGAAGTCAGAGAAAAGCACATCAGCCACACGATACACGTTGAAGTTCCGCAGATGCTCTCTACAATCCTCCTATCAGCATTCCCACCTCTGAATTATCCTGGCTTGTCCTCTAATTGACTGGCAAAAACCGACTTTACTTAAGTACGAAAAAAGTCACATATATACAGAAATAAGACTTGTAATTTTTTTCATATGGAAAATTATTACTGTGGAGTGTGGATTCAAGTTGAAAATTTCATTTCTATACTTGCCCGGTAAGATGCATGCATGTATGCCTTTGGCTGGTCTTGGAATTAAGGATCCTAACATATATTTATTTTAGCTGGAAAGTGATTATACACCCTACTGATTGGTGGGTTCTAATTATTAACAAAATATTTGCTGAGTTCTTTTTTTAAGATAGACTCAAACCTTCAAACTTTTCTGTTTGGAAGGGAATATTGTGTCGGTTGGAAAGAATGTCTCAAAAAATTAGATGGATTTTCTTGTGTAGCCAAATTAAAAAGCAAAACAAAATTCTTACAAGCAACAAAAAAATGAAGAATGATTTTACGGGACAAACTCTACCCATATTCAGGAAGGGCCAAAACTGAATCAGACAAATGATAAATCTCTGTCATTGATTATAAAAATTGAAGATTGGTGTCACTTATTATTACGGTCTAGTGATATATATTTCCTTTTATTTATAAGCGAGAGAATTTAAGTTTAAATATTGTGAATAAAGAATTTGATGACAACTTATTAATCGCTTCTTAATTTAAATATATCGTTGTATAAAAAAATAAAAATAAAGTTGAATAGTGGCAACCCGAAGAGGGAAAGAAATGGTCAGAGAAAACTTCTTTTAATTTTGGACTGTAATTAGATCTTAAAATATTAAAATCAACCCAAAAATGCAAAGCCCAACAGAATATACGAGTCATGGACTGTGGTTGTTCATTATAAGTGGCCCAATTTTATATGGTCAAATTATGTAAAAAGATAAGTGAAAAAATTAGGCTGATTATGGGGCATTCCGAGAATTGAACTCGGGACCTCTCGCACCCTAAGCGAGAATCATACCACTAGACCAAATGCCCGATTCGATGAGTTGTGCTATTAAACCAAATTTATATCGGAGAAAACAACACTTGGAACTTAAAGCACAGAGTGATACAAGGGTTTTTTCATCCTGAAATGTGGAAGTAATAATACATCATTAATAGGCAAAAGAAAACTCACTCCCAAAAACTACTATGCCAGACTTTGAAGTTGAAACTTGAAACTATATATGGAGCTTGAAGACTGCACTTAATTTTTTACATTTGTAGCTTAGGTGGGTTAAAAATTAAATTTTTTTCTTAGACTCTCGAGATTCTGTTTTCACTCTTCCTTTCCCAAATATCACCATGTATGTTAAAAAAAGAGAGGAAGCATTAGGATATATATACTACCTACCTGAAGTACACATTGAGTTTTAAGGAAATTTAGTTTAAATACAAAACAAAAATATCCACTTTAAGAAAAAATATCAAACTATCTAAATAAATGTATAACAGATCATTTTTTGTGGGTCCAGTCTATTGGACTTGTGCATGATTTTACTTTTTAATCCTTAGGCCTATTAGGTACAAAATTATACTTTTATTTCTGTTTAATACATTTGATTCAAAAAGAAACACTGTTCGAAAATTTAGTTCGACCTACTTCTATTTCAAACAAAAACGCTCAGCGATTCAGCGATTGTGCGATTCGAAGCTCCGATTCATCTTCTCCAGGTATGTTCTTCATCAATATGCTCAGGAAATTAGATTTCTCTTGTTTTTGTTTTGAGTTTTTTCTGTGATTTATTCATTTGTTCATCAATCTTTTTTTTTTGTTAATTGCTTTGTGTTTCTTCTAATCGATTCAATTTTGTTAATTGCTTTTTTTTTTTGGCTTGTTATAATTTATGATTTTACAGTAGATATTGATTCTTTTTTCAAATGGACAGTGATGTGATTGGGCAATGTTGCTACGGATCAGACATAGTTATGGTTCGTTTTGGTCCAGACTCATCATTCCTTGACCTAGTGAAGCAAATTTATCTACATTTTAAATTGAAATTGGGAAGTTTCAGTTTGAGGTACTTAATTGGAAACTACAGTAGCTGTTTTTTTAGAATGATATGATGATTTTCAACATATGTTGGCTAGTATTTGTATAGCAGTTGTTAGATTTGTTGATATATTGGTGAGGGATTTAGGTGAGGATAATGTGAATGGTAGTTTGAGCAAGGGTATTGTAGTGTTTGACAGTGGTGCTTCATCATCTAACAGTACAACTTCCAGCACTATTAACGATTCTAATGAGTTTTATGGTAAGTATAAGAAGGCCAAGACAAAGATTTATTTATCCGAAGAGTGGAAAGATTACATTCATAGTGTTGGGCAAGGGTTTGAGAGTGTAGTTGATTTTGGTGACAAGCTGAAAAAATATGCATTGGAGCTTGGATTTAAAATCAAGTATGTTGCTAATGAGACAAAGCGTGTGATTGCTGAGTGTTCTAAGAAATAATCTGATAGTTGTTTGTGGCGTGTATATGCTACACGTTCTGCTTCGAATGATCATTTCTTCATTAGAACGTTGAACAATGTTCCTACTTGTTGCAATTTGATTCATGAGGAAAAAAATAGTATGATGAGCAGTAGTGTTGTGTGCTCTCTTTTTGTTGATAGGATTCGTTCAAATCCTACCCTTAAGCCAAAAGATATTATCAAAGAAATGAAGGAATATTATGGGCTTGATGTATCGTATTACCATGCTTGGTTTGGAAAGGAATTGGCGATAGTTGAGGCCCACGGGGAAGATGCAAGTTCGTATAATGAGTTTTGTTGGTATTGTCAAGCTGCTTTGAATAACAATCTGGGATCTCATTGCATGCTGGAGAGTGATCCTTCAACACATCACTTTAAGACATTTTTTATTTGCTTTGCATCTTGTATTGCTGGGTTTCCCTGGTGTTTGCCCATTTTGTATCTAGATGGAACTTTCTTGAAAAGTAAATATAAGGGAGTTCTTCTTTGTGCAACTGGAAGGAATGGAAATCAAGGTAAGCCTCTATCATTAAGTGCTACTATTATGATATTGCATGGTTTGTTGAGATTTTGAGTCACATATTTACTGTTCGCTAGCTTCAAATCTTTATGTTTTAGGGTTTTCATTCTAAATAACCAAAATATCAATTAGTTACTATCTGCCAGTGACATTTTTGTCGTTGGTTTTTATGAATTGTGTGTTTCTTATTGCATTTTATTGTTTTTTTTTTCAGGTTTTTTTTCCCTTTGCTATAACAATAGTTGATGCAGAGAATAGAGAAAATTAGAATTGGTTTGCCAATGAGTTAGCAAAGATTTTGGTCCCACAAAATAGGGTGATTACATTTTTTTCTGATCGTCATGATGGTTTGTTAGATGCTATTTCTAATGTATTTCTAGGCTGGCAACATTCGTACTGTTATCATCACTTGGTAGCTAATATCAAGGCAAAATATCCAGCATCACATAGTAAAACTTTGTGGGAAACTGCTCTAGATTTGTTCTCGAAGTGTGCATAAGCTCCTACTGTAGCATCATTTGAGATGTATATGGCAGAGATATTAGATAAGGGCGGTTCTAAGTCGTTTAATAGTATTGAGGATATGGCAAATAGTATTGCTGAGTTGTTTAATAGTTGGATTAATGATTACCGTGGGTTGCCTGTTTATCAAATGATAGATGGTATTCGAAAAAAGTTAATGGTTATGATGGCAGAAAGGAAGCTTATTGCTCAACGTTGGACTGGTGTCATATGTCCAAATATAGAGAAGGAATTAAAGAAGAACTAGAATAATAGTAGGCACTGGACAGTTTCTCGTTCGGGTCCAAAGATTTTTGAGGTTCAAGCGCATCATTCTTACAGGGTTGACTTGGAGAATAAAACTTGCTATTGCTAGATTTGGCAGCTAAATAAACTACCATGTGCTCATGCACTTGTTGCGATCCAAAGTGGTAATGAGTATGTTTATAGCTACATTGATCCCTATCTTACTATTGCATACTTCAAGAAGGCTTATGAGCTTCCGATTCATCCAATACCAACTATTGATACGGAAAATATTTTTGGTGATGATGGTGATCTTCTTCCACCAGCTACTAAAAAACAATCAAGAAGACCTAGGAGTAGTAGGATCAAGTCTGCTAGTGAAGGTAAAAGAAAAATGATGTGTGGTCGTTGTGGTTTTTACGGACGACACAACAAGAAAAAAATGCATGATTGAGATTTGAAGACTTGGTGACTGTGCAACCTCTACTTACAATGAAGATTTAAGTCTATCAAGCTTACAAAGTGCACTATATGTGGAAATGCGAATGGTCATAGTAAGAAGACTTGTAATGTGCAAATTTAGTCTTATTTTCATTTACTTTTCAACTGTTTACATGGTTTTTATGTGAGATTGACTAAAGCTTAACGCCTTCTAATTTGACATTGAATATTGAATAAATGAATGTATATTTTGGATTGTGGTTCATATGTGGTTGGCTTTTGTTGTTGTGTTTTATGTGTTATGCCTTTTTATTGGTGAATGAAGCAATGGTGTTTGATATGTTTTATACGTTATTCATCTATTTATGATCTCGGGTCGTATGAATTTTCAATTTATGGTCATGTCACAGTTTAACAATGACATGAAAAAGTTTGAAGTGGATTTTAAGTTTTTTGTTGCAAAAGTCATTATATTTAGTTTATATCTTAAAATTTTAGGAACTTATTTGATGAACTCAGATTTGAATATTATTTCGAGCTTGTGCATTATTTTTCAGTTCATGATCATGTCACTATTCAACAATGACATAAATTTTTTTTAGTGGATTCAAATTTTGTCACACATAAATTTAACCAACCATTCATTATCTCATGCAAAAGTTATTGTAGAATAAAGAGGGTTGAGGGTAAGGGAAATATATTGTAGTCAATAATAGGTCGTTGTTTGACAACAAAGACTTCAAAAAAAAAAAACGTTTCTTGCACAAGTGATTGTCATATGAGTCATGGATCGAATCCCAATCAAACAATGAAAAGAATAGAATCACCCAAATCGTCTGGATATTAACAAGTCAACATCCTAAAAAGGTTGAATGGAAATCAACTAAAAATAAGTTTGAAGTTGCATATTTGGAAAGTATCCTTACTTAATAATATTACAGAACCATTAAACAAATATTCCAAAGTTGATGATATAGTTCAAATTCAAATTTCAGCTTCTAACTCAACAATGCTTCTTGCTTTCTGTTCCAGCTTAGTTTGTGGCGATTAAATCATGCAATCACTTCTGCCTTATATTTTTGCATCTTCTGTTTGCTCACTTTTGTTTACAGCACTTCCTCTTTTGATATATTGTCCACGCAATGCATCACAAAGATGCCACAATCCAATCTATATATCATAATGAAAATGTAAGTTATAATGTTCATGTTATTCAATCCAAAAACATAAATTATAAGTTATATTGTTCATGTTATTCAATCCAAAAATATAAATTAAATTATTACTAAGATTTGTTATTGAAACTTACGAGTTGTCTATCTGTTGAAGGTCCATTTTGACTTTGGGATCAAAGTCATTGAAGTTTGCAGTACTGATCCACTTGATAGTTTTAATGTCATTATCAGTAAGTTGCGCTTCAGTGAATTGCAATTCACCTTCTTTGCCTTGCCGCTTATTGACTGCCATTTGGCAACCTTGTTGCAACATGTCTTCAGCTTGATCCTTAATAGCAACCATCCATTTACGAATCAAATTAACCTGCGTTGTAAGCAAACATGTTAGTGTTTTTTCTTTTTAGATTATATCATTTGCAAGTTATGTACACTTTAAGAATTATTTACTATATATTCAGCATCCTTGAAGCTGGCGTCTTGTTCGGGTCTTCTTTTCCTTATTGAGTTTAAATGGAACCATTCTTGAGAATCTTTGTCTAGCACCAGAAGTGTATGGTGGTATGCTTTCTTAGTGTATATTGGTATTAACAACTTTTTAGATTTTCCCAGTTTGCGAAAGAGTGGTTCAAATAGAGATTGATGGATACCCTTCACATTCTAGTTTTTTGTATGAATTTGTCAAGAAATAAAAATATTTTAGGCATATTGTTATTACTTTGACGCAACTGTCTCCCAATGACACACACATTGCACTTAATAAGTAAAATTCAAACTAAACATATACAAAGATGATGCAAAAAAGTAGAATCCAATCAATAAAAACTTATCATTTTACTTTGACATCACAAGTCACTGTTGGACAATGAGAAGGAAATGCAAAGTGATATTGTCATTTATTTTCAACTTGGTTTCTCATTAACTATTAGCACAAGAAAATGCCCAAAAATTAGCACAAGTAAGTTCTTCGATTCTAACAAACCCGAAAACTTTCAGATTACAAAGATCTCATAAGAAATCAATTTGTATGTGCCATAACACTTGATACTTTTCCCATGTCACTATCTGCCAGTGACATGTTCATTGCAGAGGGCAGATACAAGCAAGCATGTGTAATTTTAAATCAACGTGTTATTCCAGCTTTACCCAAACACTTACCCAGCTCCAACTTTCCAAGAATTTTGTTTGACATGGAGGACTTGACAGTTGTCCTGTCATCTTATACTGCAACAGTTCTCCATATGCATCAATTGCCTGGAATGCATTACTACAACGAATTGTAAGCAACCATAATTAACCTGAAAAGAACTATAAAAATAACATTTTGAGATATATCATTTGTTCTTTTACATTATTTGCTATTGCAGAATCTGATTGCAACTTCTTGATGTCTTCACATTCTATGTAGTTACTGCCAAGATCTCCTAGCCAAAAATAGTCACTGCACATATACAAAACAAAAGCTAAAGTCACACCATATAGTCATTGCATAAAATTTCACAGAATTTAGATAAGCAATGAGTCAACATTATTACCTTCAAGTAGATTTATCCCAGAAATATTTCAATTGAATTTGAGTTCCCGCATCCTTAAGTTTGTAGACAGTGTTCTTATCCCAATTCATAACTTCATTCGTTTCAGCTCGTTCCTCATCTTCTTTGTCTTCCACGTCATCAATCAATTGCACTGTACCACCAGGACTTGTATTCAATATATTGAAAGAGAATGGAATTATGTAATTTGATCCTTTGTTCTTGCTCCCCTTTTCATGTTGTGGTGTTTGTGCACTGTCCTTCTTTCGGAGTCTTGTCTTTTTTCGTCCTGGTTCTTGATATTAGTATATGTCATCCTCATTGCGGATCCTTCTTTTTTGTTGTCCTAGTTCTTGATATTATTATGTCATCCTCATTCCGGATCCTTTTTTAATTCTTCAAGCGTACAACATATGAGTACAGGATGACATCTTGATTTATACAATGAGGAGACATATTTTGAGGAGTCTTAGGATGCGGGGAATGAATTGAAACTGAAAGAACCTTGGGTGACTCGGGTGTGAGCACATTTTGAGTCTCCATTGTCTTTTCTTTAGCAATCTGACTTGTGATTTCTTTGAATTTTGGGTGTTCAACCTTAGGTGGTGACTTGACTGTGAGCACATCTTGAGAGTCTACTATCTCTTGTTCAGCAATCAGTGTTCTGACTTCTTTCGATTCTGTGCATTCAATGGCTTCGCCAGAAAATCTTCTTGCTTCTCATTTTTCATGTTCTTCATTTTTTTTTTCTCCAATTCCACTTTGTTGTCTTTAGAAATGGTCTTTTCCAATTGATGGACCTTTTCATTCAGTGATTCGTTATCTACCACTAGCTTTACATTTTCTTCTTCCAGTCTTCTTGTGTTTCTTTTTTCTTCTTGCAATGCTTCCTCATTCATATCCAATGTTGTCTTCGTTATGTTTTTTTTTTCTTTTCAGTTTCTCGTTCTCATTTGTGAGAATCTGAATCGTCCTTCTTTTCTTTTCAGCTTCCTCACTCATGTTTTCCATAATCTTCTTGACAATTTCTTGAGTTAACATCAGGTTTATGCTGCTGGCCATATTTTCTTGAATTGCCGATTCTAGTTGCTGAAATAAATTTGTGAATCTTTCTCCATTTTCGTTCTGTTCAAATGATGGTTGTGGTCTGTTGTCTCCCTCATTGTCTTCAGCATAAAATTTTTCTTATGAGTTTAGCCTTTCGAAAAATATCTGTAGTGAAAAAAAAATTGCAAGAAATTAACTAAAGTGTAGAAAGCTTAACTAGATTGGTTTAAAATTCAAAACACAATTGTGATAGGATGATGCTTACTTGCAGATCAATAGGATTGAGCCTTTGCAATACATTGTGCAATTGAGGCAGGCTCCATTTAACAATTCCCAGTGGTTCTTCTTTCCTTCCTCTGATTAGAGGTATCATTTGTGTTTTTTCGCAAACCCAAAACTGTTCGAATTGAAAAGTAAACACAATCAATATTTGTTATGACATGTAGTGATAATTATAAATATGGTTGTGTAACTTTTAATTTGCTTACCAGAATTGCTACTTGGCAACCACCAACTGAAGTCGGTATTTCTTTCTTTCCCTTTAATACTCTGTGCAGGTAATCATATGCTGAAATCTTGTCCAAATGCTCACAATTCTTAACGCAATCCCATGACATATGATGTCTAGAGTTTGGAAACAATAATGTGATGAAAATGATGAGCAATATCAAACGGGGCAACCTACCAGAGTTTGGTAAATCGGATCTTTAAAGAAAAAATTGGGAAGACAATGGAGGTGTACGTCGACGACATGGTAGTCAAGACCAATGAAAGGAATGATCATCTCACCCACCTCCAAGAATCTTTCGACCTACTCTGGAAATATAACATGAATCTTAATCATGAGAAGTGCATTTTTGGGGTAGCGTCAGGAAAATTTCTGGGCTATTTAGTCACCAAATGCAACATCAAGACTAATCCGAATAAGATCAAGGCCATCATTGAGATGAAGTCTCCCATAACCATGAAGGAAATCCAGAGCTTAACCGAAAAAGCAGTGACTCTTAGTCGATTTCTTTCATGATCCACTAACAAGTGCAAATCATTCTTCACCGTTATTAAGAAGATTAAGGGCTTGCTCTGGACCGACGAATGTGAATAAGCTTTCATAAAACTGAAGGAGTACTTGTCCAATCAGCCATTATTGTTCAATCAGCCATTGTTGTCCAAGCCCGTGGACGGAGAAGACCTATACCTGTATCTCGCAGTGTCAAAGTGCGCAGTGAGCGGAGCTCTGGTTCGAGAAGACTTGAGGGAGCAGAAATCGATGTACTACGTATCTAAACCTTTTCTCAAACCAGAAACCATATATTCGAAGGTGGAAAAGCTCATTCTTGCTTTGGTGACTTAGGCAAGAAAACTTCGGCCATACTTCCAGTCCTTCTGAATCGTATACATGGCAGAATACCCTCTCCGATCAATTGTGCACAGTCCAGACGCATCAACCAGAGTCACCTAATGGGCTATTGAATTGGGCCAACATGAAATTGTATATAGGCCAAAAAATTCAATCAAAGCCCAAGCACTTGTGAACTTCACCGCAGAATTCTCTCCTTGTGTTCAAGATGTGTAATCCTTCGCTAATCCGTAGCAACCACCCGAGAACTCTACGTGGATGAATCGTCAAACGCGAATGGAGTAGGGGCAAGAATTTTCTTGATAACACTTGACGAATCCATACTTGAATAGGCCTTGAAGCTCGGATTTTATGCAAGTAACAACGATACAGAGTATGAAGAGTTGCTCGCTAGACTTCGCGTAGCAACGAAATTCCAACTGAAAGAACTCTCAATCTTTTGCGATTCAACTCTGATCGTCAATCAAGTCAAAGGAGATTATGCTACATACAATCCGACAATGGGGCTATTCTTGGCTAAAGCTAAACAATTAATTGAAGGATATGAAAAGTACAAAATTTAACAAATTCCTTGGAGCGAGAGCAGTCACGCAGACGCACTAGCAAGAATTGCCTCCATGATGGACTATTCACTCTAATGGACCATTCCTTTCGAATAAATTCCAATTACGAGCATCCACAGTACAAACCAGAGTTGGTTGCTACTATTGATATGAGAGAAAATTGGATGGATGAGATCAACAACTATATCCAGGACGATAGGCTTCCAGACGATCGTCACTTAGCCAGAAAACTAATCCAGAAGGGTTCAAGGTATGTCATGGCACGCGGAAAACTCTACTGGCAAACTTACTTCTGTCAGTACGCTTTATGTGTAACTTCAAAAGTAGGCATACAGATCCTAACAAACATCCATTCCGAAGTATGCAGAAACAATTCCAGAGGAAGAACCCTGGCCCAAAAGGCACTAACAACGGGGTATTACTACCCTACCATGAAGCAAGATGCCCAGGATTGCGCTCAGACTTGCGACAAGTGTTAGAGATACGAACCGATGAACCACCAATATGCAAAAGAACTCAACACCCTGACTGGGGCATGACCCTTCATGCAATGGGGAACAAGGAATACCTGATAGTAGCAACAGATTACTTCTCCAAGTGGATTGAAGGGAAACCCTTATCACAGATTACCGGAGTAGCTATCAAATCTTTTGTCTAGAAGAATATCATATGTCGATTTGGTATCCTGCACATTATCCTCACGAGTAATGGTTTACAGTTTGTCAGCTCCGAAGTCACTAATTGGTACAAAGAACTAGGAATACGACATCTTACCTCTACTTCGCGATATCCCCAAGGGAACGGCCAAGCCGAAGCGTCGAAAAAAATTATCCTTCAATGTTTGAAGAAAAGGCTTGAGAAAAAAGGCAATTGGCCAGAAGAATTACTTGGATTTCTATGGGATTATTGCACAACTGTCCGGAAGGTGACCAGGGAAACTTCGTTCTCCATGGCTTACGGAACTGAAGCCATCATCCTAGTCCAAGTCACCACTATGCTAAATTTGCATACAACACAACAGGCTGAACTAGAGAATGCCGACATTCTCAAAATTAAACTTGACTTCGCGAAGGAATGCAGAGAATGTGCCCAATTCCGACTTGCCTCTTACTAACAACAGATCCAATCGTACTACAACAAATGGGTAAAACCTCAAGGCTTCCAAGTCGGAGATCTTGTCTTAAGGGAAGTTTTCGAGAACACCAGAGTATTAGGAGAAGGCAAGCTCGGGGCAAACTAGGAAGGTCTATATCAAGTCATCAATGTAAAGGGCAAGGGAACATACAACCTTGCACATATGGATGGAACTTTGATTACTAAAAGATGGAATATCGCCAAGCTCCAGCGGTATTACTAAGGACAACATCTAACGAACTACATGTGGTTTGATTCTTCAATGACATGAGAAGATATGTAGGCCATCCCACGCGGATCTAACCACAAAGTCCTTACGCCGTTTGCCTACGCGTAGACATGTTCATGGAGAACACATCTCCACAGTCCTCCTAAGCCTAGGCGCTTCGTCAAAGATGAACTCCAATGTCCACCCACATTGCATCATCTTTCTCTAGAACTACACTTATGATTTGATTCTCCTCGTTTGGAGTTATGTAGGCAATCCAATTATGGATTCAATCACACCCCTTATCAAACACCTCATGCTTTGAACAATAAAGAAAGTTGTTTGAGTGCTACATGTTCGTTCTCTTCTTTTTCTTTTTGCAGTATAGAGAGTACTCTAAGGGAATACCCGAAATTCCCAACTAGACACAAATTGACGCCTTATACTTTGTAACTATGCAAAAAATTGCAAGTCTAAAACACTCAAAATATAAGTGCATTAAGAGTCTCCTGTTGCCCATGTGGTGTTCCGGTTAACAGCATAGGAGACTCGAGTCGTATTAAGCGCAGTTACGTTTGGCAGACTACAAACATTGGGACATGACCCATTTACTTCAGAAAATTGGTTCCAACATAAGGGATTGAAGCCCAACCTGATTTGAGTTCATCAACATAATATTGTTCTAGCTATGCTTTTCTTCATCATACGTTGCTGCTCTCCTTTAGTCATGATTTTATGAAAAAATTGCTCGTGTACAACCACTCTCCTTCACAACCTCAAGACAGGCCAACCCAATTCCCAATTGAAACTCCATAGCCAAACGATAAAACGGTGACCGAAAGTGAGAGAAAGAGAAGGATCAGTCGAGGGGGGAGAGAAGGTGGTGTTAAGGATGTGGAAAGGAAACCACGTGGCAACTTTTAATTAGATATTCTAACAGCTTTGTGTTGGAAATATGCCCTGAAAGTCAATCTTTGGAAGAAACTTTTCAGGACATTGACTGTATGTATGGATAACTCTAAATATAGCAAAAAGGGGCAAAGTCACTTATTAGGACAATCTCAATAGTTGATATATGTCCAAATAGTGAATCCATGGACAATGGATTGATGGAAGAAGTAATCTAATGAAGTTAGACTGCAGAGACCTTTTTCTCATAACCATGATGTTCAAAATGTTCCTGGTCATGGGATTGTCGGAGGGATACTGACAATCCATAGACCAGTACGTACTATGTCAGCTTCAAATAGGAAGGATGGAAAGTCTTAGCCATTCGTGTACTGACACTATGACAAGTATGTAGGTGCTCATTAAGGGAATGAGTTCACTGAATACAATCGAAGGGAGTACTTGCATGGAGGTCTACTCACATGTCAAGCAAGTAACTCCATTGATTGGAATATGTAACTAATCCTTTGACCTGAGACATCATAGTTGTCTTGTGGTTAAGTCCTTAATCTTTGATTATGTCAAAGTCACCCCAATCAGGAGGGTGTCCACGACATAGTTGGGGTTAAGCTACTTAGCCATGGAGGCAAGTGAATGGTCAACAAGGGATCTCTAATCCTCGTTACGAGAGGAAGAATACTCTAAGATATGATTCGGGAATCTTCGGCCGAAGTAGTGAGTGTAGTAATGGAAAGTGTTCCTTTACGACTCAATAGAATCATATAACATGGTATAATCACATTAGGGGTTTGACATTATGTATCCATACCCTAATAGTGTGATTGAGAGTATTGTATTAGAGAAGGATCGAATTACATTGTAATTCCAATTGAATAGGTTCTCCGAACAAACTTCTACATTAGCTTGGGTAGCCATGATATATGTTTAGATGTCACTCATGGCTTGTGGGATCTTATGGATGATTAAATTAGTAATCGTCAAAGAAGATAAAGAATTAAAATAAGTTTTAATTCACTAGATGATTGGATTAAAACTAATCAATTGGATTGATACCAATCACCTCACTGCCTTGCTAATTAGAACCTAAAATGATTGTACACTGATACACTCTTGTGGTGGAACCACATATGAATGATGGATATAATTAATTGAATTAATTGAGTGTTATGATTAATTAGAAAGTCTAATGAAATCATAGAAGCGATAAAAGATCGTTTTGGGCTTTATGAAAAGTTCGGGTTCATTAGGGCCCATTGGGTCCAAAACCTCTTTGGGCTTTTATTCAAGCATAAGATGACTTGATATTATAAAAGCCCAAAAGCCCAATATACACTCAATGGCCGGCTATGAATGAGAGAGAGTGAGTGGAGTCAAATGTTGACTCACCTCTTTTATATATATGGAAGTTTAATGAAACTTTCATAAGTGGAACATCACCATACTTCATACCATAACTTGGTATGGCTTTGGATTGAGTTTGTCAACCAAAGAGAAGAAAAATATCTCTTCCTTCCTCACTAAAACAGCCGGCCATCCCAAGAGAAAGGATAGCTACTCATCTCCCTTTCTTTTGATGATCCATCATCCATTCCACTACTAGAGTGGGTGTGGATCTTTAGAGGTCTTCTACTTTGGAGGCTCTAGGAGAAACCTATTGAAGGCAATCAATCAAGGTGGAGGAATCAAGGAGGGAAGCAAGGCTCAAGGAGTTCCAAGAACAAAGGGCTTGGAGGTGGTCCATCCTTGGTCTAAAGAGTAGATCAAGAGGTATAAAACTACACCTTCACTTTGTTCTTATTTTTCTTAGATGCATCAAATACAAACCTATGCTTCTTTAAGGGGATTTGCATGACTATTGCTTTGATAATTTAGCTTCCGTTGCTTATGCATATGAATTTCGAATTGTATATGCATGCTAGTCATTAGAAATCCCACATAAATCTCATAATTTCCCTTCACTTTGGTGGTCCAACAATGCCAACTCGAATGAAATTACTGTATTGCCCTTACATGTTAGCAAAGTTAACACCTATTTGACAGAATAAACGGAATATCGCCAAAGTGGAGTAAAAATCGAGTTTCAGGGTGTAAAGTGGTGATATTCTGTTTCAAAGGAAAAAATGAGATTAAGTTCGAGTTTTAGGTGGTATAGCGAAAAATAAGCCAAGTTTTTATGTGTGTCACACTTTTTATTCATAAAATATTCTATTACGATGATCAGAATTAGACTGTTGTTTATAAATTCATAGGATCAAATTGTGGACAATAATTAGGTACTCACTCACTTTAATGATTTGGCACAATAATATTTTAACACGCGTTTTATTGTTTTAAAAAATAAAACATATGCTATTTAATTTTTCTTGGACTTTTAAAAATAGAGAACACATATCATCTTTTGATTGACTCAAATCAGAAAGTGAGTATATAGGGTACTCACTAATGAATACCCAAGTATTATCCACAAATTGTCACACGGTGGTCGCGGGAAAGGAAAAAAAGGTGGAGCATCAATAACTAATTAATGTGATGATGGCAATTGCCGTATACAATATATCAAGTTGATCAAATTCTTTGAAATTTCCCTCTTCCATTATGACGGTTGACGTTAGCCCTAATTATGTAGACTTTTTCATAATAATCATTGTTTAATCTTTCATTATATATATAGGTGCAATTTGCATAACATGTTTTGGGAAATGAATCCAAGTGTGAATGGGAGAGAACGATTTCCAGTTCTCAAAACTTAGTTGCAAAAAGTCTGAGTTCCTCCTGTCACATTCATCTGTAAATTCTCTGCCATCAATATTTGAAGAAATTAGGACACAACAAGAACAAATATCACATAAAAGACCAAAAAGAAGAAGAAGAGATATTCAAGGCCGTCATGGCAGGAGACTCCAAAGGCGCCTCTCTGGAAAACACTCCGACGTGGGCACTCGCCACCGTTTGCTTCTTCTTCATCTTTGCCTCCCTAGTCATCGAGCACTCCATCCATCTCCTTGTCAACGTAAGTTTTCCTTTCTTTCTTTCAAATTCACAATTTGACAATATAACATGTCTCAAAAAATAATAATTTAATGAGTTCTGACGTTAAGACACATCTAATTTGGTACGTGCAGTTTCTAAAGAGACATAGAAAAACGGCCTTGACAGACGCGGTTGAGAAGCTCAAATCAGGTTCAATAATCAAACCAAATGAATTATTCTTTAACTATTTGATTTTAATTGTATTGGCTTAACGGCTTAATGTTTAGTTGGTTTGTTTGTTGTTGTGCAGAGTTGATGCTTATGGGATTTGTGTCACTTCTATTAGCAGTAACACAAGATTCGATATCTAAAATCTGCATATCTGCCAAGCTGGGAGACATCATGCTTCCATGTCGCAGACAGGAAACAACCGAAGAAGAAGAAGACGTCGAGAAATTTGTGATTGTGAATAAGATTGTGACAAACTTTTCGACCGGCGCAAATAGTTTGCATGATGAAATACTAAGGCAAATATCAGTGCATAGGCGACTTGCAGAGGAGGAGGATGCAGCTGCTTCAGATTCTTGCAGTGAGGTAATGCATTAATAGTTCTGATCATGTAGTTAATCGGGTTAATTTGGGTGCTTTGTTATTAATTCGAACAAAATTTTGCAGGGAAAAGTACATTTCATGACGAAAAATGCTCTTCATGAGCTTCACATACTTATTTTTGTGCTGGCGGTTATGCATATTGTGTACAGTGTTCTTACCATGGCTTTGGGGAGGGCCAAGGTATGTTCGTTGCAAGATTGTTCTAAGCTTTGTCTATGCCATTAATTATGATTAAGCATACAAATTAACCTAAGTACTTTTATTTTCAATTTCATATATAGATGAGGCGCTGGGAAGCTTGGGAGCAAGAAACTCGAACAATGGAGTACCAAGTTGAGAATGGTAAGTCTCAATCAAGACATGATTATGGTAATGTATGGTAATGTGGTTAATTAAGATAATAAGTAATGTGGTCTTTCAAGTTGAAATAAGAATAACATGTTTCGTTTTTATCATAAATATGATTATAGTAATTGGATCAGTAAATATGCATAGTTTGATTAAAAAAAGTGTCGAGGAATATTGAGTTCAATCCATCAAAAGGCACATTATAATTTATCAAAGAGAGTTTGATAATAGATTCTAAACATGCTTTTATTGATTATTATATGTATTCTTTTTTTCTGGTAGGTCTAAAAAATTGATGTCTTCAAAAGACTGCTACGTTCATATTTTAAATCCCTAAAAATATCTCAAATTTGTTAGAAAGTCTTGGTCTTTAGCACAGCGTGGACATAAAGATGATGTGATTTATTTTATGTTTTTGAACTTTTTTGTTTTGCTAAGCCACCTGTAAATGGAAAGTTCTTCCAAATTTAATACGTTTTCTTTTGTATTAGATTTTTATCTATATTTATATAAGGAGAGTGTAAAAATATCTCTTCTTTTTACAACTATTTAAAAATTATAAATTGTATATTAATTTTTTTTAAATAAAATTAAAATATCAAATAAAATAAATAAAATCAATTGCCATATGCGTATATGTTATACCGGTATGCCAGTAGATTTCTCTGACCGTGACTGGTTCCGAAAAAGTATATTAATTTAACCTTCGTGAGCTTTCAAAGACGTTGGAAGTTAAAATTTCTCTGTTTCATGCATATGCAATCATAAAAGTCAGAATATGACAGGAAATATCCCAAACTCTGCAGCCAATCTAGACCATATGCAATGAAACCAATTTATGTTTTTAGCCCAAAAAGATTTTACGTTTTTTGTGTTTCACTGTTTAATCCATTGGAGAACTTTTTCCTTTCTTCTTCTGCTCCGCCTTAAGGAAATATTTAGAAAAATGATTCACACACGCATTTTTCCTTCTTTTACACATTTTTATGTATTTATGTCTGTTAATTCTCCTTTAATTCATAATTTAGCACTGAAAAATAAATATGAGGTGTAGAAGGAGAAAAATGAGTGTGGAAATCACTCTCCAAAATTTATAAATCCCTCACTTTTTCTAGGGTGGTAATATTGTAAGTTTAAGTCCCGAGTTTGTGATTTAAGTTTAGGATGACACCATTCCGGATCCAAATGAAAGTTGGTCGAAGCAAAATACGCCAAATTTTTCTAAGATAGGAGAGCATGTTGGGCTCCCTCCTGACCACAATCCTGGCCCTGCCACTGTCGGCATGTTCTCGAAATTGAATATTTTATAGTTTCATGGGCCTATATTTTCAGTTACACATTTGCGTTGCTGCTTTTGCTGACATGGTTAGCATGTATGCAGATCCCAATCGGTTCAGAATTACCAGGCAAACAACATTTGGAAGAAGGCACATGAATTCTAGTTCAGAAACATCATTTCATCTGTGGATGGTGAGTGCTTTTACTTGTTTAATCTCATGGATAACAACACAGCAGAGACTAAGTACACTTCTAATTATTTGGTTTTGGATTATAATTGTGAATATGGAGCAGAGATGTTTTTTCAGGCAATTCCATAATTCAGTGGCAAAAGTTGACTACACCACCATGAGACACGGCTTCATAGCGGTAACGAACAGATCAGGTCCAATTTTCTAAGTGTTTGATCGAATCAATTGAGTTTGCTGCTAATGATCAACTTTCTGCAGGCTCATTTGCCAAGCAGGCAAAGCTTCGATTTCCAAAAATACATACAGCGATCATTGGAGGAAGATTTCAAGATCATGGTTGCAATCAGCCCTTTAATGTGGTTTGCAGTAGCCATTTTCATGCTCGTCGACGTGTATGGTAATATTTTTTCATCTCTCTATATCAAGAATTTACAAGGCTTTCTTTTGAAAAAGTTTTTAATTGTTGCTCATATGACATCTGTTAATTCACCTGTTATCAACTGAGTGCCGTGTTAGAAAAATAAAACAGTTAACTTGACGGTTAGATTGTACGAGGGGCCCCGAGGATTTATAACTTATGTTGTTTTCGTTAATTTTTAAACGATATAGACCTAACTATCTTAACCGCAAACTAGCTAGATTGGTCCAAAGTGTGATTGACTCTTAATTATAAATAGTTTGTGTTGAGGTTGAGATTGAAGTGTTATTCTCATGGCATTTGTTTGAACTCTTACCAGGTTGGCATGTATATCTCTGGCTATCCTATGTTCCACTCTTGGTAAGTGCATTGTTGCCTGTGTATACTATATGTATGCAGTGCATAAGTTCTTATGTATTTCAAATATACAATAATAATTGGATTTTCTTTGTAGGTCGTTCTGGTTCTAGGAACCAAACTTGAATATATCGTTGCGAAAATGGCTCTTCAAATAAAAGAACAGAACAGTGTGATTGTCGGAACACCTCTTGTGCGAGTGAACGATGATCTCTTCTGGTTCAGGAAACCTAGATTTGTCTTGCTGCTGCTACATTATACTCTATTTTTGGTATGCCCTCATAAGTTAATTGCCTAAGATTTCTTTGTGTAACATTAACTGGAACTGATTTTTCTTTCTTTGGACCTTGTAGAATGCATTTGAGCTGGCTTTCTTCATTTGGGTTACAGTGAGTTTTCTTTTCCATATATATTTTTATATAAATAGAAGAGGATTAGGCGAGATTAGCTCCTCGCTCTACAGAAGTTCAACAATAAAAATTTTAAACAACTTATGACAAAACTAATGTACTTATGGTTTTGATTCTCTCCTTGCTATTAGATCCAATTCGGGTTCAAATCTTGCTACCACGAGCACACTGTGATCATTGTTACGAGGATTTTCTTAGCGTAAGACTACGAAATTTTTTTCATTATGATCAGTTCAAAATTATTCTATTATACTTTAAATTGTTATTAATTATTAAACGACATATGCCTTGTTTGCACCAGTGATTGCATATTAATTCCTTTGATTTTTCAGGGTGACTACTCAAGTCCTCTGCAGCTACATCACTCTTCCTCTCTATGCACTTGTCACACAGGTGAAGTATATTGATCTGAAGTGTTGTTCTTATAGCTATATCTTTAAGGATCAAAAAGCCGAATTTGCTCCTATCTGAAGTAATTTTGTTTATATATATAAACACAGATGGGTTCACAATTCAGGGGTAAGATAATGGAAGATAACATGGCAGACATTTTAAAGCAATGGCATGCTCAGGTGAGGAATAGAAGGAAAAAGGAACAGCAACTTCCGCAATCAGCACGAACATCTTTCTCAGCAGATTGGAGCTCCGTGAGGAATAGCCTTTCAGAAATGCCTTCTTATATACGAAAGGTTTTCAAACCAGATGAGCCAGCTGAAAGCAGTGTCCAGTTGTCTAACAGAGGGAATGTCCAAGACGAGATAGTAGAACAAGATGGAAGCTCAAGGGGTTATAGAAGAAATGGAGATTATGGGACTTGAGTAGAATCAGAAAGCTAGAATCAGTATATACAGAAAATTACAGGGAAATCACACATCATAGTATAGGAAAAGACTTCTCCTATTGGTTGTAAATTGAGAAACCATTACCATGTTTGGTTTCTAGTATTGAATTGGATTGGATAACTCAATCGATACAAAGTATGTTGTCCAATATTCTAGTGAGTTATCCAATTCAATCCAATCGTAGGCATCAAACTTGGTCATACTTTACACTACATCTCTATAAAATAGTTTAGGAACTTAAATTATTCTTTAGAAGACTTGATACCAATTCATTTGGAATGCACTAATGAATCCAAGATTTCTTTGACCAAAAAAATAAAAATCCAAGATTTCAACCTGAACAAGTCTACACTATTTATAAACTTACGGCTCTCCACGTACAAGATGAACCTGCATATGAAGAAGTGTATAAACTTACGGCTCATTTTCTGGTAGCTTAAGCTTTTGATGAAGGCAGTGCTAATCTCAAGACTTGCTTTTGTTCTAGTCTAGTCAGGGATAAACATTAGAGCCCTAGAATCCCACTATTGTGGCTCCATATTGTTGGACAATAAACAATGGACATGGCCACCAAAATTTTGTCATATTCCAAAGCATATCCTGACCATCACAACATACCATCTCACTAACAACTTTTGGCACATTTGCCATGTTGCCTCTTTAAGATATGTGGAGGCAAGAGAATCCAAGATTTCTGACCACATCTTCTTGTACTACTGTTAGAGGTTCCACAACTTCTCACTCGTTTGCTTTCACTTGTTTTTGTTCTTTCACTACAAATCACAACCACAAAAATCCACTTTATATGCCTCTAGATTTCTTTTGCTAATACCTCCCTCTCTCTCTCTAGATTTCTTGCTTTTGTTCATTTCCATGGCCAATAATTACAGTTTCTTATGTCTTATAGGAGCCATAGATCGTCTGTGGTTTCACCAAACCTTTCTTTTCTCTGAGCCAATTTCATTATTTAGTCCCAAAGGTAGTACCATTGAAGATCAAACACCTCAGGACTCCATTGTTACAGATTCTTTTACTTACCCATCATCCACCAGCTCCTTCTTGCCTCATGCAGATGAAGAATTCGATTTCTCGCCACTTTTATATGAAGACAACTCATCAGATTCACCACAAATGACCACTCCACAGGTATTAAAAAAAGGGTTGAATGCAGTTTTTGTCCTTGTATTTTACTCATTTTAATTTCGTCCATTTTTCGAATTGGCCAAATTGAAAACACGGTGACTATTTTGTAGACCACATGATGTGGCAGTTGATGGCGGTTGGATTTCTTAATTAAATCATTAAAGAAGGAATCCAATTATCAACCGCCACATCATGTGATCTACAAAATATGGTCTAAAAACATGGTCTCTCTAGCATTTTCCTTCTTTAATTCCAAGAAAAATACCGGCAATGATTTTGTTACACACACAAACTTGACCTAGCTGATGTTTCATATGCTGCAACAATGACTAGGATGATTCCAATATTGAAGAGGAGGATGAGATGAACTCTAACGAATTAATCGACGTGAAGAAGAAGAAAACTAGACCAACAAGATTAAATATGTTGGCCAACAGAATGTTAATTCGGTCTCAGTCATCTGATCACCAAAAATGTCCCCGGAAAAACAGAACATGCTCATCATCCACATCATCACCAGGTTATGCAACTGCAGCGGTGGCGGCTCAGAAGCTACAGAAATCGATGAGCTGTAGGAGCTTGGGAGAGCTGGAGCTCGAAGAAGTAAAAGGGTTCATAGATTTAGGGTTCACCTTCAAGAAAGAACACTTGAGTCCAAGAATGATGAGCTTAGTACCTGGCTTGCAGAGACTTGGTGTGACTAATAGTAAAAAGTTACGGAATAAAAATGATGATTCTGCTGAAATTGAAGTAGCACCTAATGAAGATGAAGATGATGAAGAATATGGTGAAGTGATGAGGCCTTACTTATCAGAGGCGTGGCTTATAAAGCGACCTGATTCGCCGTTGCTAAACCTGCGGTTGCCGAGGGTCTCCGCAGCTGCTGACATGAAGAAACATCTGAGGTTTTGGGCTAGAACTGTTGCTTCTGAAATTCACCAGGAATCTTAAACTCATCACTCTGTTTTGATTTGTACTAATATGTCGACAGCTTTTGCAACTGTAAACAATGTGTTTTTCGGTGGTCGTTAAAAAAATGTTGTAATTTGTCACTAGTATTTCTTTCCACTTGTAAGTGAGAAGTCTAGATTCAACACTCTTTCATTACTAGTTCGATACTAAATTGGCTCAGTCAAAATCCCCACCCATATAGTTGTATTAAAAGACATTGTAATTAATTGTATAAAGTATTCAGTAAAGTGTGGAAAGGGCAAAGGGCTAGAGAACCTTTTTGTCATTGTCTCTTTTTGGTCGAAATGGAATTTTATAAAGCCAAAGGTTTATTTTCATTGTCTCTTACATTGATTTTTAATGGCTAATGAGGAAATGGCGCTTGGCCAGTTGACAAATCATCTTATGCTCCTATAAAACTTTAGTAATTCAGCCCCATTAAAATGTGTTTATTATCTGTTGAGGAAGCTTGTTTATGGTAGAGATATGCAGTTTAATTTGAATGATAAAAAGTAATAAACTTTCAAGTTTCCCAAGACTACTACTTGTTATGATCATTCCTTCCAATCCTAACCACAATCATTCCCGTACACGAGGATAATTACGTACTTTTAGTAGAATGCACAATTAAAGATTAAGATTTTAAAGTAAATTTCAAAAATTCTCTCCCAATCTCACAAACTAGAATGTGTTGTAGCATATTGTAGAGAGAGAAATAAAGTAAGAGTTTAGAACTTATAGCTTTATTCTTTGAGCCGTGCGTCTTATTTATAATCTATCCACCCTAAGTAGTGACTCTTATCCAAGAGACTAAACTTTAAATCTACTTCTAGTTTACGCAACCACACATAAACTTTAAATTATAATTTAAAGACTATTATTTACAACAGAATGTTTTATTTGTATCCATCATGATTGGAGGGATTTATAAGAGAACAAAAGTATAAAATAGGAAATAAAATCTAAACAAAAATTGGTCCCTAAGAAAAACAAACTTGATCCCTAGACAAAAAAAAATCTAAAGACCTGGAAGAAAATAAATTAAATCCCTAATTAAATCAATCTAAAATAATCCCATATGATTGTTGCTGAAGGCGAATGCAACCCTTCTAGGCACTATTGGGGATTCATCACCTGCTACCTTTGCATTCATTTTCCTATATGCTTGTGGCAGTTGGTTTTGTAAGTTCCTCAATTCCCTAAGTTCCGGATTCACTTAGCGACCGTGCCCCAACTTAACGCGACTGGCTTCGAGCTAACCGCCATGTGGGACTTGATCCTCGAGCTCCAAACCCTAACCACAGCCGCAACCTATATTTGGAGTGTCGTTGCCTCCACCTCCTAACGAGATGAAGACAAACAACCAGACATTGAGTGAGTGTCAGTTATTTCCAACTCCAGACGGTTAGGGCTTACTTGGGAAATGACATTGCCAACGAATGCCGAGTAACTAAGAGCTAATTACGTCCTTCAATGGTTTGAATGCTAATGCGAGTGTGCCAATTCGCCATCGAGCTTGGCGAGGCAAATAACTTGAATGTTGTGATGGGACTACTAATTTCTGAATCGAGCAACTCCGGCCGAAAAATAAACATTTTCGGCCTTGAGTTTTAAAACCTGAAGGCAAGGTTATGCAAATCACTATGAGTTATGGGTCTTGTGCACCAGGTTCGGCAGCCTCAACTATATTGGTGAAAATATAGGTCCGTCAAATTAGTATCAAACTGAATGAGCAAAAATACTCAAAATAGATAAATGTCTTTACTATCTAGTGGAGAATATCCAAAAAGGGTGTTTGTGGGTTTTTTTGGATTCTATCAAAGCTAATCAAGTAGTCAGTTTGGATTGAGATTAAATTGCAGAAGTTGGAAGACTATTTCCAAACAATAAGTCATTGGATTGATCCCATGCATGCAACGTATAAGGCTTGGAAGTCTTGTTTCTGTGCAATTGTTTGGAATCACATCTTGGAGTCCAACATATAAGGAGGGAGTTTGATGTCGTGCACGTGGACTCCAATGAGACTTGTGATTATCTGAGCCTGACAAGATGATTAGCAAAAAATGAGATAAAATTCCAGGAGGCATGGTGCAATCCAAATTATTTCTACAGTTTATCATCCAAACATATTCAGTCCTACAAACACAAGAGACCGTACAACGTGAAAAGACGTTTAACTTAACACATAAATCAATATTCTACACAAAATTTCTCACACCATTTTTGTGAAAGAACTGACTTTCTAACCATCAACACAAATTCCGAATAGATAGACAGGTTTGGGTTGGCACTCAAACAACAACAACCAACTGGATAGACGAGGTTTTTTAGAAGCACCAGTGAAGATGACCAATTGGATAAACGGGGCTGGAGCTGTAGAGTCAGCTTACCGAAGGAGTCTCGACTGACTAGATAGACGGGTCTTCCTCCTGTGACTGGCTATTTATCCTAAGTCTTTGCTTGCGAGAAGTCTTTGACTTTCTAGACGAATGAGGTTATCTCATCAGTCTTCTCGACAAAGTGAGGTGTTTTATGATCGGCTACTCACAAGTTACTTTTAGAGTTCTGCACTCAAACGGCCGAACCACATTTATGATAAAGACATTCATCTCCTTCGAGTATCTTTGTCCTTTTAATTTGATAACAGTTCGATACACCTATATTCTCACTAATATAGTTCATGATGCCGAGCTCGGATTACAAGGTCCAGAACTTCACAGCAATTTGCATAACCTTATCTTCAGGTTTTAGAACCCGGCCAAGAGTGTTCCTTCCTTGGCCGAGATCGCTTGGTTCAGAAGTTAGTAGCAGCGCATTCTACACCACCACCGCATCAAGTTATTCACCCAGCCGAGCTCAAAGGCGAGCACGCCTGCATTAGTACTCACACTAAAAGGCACAGTTAACTCTTTTTACTTCGGCATGCACGTCACATAGGTTGTGTAATTTTTAGATTCAACACTACCATACGTAAAGACCAACTTTACAAGGAAAAAAATATATTAGCATGTATAGTAATCCAATTTTAACTTTCAGACTCGAAACGATGACAGCTTACATGGGCAATGACCAAGATAATCTTAGAAGAGAGAGCTCGCGGGTCGGTGAGATTCGTGCTCAAAATGTTGGGCTGGTATAGGTTTGTCAAAACTCTATCGTACATTTTGGGCCTCTTGTAACCAGGTGGAATTAAGGTTTTTTTCAGGTAATTGGACGAGAACATTCACAACAACCGGTCAACCTGTCACATCCCAGATCGGCTCCACCGTAGCATGACATTGTCCACTTTGGGCCACGCCCTCACGGTTTTGTTTCTGGGAATTCACGAGTAACTCCCCAGTGGGTCACCCATCTTGGGATTGCTCTAGCCCAAACTCACTTAACTTCGGAGTTCCGATGGAATCCGAAGTTAGTGAGCTCCCAAAAGGCCTCATGCTAAATGGAGGTGGGCATGTACATATAAGGCACATCACTCCTTATCCGTTGATCACTGTGGGATGTCACAATCCACCCCACTTAAGGAGAACCTTGCATCCTCGTCGGCACATCCATACCGAACAGCAGAGTGGCTCTGATACCATTCTGTCACATCCCGGACCGGCTCCGCCGTAGCTCAATATTGTCCGCTTTGGGCCATACCCTCACGATTTTGTTTCTAGGAACTCACGAGTAACTTCCTAGTGAGTCACCCATCCTGGGATTGCTCTAGCCCAAACTCACTTAACTTTGGAGTTCTGATGGAATTCGAAGCCAGTGAGCGATAGGAAAACTTCCCAATGGAACAGTGGGTCTCGACTGTTACGTGGTTTCTGCAGGGTGAAGCTAACTCTTGGTGGGCCTATGAAGTGACCCTAATCCCGCCAAACCTGCAAGAAGACTGGACGAAATTTTCTTAAGGGGGGTAGATTGTAACATCCCAAGGAGATATTTTGGACACGTGCGTGTTATTTTGTACACGGGACCGTGTAATTTTACTGTTTTTGGTGGGTGCACAATACCCCCAAAAACCAAAATATCTCACTTCTTCCTCCCTCTCCCCGTCACTTTTTCCTTATTTTCGTTCTCTCTCTCTCTCTCACCGTGTGTGCACAGTGCACGTCATCGAAAACCCGTCGAACCGAGGTGATCTAAAGTCACCACCCTCTTCGTCTTGACGCCCTGGACTCAACGGTGTTAACCGTTTGTCCAAACTCCCAACCGTTTGACGGAAAAAGCACACGAAAGAACCGAACCTTCCCGACGATTTTCTCGCCATTCCAGACCAAGGTAAGGTTTCTAACTACTACCATTGGATTCCTCTCGTTGAGTACATGAATTTCCATATGTCATTTGCTTGATTTGGTCAAGTTTTGATATAGATCGACGAGCTACGGTAGCCGCGGTATTTCGAGGGAAATACAGGCCATTTTTCGAACTTTTTCGGCCAAACTAAAGGTATACCATCATTCTACTCATCTCTAGCTTCATTTTGACATAAAGAACGTGAAATTAGGCCAAGAAATGAAGAAGTTATGAACGTTTGAAAATTTTCCAGAAACCAGTTAGTTTTCCGACAATAGTTGCAAGAGTAACCGGTTCAGACCGGCCTGAACCCGATCCAAACTAGCCGATGACGTCAGCAATCGATTCAAACCCGATCCAGACCGAGAATATTCTCAGGTATATTCCTTTAACGTTGTTAGAAATATTCGGTTAGATTTAACGAAGATACCAAAATCTTCCGTTAAATCTAACGGCGTCAACTGACGCCATTAGTTGACTGTCAGTTTGACCCAGCGCGTGAGCTGCGAGTGGGCAGCTCGTGAGCCACGCGTCAGGGCTCGTGGTGTATTATTTTCGACTTCCATTGACGTGAGGCGACTCGTGACGGCGCGTACTGCCTAAGGGCAATAATATGGTATTTTTGGGAGTGTTTTAGACCTCCGTGTTGAGCAAACAAGTTATAAGTGTCATTAATTCGTTTAATTAGTAACCTTTATGAGTTTAATCATTATTGTAGTGATATCTCATATAGGTGAGACTTATCCAGAAGACTACCAGGGCTACCCAGGACAGGGGGGCTACGACCTGGCTACTTACAGGTGAGTGAGTGGGTCTTTGTTTTGATAAATATATTATTATGTATGGTTTTTCACTGCTGTCTTTAAATTGTTAGCACGACTCATATAATATGTGATTGTTGGAGGTAGAACATCCGTATTATATTTTCCATACATTTTTCTATACTGTTGCTCATCAATAGATGTAGAACACCTAGGTATCAGTACTCAATCCTATGGCCAGGACTAGCCTTGACGTTTGGAGGTATCACACCCAGTACCACTACGCAACTTTGGATCCATTGTAGGTACTAGCATGTTCTAGGTTTCACTTGGCAACTTGAACTTGTGTGTGACACACTTTGCGCACAACAATTAGCATTAGACTCGCGTCGTTGTAGTACTCATCGTATTTCTCATATACCTAGCATGTCCTCGTAGCTTATCTACTTGGGCTTGTGTGTTTACATATGGGTGAGCATTCAGTTTTGTTTTCATGCAATCCATTATGGTTTTACCATTGGTTTTCAAGGAGTAGCCGTATTACTATTATACTATTTTGAGGATCATACCGGGGAGTATGACGTATTTTTTCAAAAACTATATATGTTTTCCAACAAGGGGATAGTATGCTCTTAAAAACAGAGGTTTTATCAAACTTTACTTTTTGACCCACTCACCCTTTTATGTTTTGCGCCCCTCCAGGAACTAGTGGCGAATTTGATTACCAGTGAGACGAGGGCTTACTTCAGCTGTGGTTGGTGGTTCTGACAGTTTCTCCAGACTGTGTAGGATTTGTTGCTACTTTTAGTTAATTTATGCTTATCCATCTTCACAAGGATGTGAATGTTTATATTCTCTACACTATTTACTATGCTCTGACTGTTATGCACCTATAATAATGGGTTTACCCATCACCGCAATTTTACTTCCACTTCCAACTCTAAATCTACTCACTTTTCTCATGCAAGTGCACAATTGGCTTTCGTCACTTAACACGTGTCGGCCAGCACTTCCCAACATCTGAAGTGTCAGGATCAGGATGTGTCACAACAAACGACATGTTATAGTGATCGGACAAGTTATAAGAGTTCTTGACATATGTTTTTGCTTGATGATTGATACACTAGCAACTTAGGTTTTAGATTTATATTACATCTATATATTGAAGCATTGTTTAATTGATTATTTTTTGCTTACTCAAAGAGAAATTAATTAATAAAACCAAGGTTCTAAAAAGCGCTAGGCGCTAGTCGGGCGGTGGACAGGGGCCTAGGTCCTAGGGGCCTAAAGCATAGGGGCCTAGGCGGACTACGCGGATTTAAGTAAATTTATTGTATATCATATAAATTGACACGCCCCGACCCGAATATCCAAGTGGACACCCAAAGATTGAGGTGTGCTGGCCAACCACCCCGTAGGGTGACAAGAGCCATTTGAAGGAAGATGTGTAATTTAAAGTAAGAAAAGAAGTTTGACTAAAATAAAGATTGAGTGCGCAGAAGTATGTGGTGAACTAATAAATAAATATCAAAGCATCTAACTTTACAGAGTATAAATACACTAAAGTGAATCATCCAAAGATGGTAATTACAGTTCTAAGAATAAATCCCTACACTGAATAGGAAACTATGTCACTGCATCCCAACGTCAAAAGCTCCAAAGCCTACTAAAACCTTAAGGGGCACAAAAACATAAAAGTGTGACTGGGCAAAAACAATATTTTTTTAAAACCTTTGCTTTTCCGAAAGTAATAAGCCCTCGCTGTAAAAACCCGTACTAATCTTAAAATCATACTACGTAGTAAGTATGAAAACCAACGTAAAAGTGGAAAGTCTAGTATTTTCCAAAACGGGTAAATAGCCATAAAACCTCAATATAAAATTTTTCAAAAGAAACCAATACATGAAAATCAACAAGTGAAATCTAAAAGTAGCACAAGGTTCCATGGCATCAGTGAAAGCAGGTAAATAACAAAATCTCATATAAATAGGTATGGTACGCTCATTAGATAATGCAGACACACGAGCTCATGCAAAGATATTCTGATATGAACGGTCAAGTACTACATACACGTGAAGCTAGCACTAAGCGCATCACAACTAGAACAGGCTGGCACCTACAATAGATCCAAAGTGAACGTATCGGTGAATGTGAACATACACGTGAAGCTGGTCCTAACCCCAGACAGTACTAGACACCGTGTAAGCAATTCTAAATGAGCTGGTATATAAAAAAAAAACATGTCATGGCTAATCTCTTAAATCTTGTATCTTAAAAGGGGGTATTGAACAAAGCGTTGCATTTCTAAAGTAAGACGAGTAGTAAAACATTCTCAAAGTGGTATTCACAAATAGCATAAGTCAAATCACCGTTAACCCGCTAAAACATTTGAATTTCTAAAACAAAGCAAGATAACCAAGCATAACGTAAAACTCGTTTCGAAGCATACGTAAAGATATAATTCAGAAAGAAAAGCCCACCCACAATGACCATAGTCGTAATCCCTTGCTTGTACGCTCTCTGTAGTCCTTGGGTTGTCACTCTTAAAGTCAAACAACCATACTTATTAAATTAAACAAAAACTAAGAAGAATAACGAAAAACATAACTCAAATTAAGAATTTTGGTGTCCACAATACACCACTGCAAGCAGCCACACTCCGCCACGCACTGCCGTGAGGTCCCACGCGCCGTCACCCTGATAGGAGCATATTTATACGACATTATTATCTTATTTCTCTATGTTTATTTAGTTAATTTCCATTAATTATAGAATTTTATTTTATTTTTGTTTTATTGTAGGTAGAAATGGCAAAGTTCAAATTATGAGGCAAAAGGAGCGAAGCAAAGCGTTATTTGGATTCGGAATAGAATGTTTGTGTGGCAAGCATTGGAGCACAAGGATTTGGGGCGTGTTAAGTTATTAGAAGTGGACACAAGTGATCGATAATAGTATGATTTTGTGTGGATTAGAAGATAGAAGCTTGGAATATAAGGAAAATTGCAAAAATGTGGAATCCGAGTGAGATTTGGACAGTGCTATGCAGAAATGCCAACTTCGACAGAGCACCCAGAATTTCTCTGGACGAGTTACGTGTCATGCCATGTATGGATGGAAATCTCTAGATGTCTAGTTTCCACAGGATTTTACAAATCTCGATTCTGATGCTTCTAGAATTAGTTATCACTATTTTAGTGAGGAAATGTCGAAACAGGCAATAGAGTCCTAGTTGGATTTGGTTTCAAGAAAAAAACGTGGCAGTTGTTTTGTGCGTGTTTCTACACTTACTTCAGATGAAATAAGGAGCCCTAAGGATGTCTAAACACTCTCTAAATCGTGCCCTTAGAGTCCTTCAATGATTCAAGCACTTGGAGATGCATAAATCATCAAAGAAGCACCAATTTGAAACACACCACCTCACGCATTCATCCCTCTTTTTCTCTGTTGCATTCTACCACATCCTCAGCCCTAAAAACCATTCTATTCACCCTTCAATTCATCCATCCATCCATCCATCCAAGGTGAAGACGAGAAGACGTTCAAGTCAAAGTCGTGGAATATAAAGTTGTATCTATCCAAACCTTTGTGATTTTGTTAGTTTGTTTTTTCAATGTTTCTTGTGAATTGCTTTTCAATCATGAGTAACTAATTTAGTTTATAGCTAAGGGTGAATTTGAAGCCATGAACATATGTTTATTATGAGTTGATTTATCCAATTATTTCTTCGAAAATTGTGCATATGATTTACTTATTTGTTTTATAGAGAACTTATCCTTGTATATTTATTAAGGTGGCCAACTTAGTTTGCATGCTAGGGTTTGGAGCTAGAATATAAGTGAATTTCACCCAATTGTTATGAACTTGTATTCATAAGTAGTAAAAATTGAACGGACATCGATTGTGTTAAGTAAAATCCTAGGCAAGAGTATCATGCGTTTCATAGTTGCAATTATCTAGTCAATGCTGATGATTTCACAAAGCTTAATGATCTTTGATATGTTTATCTATCATGCGTTTCATTGTCATTCATAGTTTATAGAAGGAATAATTGGCAATCAACTTGTATGCATATGTTTGTGTGTGGAGAAGGATCTTTTAGCTAGCTTTTCATCATTGTCATCAACCTTGTCGTTTTAAATCTTCAAATTTTCTTTTGAATTCTGTTTTAATTTTAGTTAACTTTGTTTGAAATAAAATCCCCCATTCGTTTGTTATTTGTTTTAATTAGTTTAGTTTTTGTTTGTTTTAAGTGGTTAGCAAATCCCTCTAATCCCCGACCTAGAACGATCCCTACTTATCCATACTACGATTACATTATAGGGTTATAAATTGTGTGTTAGCTTCTAGCATATCACACTCCCTGCCACGAGCGGTCACACGCCTGCACGCGCCCTCACGCCTGCACGCGCCCTCACGCACCGGTTACTAACACATCCCGATCCCGTATCCCGAACACGCCAGGTGTCGGGAAGTGCTGGCCGACACGCGTTAGGTGACGAAAGCCATTTTAGAAAAATTTAAGAATAAATAAGGAAAAATTGAATTAAACAGTAGAGCTTTTTTATTATATATACTTGCTGACAATTATTTATGCAACCATATTTGTTCTATTTATGGTAGTTATATTGGGAAATGGATTTCATTAGTGATTGAGACTATTTATCAAGAATATATGTTGAGTGAAATGGTTTATGCTATGATTTCACTTTTGCATAAATATTAAACGGTATTTTGATATATGGTTTTGGGAAAGGATTTATTTATGCACGATAAATATTTGGGAATTATGAAATGGATATTGTTTATCATATTTCATACACATGAGTATGTATGTATGTTTTCAAACACACTAGGTATGCTTTCTACCACGCTTGTAGTACCGCTCTCATGGCCATAGGACAAGTCTCACACGTTTGGTCATCGCACGTACCTGGTGGTATTGTCCGTGAAATACCTTAGTGCAAGCTTGTCTTACGTTTATTGTTGTTTATGGGGAAAAGGCCCATCACGTATGATTCGGTGTGACGTACCGCGGCGCAAGTGCTTACATGTGTGGTACTAGGAGTACAAATTAGTGGATAACGTGAAAGTGCTTGTACGGTGATTGAGTAGGTTGTTCCTCAACCCATGGGTGATCGCGCATATACCCTGCTGGGTAAGTTGGTTTTCCTCTGCATTATGTTATACCTATGAAATGTGGTTTATGAATATTTTACATTTGATATGTTTCCAAGTATACTCACAAAGTACCTTTTGAACTATAGTATGATAGTATATGTTTTACGATTATAATTGATTTCCAATTAGGGGTTAATATGTTGAAAATAGAAAGGTTTTGCTAAAAATCCTTTGATTTTTGTCCACTCACACTTTTGTTTTCGCGCCCCTTCCGTGACACAGCTTATGATAGCATCCGCTTAAGGGGCTCTAGACTTTTACGCGCGCCCTCGACGCGCTTTTCCCAACCATGTAGTGGATTTATCTTTTGTTATTTAGTTTATAATAATATCCATCCCTCGTTATGGATATAGAGATTTTAGAACTTGACTCACTATTTTATTTCCCAATAAGCCTTTAAATTAGTACGCTCAACCATATGCAAATTGACATTGATTTCCGCAACGCTAATACAACTTACTCCTTTGCTTACCAAGTGTTGTCATGCATTTAATGGCTTCATTACTTACGCAGTGTCGGCCAAAGACGCCGCACTATCCACGTTGGCATTTGTGGTGGGGTGTGTGTCATATACATTTATCAAAACAAAGCACTCCACTCTACTCACCTCGAAGATAGCCGGAAAGCCTAAGTGTACGTCCCCTCCGACGCCAAGGGTCGCCAAAATTCAAAGCTTCCTGAGCAATTCCAACCCAACGGAGATTTCCGTAAATTGAAGCATCACATCCACAAATTTAATCAATCGGGTCCATACAATCGCCCAAAAATTCTAATGGGCCAACCAAACGCCTTTTTTTCACAAAAACAACACCATCTTCAAAGTTAGCCAACAATTGCTAATTACACCCGAGGCCCAAAATCTCATGCACCACCACCCCACCTAACATCACCACTTGTCCAATTTTGATTAAAAGCACTCAAGCCCAAAATCAACCAACACTCGGCCACCGCTAATTACTTAATGCACCAAGGCCCAAGAAAATCAAAGACCAAATTTACTTCATTCAAGACTCCAAACCAAGAGCCCAAAACTAAGCAAACTGGGGCTTCATTTCACGTCAGATACAAACAAAGACCACCCTTTCTCAATCGGAAGCCTAACATCATCAAAACTTGTCAATTGGAGACCATTTCCTGGGGGCACCCAACACCGTACAAGCTCAGTCACATAGCAAAACAACATAAAGAAAGGAAGCTCCTGTGGTTCGTGAGGAGTCATGTCGCTAAAGCGTCAGGCCGTAGGGTTTGGGAAGGACGATCCGTGTTGACTCCGACACACCCCACTCTTCTCGGGTTCGAGACCGAAAGAGACAGAAGAAGGGCAACCAATTTGGGTGGCCCAAATCGGGTGAGATAGCTGAGAGAAACAGGTTTGCTCGAGCTCCTAAATCGAGTAATGTGCCTCTGCTGGATGGAGGTGAAAGTCGCTACAATAGTGTGGCCGTAAGCCCATTCGCCACCCTAACAGTGGGACCAATTCAAGAGCAAGGAGAGCTTGGCCATGAAATGGCCTCGGTGAACACACGGGGAGAGGGGGAGAGAAATTGGCTCTCTGCTCACTCATTAAAAATCTTCTCAGGCTTGACTAAAAGGTGTGGTCTTGCTTTACGAAAGAAGAAGGGAGAGGATTCGAGTTCTTTTTGTTTGTGCGAGAAGAAATGAGGAAGAAGAGAGTTTTGGCCGCTTGTAGCGCAGGCGAACAAAGAGAAGAAGACAAAATTTCTTAAAAAAAGTGGGACGCACATGCTTGTGAAATCAAATCAAGAAGTTAACAAAGTCAAAACAATTTCCACAAAAACGTGGATTTGCTAAGATTGGATCATGCCGCTAAATGGGCCCAAATTTCACTACTCCAAAACAGCCCAAAGTTGTTGGAAATACGAAAAACGCTCAAGCTAACGCCCGTAGTAAAATCTTCTGCTCGAGTCCGAACGACGCACGCTCGCTTCACGCATTCGTGACGCATTTGTTAATGTCAAGGGAAACACAATTGATGCGCTGTGATTTGTGCTACGCATCACGAAAAAGTCAACCGAAAAGTCAACCTATGGCAAAAACATCATTTCCCACTAAATAAAATAAGTTAAAACTTTGAACGGCCGCGGATACACTCCAATTTCTTTATAAAAATTTCGCTCCTCGAAATGGCAAGAAGTACAATGAGGTAGATCGTAGTACACAATCGTTTCACCAGCTACATCCTTTCCAAAACCGCCTCCGGTGCGATGCGTGGAGAAGAAAACAATTGTCAATCAAAGTCGTGACAAACGCTATTCGACGCCGCCACAACTCAAGGTGACACCGTTGCTTCAAGTTTAGTCAAAAGAGGGATACGACAGTCGAAGAGTAATCGTCCGGCGACTGATAGAGAACACCAAATACTACGCTGGTACCACCGTGAGGTGGAAATCTAAGAAGGCAATCGTAGTCACCGATCGTGCACATCCGAATTCTTTGATCGAGATCGAGGTCTCCAGAAAATGAGACGCCCACCGTGGTGGTCAAAGAACGGTCACACGGCCTCACCAAAGAGAAAATGTCGCGTAATCTCTGAGCAGCATATCGCGCATCGAAGCCAATCATGGGTATGATAATCATCTCATGCGCTTTCTCAACGCCGGGCGCATGAGAGACTATTCATCTATGCTGTATTAGCACGCGACCAACCTCGGGCCGCTGATGCATCATCAGAGAACACAAGGTACCGCCTCGCTTGAACGTGCTAATACAAGAGCAAGAGTAAGACCAAACTTGAGCAAGCCGAAGATTTCTCGTGGTCGCCGTTCTACACGAAGGTTAACGCTTTACCTCGACAAGTTTCCCGTGAGAGGCGTGAGCAAACAAGATAAACTTTCACGTAAACGCCGGTAAACCGAGCAAGCCAAGAAAGTTTGAATCTTGTAACACTTCTCATGAGCTGCCCTGCATCCCCCGCCACAAAGAACCATCCGGGGATCGACAAGATGCAATGCGCAGGAATCACATGCCTCAAGACACATGATTAAAGCGAATCGCATAAGCTTCGAAAGTTCTTAAATGGAACGAATCATGCGCTCAAACATTTTGCATGATCGGTCTCTAATTGAACAAGCCAAAAGTCAACCGTAAGGTTATCTAACTTCAATGCAGATACTAGCGAAGTACTCGAGTCATCAAGTTCATGAAAGGAGCCGGGCGATTGTCATCCCGAAAGGTATGACAAGAAACTCGTGAAGGTTCTGTGAATTCCAGTCCGTAAAGTGGTCAAGTAAACAACGGCTCTGATCTATACCGACAAAGAATCACCCTGGCTGCATCGATCTTGGAGAAAACTCGTGCACTTCGGAGTCGGGTCAAGAAGATCACCGATTTTGTGTTGTGGATAACGGTTTAATCGTCAGCCCGATTCAATTGCCTATAATCGACGCAGAGCCTTAAAGTACCATAACTTCAAAACGAACAAACAAGACCACACAAACCCATTGGGTGAAGTGCAAGGCATAAAGAATTCCTTGGCAAAAGTGCTCGAAATTGAAAATTCAACTCCCACTACTCACGGGAGTCAAAAGAGATAAAAGGTAAGGAAAAGAGAGAGAGATTTATCAATACCTCGGAAGGAATGATGGTGAAAACCATTTCGATCAGGCGATAAACCGTAGATCGTTAGAAAGATCCCATGAGATTTGGTTGACAAACAAGATTGGCCAACAAGTAAAGAGAAATTTCGATTTCCAACATTACCTACGTGGGTACAACCACGGCCACTGTAACTCAAAAAAGGTTCACAAGACTGTAGGGCCGAAAGTCACCTACAAGTCGATTTTCCGTACTCGCGGTAAACATCACAGCCAAGCAGCTGTGTGGCAAGAAGGTGGTCAACCTCCGCCGAAATCCACACCGGGCATGTAATCAAGTAATAACCATTCCTTGTGGATCACTGTATTTAAACCACGATATCCTAAGTGGAATGAGATTGGCAAGGTCTCGATTAGCGATGATAATCGGAGTATCACCCAAGAATCCTAAGAACAAGACAAACTTGCCTACGGGCGTAGGGGATTCCAAATCGACCCTGTGAGGAGCACAATGGGTCGAGCAGTTCGAGTAAACAAGAGTGAAATAATTTAGTGTAATACTTGGATCCGCTTCGATCTCAAGTAAAAGTCCAAAGAAAGTTTAACGCTTTCAAACAAGACGGACTGTTTCGTTGTATCCTAATGGTCTTGTGGTACAATCAATTAAAGCTTCAACGCTCCACACTCGGAACCGCCAGTACCACCAGATACGGGTAGCATGGTAACCAAAGTTCGTGAGAAAAGTTCCAGAGTATGGAATGACATTGCCTTGACAATGTCCATCTCCACCGAAAGTAGATAGTTGAAAAGAAATCGTTTCATTCAACTTACTCGGATCAAAATGTATCAAAGGTAGGTTTTCTTGCCATCATGACACCGGTTAGCCCGTGTCCTAATCGCCCATGCCCACAGACACTTGAAGCTAGTACACTCACCAAAATGACAAGTGTCGCAACGATGACAAAGAACTGACTGTGTGGGTGGAGTTACCCGCAAACGGAAAACGGAATCCACCAGTGAATCACTCACCACGCTTAAGATGAAGTTGACCTACTATTGGATGATTCAGAGTCAACTTCCACGCTGAGTTATCGCATTTTTTCGAGACCGAAAGAATGACTCGCCCCGATACCTAACTCATCAAGTAAACCGCTTCTATTCGGTTTTGGTGTTTTCGCCAAACGCCACCAAGAAATGGTTTATATTGGGGTTCTCGTACTTCAGGAGTTACCGGTGAAAATATTAAGGCATTTTTGTAGTTGGTTTCACCAAAGAAAAATGGCCGAAGTTCGAAATCGAACCTCATTGAAAATTCCCCAAACAGTTTCAAAGGTCAGCCCCGGAACGAGTAGTCCAGGACAACAATTCGAGATCGACAAAGTCGGTGGTGAGATGAGATCTCCCATGGGCCAAAGGGAATGGCTCAATGAGAGCGTAAGAGAGTCGGCTCTCGAGTAGATTTTAAGCAAAGCAGAAACCGCAGAGAGACAAAGATGGCAACTTGATTAGCCAAGTGAACTACTACGGTGAAAAGTCCTCGGCCGGGCGTCGAATACGAAGACTGATAAAAAGTCACTAAACCGTACTCTCGCATAAAGGATACGCCCGCAACAAGAATCAAACCGGCGGTTGTCAATCACCGCTACTCATGGATATGCAATCCATAATTGCCGCCAAAGCGATTAGTCAAGTTAGCCGCACCCGCACAAGTGGGAAAAATGATCGATTTGAATGACAAAAGTCATGAGTGGAAAGAAATGTCGACTCCAGAGTACGAAAAAGTTCACCACGCTCAAGGAAAATGAGTCACTTACAAACAAAACAATGAAGACCTGCTGCTGTTGAACACCACGGTAAGATGACGTTGTCCAAAACTACCGAAAGTAGTGGTTACGAATTGTTTCTCGAGAAAAGTCAATCGACGTGTCTTGCCATTTATCATCGGTGCTGTTGGCTGCGCTCGTCACGCATGGAAAGTAAGAAACAAGAATTTCACGGTGAAAATTTTCCATTTCCGAATGAAAATGGAAAGTGGTTGAAACAATTGGAGAGGGAAAAATTCGCCCTAAGCCTTCACTCGCTTAACAATTTAAACATCCGCCGGGACGTGATCAACGATGGCCAAAACAACCACAAGAAGTAGAAAATGCGCTCCAAACAGTAACGCTAAAAGTTCACGCTACCCAAAGGTTAAAGTCACAATACAAAAGATAAAGCACTAGCAAAGCAGCAAAGGGTTTGTGAAACTACGCCACACGATTCACCCATCGAACTTGTTGAACACTCTAAAATTAGCCGTCAACTGTGTTCCGCCAACGTCAACGCCAGCGTTGTCCCAAGGGGTGTACTTGATGAAAAATCATCCGCTAGCCGCAACCGACACCACACTCCGAAAATACGATAACCAAAACCGCTTCCCCATTCGTATTCCATAGGAAGTTAATAAAGAAAACGCCGAATGTCACACGTGACACCCAAGTTCCTCGTCAACCAAGCTCATGGTCGCACGAGTAAATTACGAAAAATTCTACGCTGCACGAAAAGTAGCGACAAAACTATCACTCGTAAAAAATCGCCCGAAATCAAGGTGAAACATGACGTCGAGGTGGTAAGGACACTAAGAAGCGACTTAGAATTAACCTAAGAAAAACAATACACCAAAAGTGTAAAGTTCAGAAAATTCTCGATTCCAAGAGTAAGAATCAAGAATCGACCACGAAGTTCAAGTCTGAGCACACAGATAAGTACTTGGAAGACGAAAAGGAAGAGCTCTAGGTTACGAAAAACCATGCTCTCGATACTCAATCTACATTCGATCCTCAGATTCCGAACACGCTGTGTCGGAAGGCCGAAGCCGACACGCTGCTAGGTGACGAAAGCCATTTTTAGAAAAATTTAAGAATAAATAAGGAAAATTGAATTAAAATAAGAGTCGAGTAGTACCTGAAAAGGGAAGGAAGAATTAAAAGAATACACTGCGAGTTGAGTAAGGATACAAAGTTACTACAAACGTAGAAAATCCCTACATTAAGTCATACCACCGCGCCATCGACATCGCAAGGCTTCCCACCCAACTAACCTGGAGGGGCTAAAACATAAAATCTGAGTGGGTCAAAAGCAAAGTTTGATAAAACCGCTGTTTTTTAAAAAGTATAGTAACTCCCGCTTGGAAAAACAAGTATAATTTGAGAAATACGCTTATACCCGTGAGGCATGAACCTCTCAAAAATACTCTGTCAGAAAACACATGCGGGTACTCCCTCGCTTAATACTTTATCGACATTTGCTCACCCATATGTAAACACACATGCCTAAGCGGACAACTCTACAAGGAACAAGCTAGGTATACAAGTAATACGTACTGAGTACTACAATGACGCGAAGTCTAGCGCTGCGCCGTGCACAAAGTGCGCTTCACACAAGCTCGAGCGCTTCTAATGCAACCTAGAACAAAGCACTCACAATGGATCCAAAGCTGCGTAACGGTACCGATGAAGGATTACTCCAAACGCTGCCATACTCCTCGCCACAAGACCGAGTACTAATACCTCGGTGTATACATCTACCGACGTAGAAAGCAACAAGATGAAAACATGCATGGCAATATAATACGAAAGTGTCTTCTACTTCAACAAACGTAATGATATGCAACTACGCTAACGCTACGTAAAGCGTTGAAAAACCATACGTATATATATACTGCTACAACCCGTCCCAAAATTTATAAAAACACCAAAATACCCTTAAATAATGTTGACTTTTGTTGACTTTTCGTGACGACTTCTAAAAATTTATATTTCTTTACATATTTCTTGATGTACTTCCGTCGAAGACACGAACGCTGCATGCTAAGCGGAACTCAATTCGAGTTTAAAACCGAACGCTTTACTAAGCTTCTTTGTAAAGCCAGAGTAGCATTTTTGCAACCTTCTGCCCGCTGAATTGTTTTGGCCGACCGCACAAAGAGCCACCCTCCCCACATTTTCTGCACGCCCAACTCCTTCCACTTTCTCCCATTTTCTCTAAGCCAAACAACGAACCGACAAAACCCTAATCCTTGTTGAATCACAAAACCACCAAACCGTCGCCCCAAAATTCATACCAACGTGGATCCCCTTCCGCCATTTTGGACGGGACTGCGGATCTTGGAATCTCCAAACTCGAGCCCGAAGCTCAAACCGGCCGAAACGGCCGGCAACCGTCTGGCCCATTTTCGCAGTAAACTGACCAAGGTAAGCCTCGGTGACCATTACCATTGGCTTTGCTGGATTGAGTAGGTTCAATTTGATATAAAATACGCCAAATTTGGTGCGTGATGAAGGAGAACGGAAATTAGGGTTTCTGGAAGCTTTTCCGCCAATTTCAGCCATCTCCGGCCACTTTTCCGGCCTCAAATAGGTATAAAAATATTCTACTCCTCAATACCTTCAATTTGATATATGGTACGTCAATTTTGGACAAAGAATGAAGAAGATACGAATTTTTGAAGTTTTGGGACATAATTCCAAGATTATTTATCTGACGAAATTCAGACGGGCGGCGAAGTATGAGTCCCACGACTCGAGAGGAAGGAGGAGAATATTCCGTTAACTTAACGGAATATTCTGAACGCGTGGGAATATTCCTAACGATTTAAGGTATATTCCGTTAAACTTAACGCGCTGACGTCGTTAGGGCAAGGCATGGGGGCGCTGTAATACGCCGCCAGGGCCAGCGGTGACGCTAAATAGAGCGTTGGGCGCGTGGACGCCGCTGCGGGGGACACGCGCCGCCACGTGACCACGCGCGCTGCGGTGGCGACACGCAAGGCCAAGATGAAGTATTAGACGTACAACAAGGTGGGACCACGTGGCCGTCGTTGAAGCCACTCCGCCGCTGTGGCCGGGCGCGGGTGATGGTTTTTTCCTCGCGCGTGGGGGCGCGGCCCCGGGGTTTCTTGCCGTGCGGCTGGGCAAAGCCGGGTGAGGGGGGTTTCCGTGGGAGCGGTTTTCCGATCGCCCTTTGGCTACAGGCGGGGCGGGCAAGACGGGCACAAGTGTGCGGTGTGGAGGGCTACATAGGTTTTCGGCCCTAAATCGCTGAGCCTGCTTACAATAGTATTATTTTTGGGGGTTCTTCTTAGGGCTTAATTTTAATTATTTTTGGGGATGTTCTAATTCTATTCCCTAACTTTAAATAGGTAATTTTTCTGGCCCGCACACCCGTGAGGACAACGCTCGGGGAGATTTCACTCCGAGTACCTGAGTGGACATTTGTTTGATGCAATGGTTTTTATGATTGAAAATGTTTATGAAAGTGATTTATTTTATGGTTTTAAATGGTTTTCTTATCGTATGATTATTTATATATTTATTTATAAATATATATACTTGTTGACAATTATTTATGCAACTATATTTGTTCTATTTATGGTAGTTATATTGGGAAATGGATTCATTAGTGATTGAGACTATTTATCATAATATATGTTATGAAATGGGTTTATGCTATGATTTCACTTTTGCATAAATATTAAACGGTATTTTGATATATGGTTTTGGGAAAGGATTTATTTATAATGATAAATATTTGAATTATGAAATGGATATTGTTTATCATATTCATACACATGAGTATGTATGTATGTTTTCTTAAACACACTTAGGTATGTTTCTCTACCACGTTGTAGTACCGTTCATGGCCAGGACAAGTCTCACATGTTTGGGTCACACGACTGCACTCCAGGGGTATTGTCCCGTAAATACCTTAGTGCAAGCTTGTCTTACGCTTATTGTTGTTTATGGGGAAAAGGCCCCACTACGTAGGCGATTCGCAGTGACGTGCATTACGCGCAAGTGCTTACATGTGTGTGGTATCAGGAGTACAAATTAGTGGATAACGTAGTGCTTGTACGGTGATTGAGAGGTCGCTCTCAACCCATACATGGGTGATCGCGCATATACTCCCTGTGGTTGGTTTTCTCCTTGGGCATATTATGTTATGTTTAAATTATGAAATGTGGTTTATGAATATTTTATATTTGATATGTTTCAAAAGATACTCACAAAGTACCTTTTGAACTATAGTATGATAGTATGTTTTACGATTATAATGATTTCCAATTAGGGGTTAATATGTTGAAAATAGAAAGGTTTTGCGAAAACTTTTGATTTTTGTCCACTCACACTTTTGTTTTTGCGCCCCCTTCGTGACATAGTGAGATAAAGATCCGGCCAGGCTCTAGACTTTACGGGCAGGCCTTCTCGACGCTTTTCTTCCCAACCATGTAGGGATTTATCTTTTGTTATTTAGTTTCTATAATAATATCCATCCCTCATATGGATAGAGATTTTAGAACTCGACTCACTATTTTATTTCCGCTGTTTCAAATTAGTACGCTCAACTATATGCAAATTCGACATTGATTGCTAACGCTTAATACAACTTAATTTCGCTTTCTACCAAGTGTTGTGTCAAGGCGTATTTAATGGCTTCGCCACTTACGAGTGTCGGGCCAAAGACGGGCCGCACTTTCTGTGATTCACGGTATTTAGGGTGGGGTGTGTCATATACATTTATCAAACAAAGACCCACTCACTCACCTCAAGATAGCCGAAAGCCTGCACGCCCTCCGACGCTAAGGGTCGCTTAAAATCCAAAGCTTTCTCCGAGCAATTCCAACTCAACGGAGATTTCCGTAAATTGAAGCATCCACAAATTTAACTAATTGGGTCCACAAGCAATCGCCCAAAAATCTCTAATGGGCCAACCAAACGCCTTTTCACAAAAACAACACCATCTTCAAAGTTAGCCAACAATTGCTAATTACACCCGAGGCCCAAAAAATCTCATGCACCAAACCCAAATTTCCACCTAACATCACCACTTGTCCAATTTTTGATTAAAAGCACTCGGCTTCTCCAAAATCAACCAACACTCGCTACCGCTAATTACTTAATGCACCCAAGGCCCAAGAAAATCAAAGACCGTACCCACTTCATTCAAAGATCTAAAAACCAAGAGCCCAAAACTAAGCAAAACCGGGCTTCATTTTCACGCCGTATACAAAACAGCACCAATTCTTTCACTCGAGCTTCAACATCATCAAAAACTTGTCAATTTGAGACATTTGCGGGCAACGAGAAGTCGGGGTCACATAGCAAAACAAAGGCAAAGCAGGAAGCCCAGGGTTCGTGGGAGGAGTCATGCGCCGCTAAAGCCAGCTTCGGTGGCCGCAGGGTTTGGGAAGGATTGATCTCGTGCTGATTCGATACTTCACCCTCAGCTCTTTCTCCCGGGTTCGAGACTCAAAGAGACAGAGAAGAGCGTAACCAATTTGGGTGGCCCAACCGGGTGAGATAAGCAGCTGAGAGAAACAGTTTGCTGGTTCTAAATCGAAAATAATATGCTCGGTTGATGGAGTGTGAAAGTCAAAGAAGGCTAGTGGTGGCCAAGAAGCCCATTCGCTTGTACCTAACATGGACCAATTCAAGCAGCCAAAGGAGAGCTAATATGAAATGGCCTCGGTGAACACACGGGGAGTAGGAGAGAAATTGGCTCGGGTTCACCATTAAAAATCTTCCTCTGCTGACTAAAAGGTGTGGTCTTGTTTAAGGTGAAAGAAGAAGGGAGAGGGATTCCCGAGTTCTTTGTTTGTGCCGAAGAAATGAGGAAGAAGAGAGGTTTTGGCCGCTTAGAGCAGAAGAACAAAGAGGAAGAAGACAAAATTTAAAAAAGGGGATGCACATGCTTAGAACAATCAAAGAAGCAACAAAGTCAAAACAATTTCCACAAAACGTGATTTGTTAAGATTGGATCCTGCCAAATGGGCCCCTGCAAATTTCACTACCTCCAAAACAGCTCAAAGTTGTTAAAATACTTAAAAACGTCAGGTTGTAACGCTCAGAAATCTTCGCTCGAGTCCGGAACGACGATGGCTCGTTCACGATTCGTGATCGACACGCAGCACGCCAAGGAAACACACTGGATGCGCCGATGCGTCGTACGAGTTACGACGAAAAAGTCAACCGAAAAGTCAACCTAGGGGCAAAAACGTCATTTCCCACTTCTGGGAATAAAATAAGTTAAAACTTTGAACGGGCTGTGACAGTTACCCGCACCGTTAAAGTTAACGGCATGCCGTTAATTTTAACAGAATATTCTAACGGCGTTAGAGAATATTCCATTAAAGTCGTTAGTCAGAAGAAGGAATATATCTTGAAATATTCTCGGTCCAACTGGATCTGGACCGGGTTCAGGCCGGTCTTCACCGACTCACCACTGCAACTTCCATTTGCCAGCCAAAATCTCATCGGATTCTAGGTTTTTCGCCAGAAATCTTTACAGAGGCATAACAAGCTCAAAACTCAAGGTCAAATGGTGGCCTAGAATGGCCGGAAAATGGCTCGAAAGCCCTCGACCCAAACTAGAGTACTTGGTTTCCTCAATTTCAGGACAGATTCAAGCATGCAAAGCCTAAATCTGGATCTTAGGATGATGGGGAGTTGATTCGTGATCACATCAAGGTAGCCGTGACCTAAAACGTCGAGAAATTCGACAGAGAAGTTTACTCCATGTCGGAGTTCCTTGAATCGCGATTTGTGGTTTGAAAATGAAGAAACAAATATCGAGGATGGGTTCGCCATGGAGAGGGGGTCACTGTGGTGGTGGTTCAGTGGTCTAACTCGTCGAAGAACGGCGGCTCCGCCCCCGAGGTTTTGTGTGTGTAAGCTTGGGGGAGGATGCTTGGGAAAGGGTTCAGTGGCAGCGAAGGAGAGTGAAGGCAGAGTGAGGGTGAAAGTGCAAGGGTGAAGAGAGTAGGTGGCTCCCAGTGGACCCAAAACCCAATTAGAAAACACGATTCTCGTTAAAATTACAATAATGCCCTTGAACTTAACGTTCTGCAGAATCTTCATTTCAATTCCGAATTCTGTTCAGTTCACGTCCACGCGTTCATAACGACGAGCACAACAAGAAAAAGCTAAGATAAAAGGTTGTACATGTCACGACACGAAGGTCAAAGAAAGTCAACCATTGCCCTACCCAAGGCATTTTGGTCAATTCACACCTTCGAGAAATAAAATACTATATATCACAGGACGGGTTGTAACAATAAATAAGTGCCTTTTTACACTTTAAAAAAAAAACAAAAAACTATACTTGTATTGGGAATTTGGGAGAGATAAAATGCAAAATATAAGAATACATAAATTTATAACGTACTACAATCAACTCAAAGTCTCAGACTAATGCAGCAACTTATTTCATGGCATTGACATCATCACAAACTAATGCAGCAAAATTAAGAAAAACCAAATTCAAAAATAAAAATCAATAATTCATAATCTAAAATTCGCATAATCATTCATCACATATTAATCAATGATTCAATGAATCAATATATATAAATGGGATCGTATATCTAGAATTCAACACCATTTAATTGCAGCATGAACAAAATTAAAGATTAAAATCTAAAAAGAACAAAAAAAAATTAACTTAATTTAAAAAACAAAATATTTAAAAACCATGAAACCGCCTAGCCACCGCCTAACCCGCCTAGGCAGCCGCCTAGCTCCTACCCGATTTTCCTCCCCGTTTCGGCCTAAATTGCATCATTCCTCTACCACCCAACGCCTAGGCCGATTTTTTAGAACACTGGATAAAACGAACATGCTTCTTCATTCAATCACTTGCATTAGTTGGTATCAAAGTTTTTCTTTAAGACTTATGATTGGTGTGTTGTTTTAATATAATTTCAATAGTCTTTCATTTTGTTATATATTAGATCGGTAGGGTTAGGTTTGGGCAAGAGCAAGTCTCAAGAAATGAATCACAAAATGTTAGATAGAGAAGACTTGAAAATCCTTAACCCAAACATAGCCTAAAGGAATCTTTTGCACGGTCGATTGGTTAACAATGTGTTTGGTTGGTAATGGTAAAGAATTGGCGGCTTGCAAATGTAGTGAAAGTTGATTGAAGTCTGTTTATATTTCTGCAGAAGTTGGAATCTTGATTATAATTACTTAATTAGGGGGTGTAGACTATAAAAATCTTGTTTCAATTCATCCGGATGTCTATAGATTTGAATCCTTTAAAAGCTTAATATAATACATGTCACATGAATTGGGGGTGGAACTTTTAAATTCCTTTAAAAAATTTTGGGTTAAGTACGAATATAGCGACCCAATTTTTAGAGGCAATTCTAAATTGATCTCAACCTCTTAAAATTAACAAATGACTATGTAATATTGTGAAAAATAGACACTCGTTAGGTCACTAGCATTAAGTCTTGACGTCACTTCGGTTAATTGATGATGTCATTAATGTTAAGTGGTGACATAGACAAATATTAGAGCTAATTTTCACTAACACGTCATTTTAGAGTTTTGATTCCTCAAGTTGATCCATTTTAGACAAGTTAAAAGGGATCGGTTTGGGGATTTAGAGCTTTATAAATGACGTGAGAGTGAAATCTCGCTTCAATACTTGTCAAGGTCATCACTTAACGCTGGTGACCTAACAGATGTCCAATTTTTAAAACGTTAGGTAGTTATTTAAAATATTTTAAAAGATTAAGATCAATTTGGAATTACCCGTACAAGTTGGATAGTTATATGAACTTAACCGAAAAAATTTCAAAACCTCAATCTTATACATGTATTGAACGAGTACCTAAACGTTGGTCGATAAACAATTAATTTGTTCGAGACATGGATTTGTAGGAGTTATATTTTCTTTGTTGTTTGTGCAAATCTTCCTCCAGATCGAAGAATTAGTTACTGAAACCCATGTAGACGGCTCTTGTAACTCATTGTTTATAAATGAAATCCCGCTATCGTTTCAGTTTTCAGTTAAAAATAAATACGGCTAAGCATCGGGTGAGCAGCGGGTGAATGTCCGTAATAAACAAATCCTGTCAACTAGTGCAATTATGGGATTAAAATTATGTTTTCAATTGTAAATATGATTCCAACCCACTAATCTATATATTATGAATGTTGGCCATTAATCTATTAGCGCCGCCTGAAAAATATTTAGTGGCTTTGAACGAATCTAATCCACTAACATTTTTATGATGCCATGCATCACAGACAAATCCAATATCAGAGGCTAATATTAATCTTCAACCTGATTATCGTGGGGATTTTTAAATTTGCGATATGACTTATGAGTTTCGCATATAAAACTGAGAAATTTTCTTCCACACCAATTGAAATTCTCATCTTACAAGCGACTAATCATATTTGCCACTCCGAAACCCTAGACACACTCAAATGTCCATTGAAAACTCTACGATATATAAATTTAAGAAATAGAATGAATAAACAAAATTATCTCTACGCCTTCAAGTGTTTGACATACTTCTCTACGAATCTTACAAGCTACGTTATGAGATCTTCCATTATCCCGTTTCGTCCATTATCTATTTAATTAGTTTGGAGTCTTTGAACAGCAGTTTGTGACAAAGGCATTTATTAACTTATTTGTTGTATCTCTACTCTCTATGTACGTATGCACAATATTCCCTTTAATTACAAAATGTTAAAGCCTTTTTCTTTATTTAAATTCTCTGCTATATAATATATTGGGGGGGTATTGGGGGGCGGGGGGGGGGGGGGGTTCGGATTTATAACTTGGAAAAGGATTTATTATGAGATATTATTTTCAGTGTTCTAAAAATAGGTCTAGGCACTGGACGGTGAGGTTCCGAGGGGATTAATTGCAATCGTTAGAAAAATCAGTCTACTGTTAGGCGGTCTAGGCAGTGCGTTGGGCGGTGCTTTTATTTTTTTTTTAATAAATGTGAAATGGTTTTCTGGGAAGAAAACCCAAAATTCCTAATTCCCCAATTCCTCATTTTCTCTCCCGCGTTGTCTCTGTGTCTTGCCTTAATCTTATACGAACAACGGTACGAGTCACAACCTCTCTCTCTGTGCGACTGCGCCACCCACGCCATGACTGTCTCTCTCTCTTTCTCTCCCTTTTCTCTCATGGCTACTCTCTCCTCAAAGACTTCTAGTTCCAGAGACAGGGAGCTCGCATCGTACGCACGGCTGTCTCTCTCTCTCGCCTTTCTCTATTTGCTTGGACTTGTGGGTCGTGGTCGTCGGCCTCGTGGCTGCTCTCGTCAAAGACTTCCAGGGAGCTCGCAAGTAGCATCTTACAGGTTTGTCTTTTTTTTTTCTTTTTTTAATCGTTAATTTGCTTTATGTTGTTGTGAATTGTGATGTTGTGATTCTTATCTTACACAAAGTCAAATTGGAAAACAAAGCAAAAAAAAAACGGAAAAGGTGAAATTGTGATGTTATGAATTGTGAATATGTATGTAATAACTAAAAAGGTGAAATTGTGATGTTGTGATTTAATGGCCTATGCTATGCTGAGCTAAACAAAAGCCTAAATTAAAATTTAAAACCGTGATGTTTTAGTGGTAATGCATGTGGTATAGTGGATTGTTCAATTGTTCATGCTTAATGTGGTATAGTGGATTGTTCAATTGTTCAAGCTTAATAAAGAATAGCATTTTTTGTTATGGATTGTAGAATTATTTTTGTGGATGGCTGGTTTTGCATCTTCCGGAGCATCCAATGCAATGTCGTCTTCCCAAATAGATAATACGTTGAAGCGTGCTTTGGATGATGTAGGATGGGAGTATGGGGTCTTGGCAAATCCCACAAACTCAAATAAGGTGCAATGTAAGTTGTGTAAGAAAATAATTAGTGGTGGAGTATATCGAATGAAACAACACATAGCCAACGTGAAGAGAAATGTAGCTGGGTGCACAAAGTTTTCGGATGAGGATAAAGCAAAATGTAAAGCCGCATTAGAAGAAGCAAAAAATAAGAAGAAAAAAAGGAATAAACACAATGAGGAAGTGAGGGAAGATGTTCAACTTCAACACATTGAAAAAGATGATGAAGACATTGAAGTTGTTGGGTCAAGGAAAAGGTCGCACACTCTTGGGCCTATGGATAGGTTTGCATCCGCCATCAATCCCGATTCTTCAAATGATGGACTCAAGAGGATGCGACAACAAAGTATCCATGATGCAATTTGGAATGATAGAACACATCAAGTGGATCAATATTTGGCCCGATGGGTGTATGAAGCCGGTAGTCCTTTTCATGCTATTGATAATGATAGCTTCAAACACTTTGTGGAAGCGGTTGGTCAATTTAGCCCGGGTTACCCACCTCCAAGCCAATATGATTTAAGGGAGTCATTATTGAAAGAAGAGGTGGAGAGAGTAAAACAATCACTTAAAATTACTTCAACTTATTTACGATACTACCACCACTCTCTTATTTTTGTCCTTATTATTAAGTGTTTTCATTAAAAATTTGTTGTGTGAAACCCTTTCAATAATACTCCCCAATTTTTTTGCACATCATTGTGCACACTATCGAAATTACAAATAATTATTTCTACACAAATTACCAACAACTGTTTCTACATAAAATAATGAAGATGGCTTAATTTATAGAGAAACAATTTTCGATAATTTATGAAGAAACAATTGTTTTAACATAAACAGTTGCTGGGCAAAATTTAAGAAAGGGAAAACTAATAAAAAGAGCCTCACAAAGTTATACATAATCATGTATAAAGAATCGGTGCCGCCAAAATTCATGTATAAATAGTTGACCTAATCATGTATAAACAATCAGTGTCACCAAAGTTCAACTTAATTTTTATATACACAGTTAACCTGATTATGTATAAATAGTTGGTGCCACCAAAGTTCAATTTATTTATGAAAATGTCACCACCTCCCAAAACTTCAACTTATTTACAAAAATGTCACCGCCTCATTTGTTTTAACTTCAACTTAATTACGATACTGCCACTAAACTTAAACTTATTTGTGATACTGTCACTAAACTAAACTTCAACTTTTTTTGGAAAAACATTTTGATTTTTGGTATCTATAAAATAAAAGTTATTCCATATTTATCACTAGTGTGTATGGCCTTATTGCTTTTCTTCTAGGTCCTAGGTTCAAGGCTTGTTGAAACTTTTTTTTTTCTTCTAATTATGGGTTGCAAGATAATTCATATAAAACAAAAGTTATCTCATGTTTGTCAAATGAGAGCGTGTAGCCCAAGTTGGTAAACCTATGTTGGTTTCTCTATAGTCCTAGGTTTGATGCATGTTAAGATACTTTTTTTTTATTTAATTTTTTTGTTGCTTTCTAACATTGGGTTGTGCGAGCGCACAGCACATGTGTTGCACGTCAGATATTCATGAGACCCGTGCGTCAGACTACTATGGCTGATTGTTAGGTTTTAAATATTTTTTTGTCCTTATTATTACTAAATGATTATTAAGGGTTTTTGATTAAAAATTTATTTTTTAAGGCCCTTTTCATTAGTTTAGGCTAGGCATTTTAGAGGTATTAACAAGTTTAAATCCAACCCAACATTTACACTTATACTTGAAGTCCTGCGTTTAATTTTTCTTCCCCACTATCGCTTGTAAAAAAAATAAAATAAAAATGACCCAACAAATACTATAACATAGTGGTATTTCTATTTACTTGTAAGTTAGAAATCGTATTCAACTCATAAAATATGGCTTAGCAGCACTGTTCTAAAAAGCGCCTAAGCGTAGGGCCGCCGCCTCTATTATTCAAAAAACGTTCAATAAATCGGCAAGGATATTACGAGGTGCTAAGGGGGCTAGGCGGTCTCGATGTTTTGTTACTTAAAGAAAAAAAAAATCAGTCTCGCCGTTTCACTGCATCGCGTAGAAATCAGCAGCATAAAATCTGAAGAGAGAGAGAGCAAGAGAGACGAGAGAGCGTGAGAGAAAAGAGAGAGAGAGAGTTGTAGAAGGGATTAGAATAACAAATCTTCAAGTGCAGGAAAAAAAACGATAAGAGAGAGCGAGAGCGTGAGAGAGAAAGTGCAATTGCAAAAATAAAAATGATGGTGACGGCGGCAGTTTATGTTTTGCTAGGTTGTTAGGATTTTTTAAGTAGGGTAGGGAATAAACTTTTTTTTTAAGATTTTTTATCACAAATAGTTCCTGACATTGAACGAACTCATCATTTTGGTCACTCGCTTTCAAAATTAATCAATGTCATTCTTGACATTTACCATTGCACATCAATTTGGTCCTTTTCTTTTGATCTCATCAATTATTTTGTTAGTGTGCTAATGTGACACCGTGTGTACCCCACCAATCCAATCATATGGCGCCACGTAGATTAACAATAAAAAGAAATTTTTTTCTAAAAAAAAGTTAAAACTAAAAAACAAAAAATTATAAATTAAAAAAAAAGAAAAAAAAAGAAAGACATCATCTTCTTCCTCGATTCCCACTTTAAAAATTCTATAGAACCGCAACTACTCCTTACTCAAGTTCCCAAAGAAGATTAAGCAACATTTCATTGATTCATTCTTCGTTTTCTACCATTACAACTTCCATGGCACCCATATTGACTACTTCGACAAAAATGCTTAGAGGGGCAAGATGGGTCAAGATGGGAATCGAATTCAAACCCAGTTGGAATGGGAAACATCCCCAGAGTTAAATTGATTTTGGTGGCAGACCCAGAATCCAGTACGGTCCGGAGTAATTGAAAACGAAAGCCGAAGTGTTTGATATGAAGATTAGGTAGCTGACGCAGAACCCGGCCTGGGCGAGGACGATCATGATGTCGACGGAGAACCGCCCGATTGGGCCGCAGACGGTGAAACCCAGGTCGCCGAAAGACACAATCTTTGAGAGGCTGCCGTATTGGAGGGAATCGAGCTTGTGACGGGTGTGCATAAGGAGCATCATAGGGTCCTGGTAGGAGATGGAAAAGAGCATGCAGAAGCCGAAGACTCAGCCTGTTTTTTCGAAAAATTTGAACCTCAAATAGAATTATAACCATTTTTTTTAGTTTATGATAATTATAACCAAAAATTGATATAAAGGTACTGAAATACCCTTAATGATTAAAAACTTGGATAAACTGCTATTTACACTACAAGGTTTGGAGGTGATTTTCAAAAATGAGCTACAAAGTTTCAATTTTTGCATTTTACACTACGTAGTTTCCGAACTGCACCAATTTAACGTCTCTGTCAATTTCACCGTCTAATTAGATGTTAAGTGGTGATGTGACATAGACTTGGCCCAAACATTTTAAGCACACGTTGACCATCAATTTCTTAAAATGATTAAAAAAGTAAAGTACTAAATATTGAAATTGACAGTGAACAAGTGCTTAAAATGTGGGTCAAGTCTATGTCACGTCACCACTTAACGTCTAATTAGACGTTGAAATTGACGGAGATGTTAAATTAGTGCAATTCAAAAACCACGTGGTGTAAAATGCAAAAATTGAAATGGCTCATTTTGCAAATCACCCCTAAACCTTGTGGGTGATTTGTAAAATGCAAAAACACCATATTCTCATTTTAATTTTGATTTTTGGATTTATTGAGAAAACTTCATTTTAAGGGTATATTAGTACTTTTATATTAACTTTTGGTTATAATTATCATAAACTTAAAAAAGTGGCTATAATTATATATGGGGTTGAAATTTTGGTTATTTTTCTAAATTTCCCGTTTTCTTCATAACATAAAGACGATGATGACACATCCCGATCCCGGACGAGCCAGGTGTCGGAAGTGCTGGCCGACACGCGTTAGCGTGACGAAAGCCAAAAAGAAAATTTAGAATAAAGGATAGAATATTGAATTAAAACAATAAGGTCAGAGTGCACGGAGTGTGCGGGCGGAAGAAATAAAAGAATACACTGGGAGTAGAATAATGGATACAAATTTATACAAACGTATAAGAATCCCTACATCGTCATACCACCGCGCCATCGACGTCGCAAGGCTCCCAGCCAACTAACCTGGAGGGGCGCAAAACATAAAACGGTGAGTGGGTCAAAAAGCAAAGTTTGATAAAAACCGTTGTTTTCAAAAGTATAGTAACCCCTCGTTTGAAAACAAGTATAATTTGAGAAAATACGTCATACCCGTAGGCATGAACCTCAAAATAGTATCATTTAAAACGTTCGGGTACTCCCCGATAATAATTTACTGACATTTGCTCACCCATATGTAAACACACAAGTCCACGTGGCTAAACCACAATGAACAGGCTAGGTATAAAAGTAATACGCTGAGTACTACAATGACGCGAGTCTAACGCTAAGCGCTGGTGCACAAAGTGCAGTCACACAAGTCCGAGTTGCCTAGTGCAACCTAAGACAGGCTAGTACCTACAATGGATCCAAAGCTGCGTAACGGTACTGATAGTGACTACTCCAAACGTCAAGGCTAGTCCTGGCCACAAGACTGAGTACTAATACCTGGGGTGTATACATCTAATGATGAGCAACAGTATAAAACATGTATGGCAATATAATACGAATGTTCTACCTCCAACAATCGTATATGAGATGAATTATGCTAACAGTTTGAAGAAAGCATTGAAAACCATACGTATATACATTTATCAAAACAAAGACCCACTCACTCACCTGGAGATAGCCGGAAAGTCCAAGTGTACGTCCTCCAACGCCATGGGTCGCCAACGCCTAAAGCTTCCGGAGCAATTCCAACCCAACGGAGATTTCCGTAAATCAAGCATCCAAAAATCCAACTAAAATGTCACAATTTGCCACTTTGGATTGGTGCCACAAGCATTCGGCCCAACTCAACTAATCAGCCCAAAACCATAATTGTCCACAATTGCTAAATACACCCGAGCCCAAAAATCAGTAGCCCTACACTTCAACACAACCTGTCTATTTGTTAAATGCACCCAAGGCCCAAAACTAAGAGACCAGCCCACATCATTCTGCACCCAAACAAGCAGCCCAAACTAAGTTTGTCAAATTTTGATTAACACACCCAAGGCCCAAACAGCAGCCCCAAAAGCTTCCTCACATCCCTTTCCAACGAAACAGCTCCAATCAACAATGCAGACCCAACAGGATTGAGTCTCAAAGAACGATGGGTGCACTCGAGGCAGCACTGGACGCCAAGAGTACCCAGTTCACTGAATTCCCCAGCAGAGATTTCACAACTTCGACAGTTTCGTGAGGATCGACGTCAAAGGGGAGGGTCGGTTCGCCTGTGGTCATCGCTGTGATCATCGAAGTCACCATGGTGAGGATATGTGCTGCAACTCGCAGCCATCCAAATTCACCTAGTCGATTCACTGGTGGCCAGTTTGATGATGAAGCACGAAGCTCCAGTTTGTTAGATGGTGAAGAATGGTTGCCAAGAATTGCAGAGATTGGCCACGGCAAGGTTTGTGTTTGCAGAGAAGGAATGGCCTAAGGAGGTGGCTCAAAGTGAGCTCGAGGAGAAGGAAGAATGGCCTGGGTGCCATGAGTAAATCCCAGAAATTCTGGGTTTCATGGTTTGAGTCACACTCACGGGAAGGATTTGAGGTTTGTTGGCCAGCCATGAAAATGGCTTGATGTAGCAGGAGGAGCCTCGGGCTGATTAGTCAACATGGGTGATAATTGTTGCTTTTGGTTTGGTCTTTGTTGCAGAGAAAAAGAAGATGGCAGTGACTAGGTTCAATGAATGGGAAAAGCCCAGACACAATCCCACAATTCGTGGGATAGGCCACATGGCCTGCTGCCAAATGGGCTCCAGCCCAATAATTCAAAACAGCCCAATTAGTTAAAATACGGAAATGTCGAAAAATCAACGCCCGTAAAATATTCGTTCGGAGTCCGAACGACGTACGGCTCGCGTCTACGAATTCGTATCGACGAGCACGTCAAGAAAATACAATTGGATGCGTCGTACGAGTTACGACACAAAAGTCAACCAAAAAGTCAACCCAGGGGCAAAAACGTCATTTCCCACTTCCGGGAATAAAATAAATTAAATTTTGAACGGGCTGTGACAATGATGTTTTTTTTTTTTTTTTAACTTTTCTTTTTAATTTTAAATATTAAAAAAATTAGTTTTTATGATTAATCCATATGGTATTATATGATTAGATTGGTGGGGTTCACACGATGTCACAACAGCATAGTAACAGAATAATTGACAAAATCAAAACAGAAGGACCAAATTGATGTGTGATGGTAAATGTCAATGATGACATTGATCGATTTTGAAAGTGAGAGATCAAAATAATGAGTTCGGTCAATGTCAGAGAACATTGATAATAACTCTTCTTTTAACGGGAAAACATGGCCCAACGTTTTTTTATATGAGAAAACAAAGCCCAATAAAAAATATAGACCTAGAATGTATTACAAAACCAATAGAAAGAGCCTTAAAATATTACACATATACTCATATTTTATAATATATAATAAATGTATTAAAATAAAAAATAAAAAAACTGTCTAGGCCCTTCTCTAACACCCGACTAGCACCTAGCAATTTTTAGAACACTACTTAGAAGAATATCGTTATATACAGAAAATAAAAACAAAAAGGAATCTCAATCAATAGTTATATATCCCTAGCTACAATTTTTACTATAAGCTTTACTGAGAACTTGGTATGAATTTTCTCCCTCTTTTACCTAAAAGGCAAAAGGATAAACCTAGTTCTTCTTCAACACATGGCACCTGCCATGACAGCAGCACAACCGGTTTTGGAGTCCAAGATTGATTTGGAAACCTAATTGCTTTTTGTTTTTTCTCCTTAACTGAATTTAGTTTTCCGTTTCAGTATTTGGCTTTGTATTGAAATCCTTAATTTGTACATCATTATTTATAGAGTTGAGATTACACACCTCAATATATTGTTGACTTGTATTAGGATTCCTGTAATTATGGGATTCCTACTATATTAAGTTTCCTAGTTTAGGATGTAATTATTCTTCCCTTATTCTTTCCCATATTTGTATAGGGTTGTATATATACCTGTTTTGAGATGAAATACAATTATCATTGAAAAGCATTCTTTCTTCTTGGTATCAAAAGCCAGATTAGAAAGAAACACTGAACCCTAATTTTTTTTTCTCTGCCGTATACCTGATTCATTGCAGCGAGCAACCCTAGGGTTGTTGCTGCCCATTCCCTGACCCATTGAAGCGAGCCCCAGATTGGTGGTTACTGCCCTGTTGCTTCGTCCCACGTGTTCTAGATCTCTTCCCTGCTGCTGTTTGTTTTTCTGCCGAGTCTTGTGTCAGTCAACACCGGAGTGGACAGATGGCTGAAGAAAAGGGGGCTGGGTCTCAGATTGTTTCAGTGGCTGCTCCAATTATGGTGCAGTCAAAGAATTCAAGCTTTAATATTGGTATGGTTTTGGATGAAAGGAACTATGATTTATGGGCTCCTCTCATTCAAATTCATATTGCTGGAAGGAAGAAGATGGGATATCTTCGTGGGTCTATCAAGGCACCTAGCGAAGACGATCCTAAATATGATGATTGGTTTTCTGAAGATCAAAAAATTAAAAGTTGGCTTTTGTCTTCAATGAAGCCTGAAATTATGAAACGGTACATTCGGTTGTCTACATCGAAGGAGATTTGGGACTCCTTGAAGGCAGCCTACTTTGATGAGAATGACGAGGCTAGAATTTATTCGTTGAATCAGAAGGCATCCCGTCTTCGTCAGCATGGCCGGTCCTTAGCTACCTATTTTGGGGAGCTCACTGAGATATTCCAAGAATTGGATCACTTTAATAAAGTATCCATGGAGTGTGAGAATGACATCAAAGTGTTTCAGAAATCCACTGAGAGACAACGGGTCTATGTGTTTCTTGGTGGTCTCGATGATGTTTTTGATCAGGTGCGTGGAGAAGTGCTGCGGAAGGATCCCCCACTTGGCCTGCAGGCTTCTTATGCATATGTTCGTCGAGAAGCCGATCGAAAGGAAGCAATGAAGACAGAGGTTGACAAGGGGGAGCCCGCTGCCATGGCAGCAAGGGCCCGTGGCTCATCTATTGGGTCGAACCGAGAAGGGGTACAACACCGGCCTGGATCATCTCGGCCTAGCCAGACAAGCCGGGATCGTCCACAAGGTAAGTGCCCACACTGTGGCCTGACAGGACACTCCAAGAGTCGTTGTTTTGAGCTGATTGGATATCCCGAGAATTGGGATAAGACCCGTGATCCTCGATGCAACAAATCTCGAGCCTCCATTGCCGAAACTAAGAATGATTCGGATCAGATAGCGGACAAGGCCTCTGCCATGATAGCTGCGGCAGGAAGTGATGGTAAGGCACTAAGTACTTCTACTTCTGTTATGAATAATACATGGATAATTGATTCCGGAGCTACTGAACATATGACTTGTGATTCTAGACAGGTTCCATCACTAAACACATCCCCACACACCGAGGTCAATGTTGCTAATGGTAATGCCGTCCCTGTTATTGGGGAGGGCACTGTTTCCCTTTCCGATACCATGAAACTTGATACTGTTCTTGTGGTTCCCTCTCTAAATTATAATTTGTTGTCCGTTGCTCAAATAACCCTTGCCTTACATTGTTTGGTTATTTTTTGGCCCTATTTTTGTGTTTTTAAGGACATCCGGACGCGGAAGACGATTGGTTATGGTATTAGAAGCGAGAAACTTTACTACTTGGAGTTGACCACCAGTAGTTCTAGCTTGCTGACTCAAGCTCTTTCCGTTGATGATCCTCGAGGAGTTACTAATAAAGTGTCAGACATCTGGATGTGGCACCGGCGCCTTGGGCATGCTTCCTTTGGTTATTTGCATAAGTTGTTTCCTAGTTTATTTGTCAAGAATGATGTTTCTCAGTTTAAGTGTGATGTTTGTGAACTGGCTAAGAGCCATCGAACCTCTTTTCCCCCCAGTTTAAATAAAAGTACCGTTCCTTTTATGATTGTACATTTTGATGTATGGGGACCGTCAAAAGTAGCTACTCTTGGTGGTGCTCATTGGTTTGTTACTTTTATTGATGATTGTACCCGAATGACTTGGGTTATTCTGTTAAAGTCGAAGAGTGAAGTTAGTTCGGCCTTTCAACGGTTCCACAAAATGGTTGCTGTACAATACAACAGGCATATCCAGGTTCTTCGCAGTGACAATGGGGGAGAATATGTTAATATGGAACTTCATTCATTCTTAGAGTTGCATGGCATTGTTCATCAGACCACGTGCCCGTATACTCCTCAACAAAATGGAGTTGCAGAGAGGAAAAATCGACACTTGTTAGAAATGGTTCGTGCCTCCCTCATTTCGGCCCATCTGCCCCTCCATTATTGGGGAGAGGCACTTACGTCCGCCGCTTACCTTATTAATCGTCTTCCATCTCGGACTCTCAACTTCCATACGCCATTTCAGGCCCTCACATCTCAGACTAGCAGCCCTCCGACTCCCAATCTTTCCCCACGGGTCATTGGGTGTGTTGCGTTTGTTCACCTCCATCCACCTCACCGGAAGACTAAACTGGAACCTAGAGCTCTTCGTTGTGTTTTTTTGGGGTATGCTACTACCCAGAAAGGGTATCGTTGTTATCATCCTTCGAGTAAAAAAATGTTCATTACTCAGGATGTGAGTTTTCACGAGGATGAGATGTTTTTTCGTTCCTCCACGTCCTCACTTCAGGGGGAGTACCGAGAGAGTGAAGTTCTGACCCGAGAGGGTGATGTTCTGACCTTTGATTATTTTCCCGTGACGAGAAATGAGCTGCACGAAGAGCACCCCTCGCAGTCTGCACAGTTGGAGCCCACGACATCTGCAGGGCAGCAGCGCACGCTGCAGTTTTCTCATATGGAGCCCACGGCAATTGAAGGGCAGCAGCCCATGTTTGGTGAGCAGCCCACTGAACAACGGGAATTAATTCAGGAGGTGGACCAACTCACGGGTTCCACAGGTTCTGGGTTTGAGATTGAGCCCACGGGTCCCACAAGTTTTGGTCTTGAAAGTGAGCAGCAGCCCGTGTTTGGCAATGGGACCGAGCAGTGTTTTTCACAAGATCCTTCTTCAGGTGTCATCTCAGGTCAAGGCACAAACTCATCTTCTATTAATTCTCATAACCAATCGTCTCCTACACCGGATGCACCTCAACTTCGTCGCCTTCCAGAGCGTGTTAACCGAGGTATCCCCAAACCCACTTATGAGGCAGATCCTAAGTGTAAACACAAGTATTCCTTGAGTGAACTAAATTCAGATTCAAAAGTAAGATACCCATTAAACAACTATGTGTCTACCTGTCACCTGTCAGAATCAAATAAGTCATTTGTATATCAATTATCTACTGTATCTATTCCTAACAGTGTGCAGGAGGCTTTAGCAGATTCTCGCTGGAAAGATGCAATGAACGAGGAATTAAGGTCATTGAAGAAGAATGCTACCTGGGAAATAACTGACTTGCCAGCTGGAAAGAAATCTGTGGGATGTAAATGGGTTTATACAGTGAAATACAAAGCAGATGGAGCGGTAGATCGCTTTAAAGCACGATTGGTGGCAAAGGGGTATACACAGAAATATGGCATCGACTACACTGATACGTTCGCACCAGTGGCAAAGATCAATACAGTTCGTGTTCTACTGTCCGTAGCAGCAAATCTGGGTTGGCCTCTGCAACAGTTCGATGTAAAAAATGCATTCCTCCATGGAGATCTAACTGAGGAGATTTACATGGACCTTCCACCAGGGTGCAATGATTCGGACATACGGAAACGGAAGGTATGTAGGCTCAAGAAATCATTGTATGGGTTAAAGCAATCTCCAAGAGCTTGGTTTGGTAGGTTTACCAAGTCTATGAGGGCATTAGGGTATAGGCAAAGTAATTGGGATCACACGTTATTCCTGAAACGCCAGAACGGAAAGGTTACAGTTCTCATCGTATATGTGGATGATATGGTGGTTACTGGTAACGATCTGGTTGAGCAAGCAGCCTTGAAGAATTATTTGTCCACAGAATTTGAGATGAAAGATCTTGGTTCTTTGAAATATTTCCTTGGGATTGAAGTATCGAGATGCAAATCCGGGATATTTCTATCACAAAGGAAGTATGTTCTTGACTTGTTGGAAGAAACCGGTATGACGGCGTGCAAGCCGGTGTCTACTCCTTTGGCCGAAGGAATGAAGTTGGGTATCGATCAGAACCAAGTACCGGTTGATAAAGGGAGGTATCAAAGGTTGGTAGGAAGATTAATGTACTTGGCCCACACTAGGCCGGATCTTGCTCATGCCTTAAGTGTTATTAGTCAATATATGCACAATCCAGGAGAACAACACATGAGTGCAGTTATGAGAATATTGAGTTACTTGAAAGGGAGCCCTGGTAAAGGAATTTTATTTCGAAAAAATGGGCATTTCAACATTGAGTGCTATACGGATGCTGATTGGGCAGAATCAATGGATGATAGGCGCTCAACGTCCGGGTATTTCACCTTCGTTGGGGGAAATCTAGTAACGTGGCGGAGCAAGAAGCAGAATGTTGTCTCAAGGTCAAGTGCAGAATCCGAATTTAGAGGCATGGCACTCGGTATTTGTGAACTATTGTGGCTTCGGTTTCTGTTACAAGATTTGGGGGTCAAACATGATCAGCCGATGAAGTTGTTTTGTGACAATAAAGCTGCTCGTGATATTGCTCATAATCCCGTGCAACATGATAGGACTAAGCATGTAGAGGTTGACCGGTTCTTTATTAAAGAGAAGCTGGATAGTAAAGTAATTGAAGTTCCTCCCATAGGAACGGACGACCAAGTCGCAGATATTCTCACGAAGGCGGTTTCTAGTGACAAGTTCTCCAGGTTTCTAGACAAGTTGGGCATGTGCAACATCTATGCACCAACTTGAGGAGGAGTGTTGACTTGTATTAGGATTCCTGTAATTATGGGATTCCTACTATATTAAGTTTCCTAGTTTAGGATGTAATTATTCTTCCCTTATTCTTTCCCATATTTGTATAGGGTTGTATATATACCTGTTTTGAGATGAAATACAATTATCATTGAAAAGCATTCTTTCTTCTTATATTACTTTTTTCTTCTGCTTTGCTTCTTTGTAATTCAACACTTTCGTGTTGCAAAATCTCCTTTTACGCTTCACCCGTGAAGGTAAAACACGAATCACGTAAATTTTGTGTTATGCGACTGTATAATTTTTTTTTTCTTTTTTCATTGCGGTCCATATATAGTTCTGGCGTCATAAAAAAAAATAAAATGGTATTATTATTCATGGACCACAAAATTTTATTATTTGCTATTATTAATTTCAGATTATGTAATTAATTTGCTTTGAGTGGACCTTCACGCGTGGGACAAATCGTGAAAACGTCAAAGAAAGTGGCTCGGTGGAGAGAGGCTTAATTCTAGGGTTTCTATTTTGATCCAATCCTCCTAATTAGCACATCCCACATTTCCCATATAAAGGTCAACACAATAGCTCACATAGATCACACAAGCAAACGAAGAGCTAGAACTGCTAAGCAAGATGGCCTACTATAAGCACCACGCTTTCTCAAGCTTCTTGATCTTTATGTTGTTTCCTTTGCTCTTGCAATTTCAGTTTGGTACATATCTTCACCATACTTTTTACATGTATATATTTGTGGATTCTAACCATATATGCATGTGAAAAAGAAAACTATCCTCTACTATATGTCATTTTAATCTATCCATACGTCCATGGTCAAACAGAGTCTGTCAATCTAATCTATTCTTGAACATTGAGATAATTTTTTTTCTTACTTAGGAGTTTATATATAACGAGAAACGGTAAGTTAGTCCGTTAAGTTGACAATGTTGTGTTTTTTGACTGGTTGACATAGGTAAAAGTGAGATCCAACTTAACTATTACTCCAATAGTTGCCCAAAAGCTGAAGAAATCATCAAGCAAGAGGTCACCAAGCTATACCATGAACATGGGAATACAGCCGTTTCTTGGTTAAGAAATCTCTTTCACGATTGCATCGTTCAGGTATGAGTTGTCTGCCTTTGACTTTTGAGTACTAATTAATTAAGTAAAAGAGATCAAATTCAAAACTTTCATTAGTTAATCATCATTAATTTGTGCATACAGGGATGTGATGCGTCTCTATTGCTAGAGAATGTGAGTGGAATAGAGTCAGAGAAGGCATCGGGGAGGAGCTTCGGGATGAGAAATTTCAAGTACGTAAACACAATAAAAAAGGCCCTTGAGAATGAATGCCCTTCCACAGTTTCTTGTGCTGATGTTGTTGCTCTTTCTGCAAGAGATGGCATTGTCATGGTATGTATTGTAGTGGGTTTCGTTCTCTTGGTCACCACGTGACTAAAGATTAATAGTTACCCGTATTTGAATTTGATATCAGGATTGGAGAATAAATTGATGTATTTTTAAAGTTTTAACCTCAAACTTTAATATCAAATTCAAAAATAAATAACCACATTATATTTCCTGGCCACATGGTGACCGAGAAAACTTTAATATTACATGCCGTTTAATTTTCATCAATTTTTTTCCTCGCTTGAAATCTCGATCCTTTGCAATTAAAAGGTATGTTAGAAAATTAAATTGTCGTTTCAATTGACTTTCTTCATATACGATTAATTAGTTTTTCTTTAAGGGATTAGGCTCTTTGTCTGGTCGAGATTCATTAAAGAGAAAGTTACTTAAGAAAGTTTAATTGCAGTTAGGAGGGCCACGCATTGAGATGAAAACGGGAAGGAAGGACAGCAAGAAGAGCTATGCCAGTGTGTTGGAAGAGTTTATTCCTAATCACAATGATTCAATGTCTTCAGTGCTCTCTCGCTTTCAGTCCATCGGCATCGATGCTGAAGGAACAGTGGCCATTTTAGGTAAATTTCCATTATCTTTGGCATCAACTCTTGAATATCATGTACTTGAATATATGTTTGCTAATTGTATAATAATTCACCCAAAAAAACACAAAAATGTCACCTATATATAAGACAAAGACTAGGAACCTCCATACCCACCAAAAGAATAAATCAGCTATATATATCCCATATTGTAGGTACATAACATAAATTGTACAAAACCAAACTCAATAGTAATCACTATCTATTGGATTAGATGACAAAAGGGACCCATGACAAAATAGCACCAAAGTATTTCAAGGTTTTAATCCCAACTGATGTGATAACCTGTCGGTAGTTTAATTACTTGTTAACAAATGAGGTTCAGCTTAAACTCTTGTATAAACAGTGAAATACTAGGTATCACATCAGTTGAGATTTAAGAAGTTACGACATGGGTTAGGTCCCAAGATAATTCTTAATCAAATTGGTAATCCCCCCAACCAAATGAGTCAAACACAAACAATTAAATACCAATTAAGCAAGTCCATAATAAAATAAGTACAATACAATAAAATAGTAAACCAATGTGATGCTCAACTTAAATGGTCACTTAATTAGTGGAGCAATCTTATTGTATTTCTCTTCACTTGTAAGTAAGAGGTCTTATGTTTGAATCTTGTCAATGACGAGCTAGATACCAATTTATTCATCCACCCCTTAGTGTAAATATATATTGTTGCATAAAAATAAAACTTTAATGAAAAATAAAACCTTATTTAACGATGGCAATTTGATTTTCTATTTAATATATCAATGCAGGAGCTCACTCTGTGGGTCGAGTCCACTGTGTGAACCTAGTACACAGGCTCTACCCAACAGTCGATCCGACCCTAGACTCTGACCATGCCGAATACCTCAAAGGTCGGTGCCCAACTCCGATCCCAGACCCAAAAGCAGTCATGTACGCAAGGAACGACCGTGAAACACCCATGCTTCTCGACAACTATTACTACAAGAACCTGCTGAGCCACAAGGGTCTGCTCACCGTGGACCAAGAACTAGCTTCTGATCCAGTTACATTGCCCTTTGTCGAAAAGATGGCTGCCGATATCGGCTACTTCAGCGAGCAGTTTTCTAGGGCTGCCCTTCTTTTGTCTGAGAACAACCCTCTTACTGGGGACCAAGGAGAAGTGAGGAAGGATTGTCGATATGTGAATGCAAGTTAGTTGAGACTATTGGTTGCATGCATGTCTCTCAATATATGTAAAATAAATTATCAACTTTTAATTTTCTCTCTTTGGTATATGGTAATGGAATCACCAACTTCGTTTCTTCATTTCGTGAAATTCAACTTTATTACAAAAGAAATTGCAAACATGAACCATTAAACGAAGGGTTTGTGGAAACTATGGGCTTGATATATACAAGTTTGGTCTATTTTTAATGGAAAGAAAAAGAAAGTATCCGAAACTAAATTAATCCAATTGATGATGATGATCTTGATTTTTTGTGATTTATAAATAGGGATGAATGAATTTACCCTACTAGGGTAAATTATATTGCACCATTGTGGTTTAGGACATGTAACATTTTAGTTTTTGTCATTTAAACGTTTTACTATCTTGAAGTTGCAAAGTACATTATTAGCCCTTCCAAAATGAACTATTACTTAAATTTTACACAGCACTTGATGAGCCTATTTTTCGCAAAAAGTGTACGCCAAATTGATAGGTTACTTTTCATCTTTAGTACTCTACTAGCAATAGGTGCCCGCGCGTTGCTGCGGGAAAAGTTGGAGAATTTGTTTGTTTATTGTGTGTTTTATTTGTGGGGGTATTATGTTGCAAAGATTATATCATATGGTAAAAATGTTTCATTTTATATAATGACAATTTATTGAACATTTGCAAGCAGTAGCAGACATATATTGTTAAAAAAAATAGTTTTTTTATTTACAGCAAAAAATGGTGGTCTTTTAAACAGCATCATATTTACAGCAAAAAAGATGGAAGGGTGGTCTACTAAGAAGTAGCACCATGTTTACAGCAAAAAATGGTGGTCTTCTAAGTAGCATCATATTTACAGCAAAATAGATAGAAGGGTGTGTTCTAAGTAGTATCACCATATTTGCAGCCAAAAAGGGTGGTCTTCTAGATACTAATTATATTTACAATCAAAAAAGATGGAAGGATGCATTTCTTTTGACTTGCTTTGTTGTATGCACTGCTTTTCAATCTTGCTTGTTTTTGAGTGGTAGTTCCCTGTTGATAGAATTTGAATATGAGCAGTGAATGGAGTTAAAATTGTAAAGACATTGTAAAAATAGAAGAAGTAAAAAGGAATTTATTGAAATGAATTGAAGAAGTAATTGAAAGCAAATAAATTCTCAATGTCTTAATCATTCTATGTGTTTGGATTTTTTGACGTTTTGATATAATTGTACTTTAGAAGTGTTTGGATTTACATTATTATAATATAGTGAGCTATATAGGTGAAACAGTATATTTGTAGTTTGAATTGTAAACACATTTTAAAAGTAGAAGAAGGAAAAAAGGAGGAAAATAGCAGTTTTTAAAGTGAAGAGAAAGTGCATTGATGAGAGATGTTTAGTAAAAATTAACTCATTCAGGTACACTTGAGACTTGTGTTGGTTCATAAACTCTATCTCTAGCTGAGTTATAATCGAAATCTTGAAGTCAAACAAACAAATAAAATCTGAAGAATCAAAACACCACTCTAATCTAAATCCTATAAATTCCGATCAAAATTAACGCAATTACAGAACAATAAGCTGAAGAAATCAATGTGAATTCACCTGTATTTGATCATTTGTGGGAAAATCAACACATCGCTAAACATCTCTCATCTGAGTTATATATTAAGTAATTTGATTAATATATAGCTTTAAATCAAATGAATTACAAAGAGCATGAAAAAAAAGTGAGAAAATGAGGTGACATACTTTTTCTGGACTTTGTTTGGTGATGATTTTTGCATGAAGCTTCTGAGGGGTGCAGTTTCAGTGTGTTCCAGATTGGTGTCTGATGTTTGTTCAGTGTTTGGAATTTGCAGTTCATCTCCAGTTGTGGTACTATATTAAAAGTGGAATTGGGATAATAAAGCTGTCATGAGTATGTGATATATGATAAAACAGTATATGTAGAATTAAGAGGTTTGTAATGTAAGTGTTTACCTTTTGTTTTTTTTGCTGGATTCCTCTATGTAAAGAGCTTTTCTGACTTGCTGTTTTCCTCTAGCTTGTGGTTGTTTTACATGAGGAATTGGAGTTGTTGGTAATGTGTCAGTTGGCTGTGAGACTTGTGTTGGTTCATCGAGAACATCCTGGATGAGTATATCATTCTTGGGCTGAAAGTTCCTTTTTTTCCCAAACTTCAACTTAAATGTTCTTGTTTGCTTTTCTGTTTGCAGAATGTCTGGGGGAAAATTCTTTTGGTCATCATAGCCCTTTTGTAGAACTAATTCTTTGCAAGTTGTTCTAAATAACTTTTCTCCAGCTTTTCCAATGAGAAGAACATTGATTTCAGTTGTGGAATCTTCGATTACAAAGCTGACTTTGTACCTGCATTTTAAAAATTGTTTTCACTATGTATAAAATGAAATAGTAGTGCTTTGTGTTAGATAGAAAATGGTTAAGGAAAAAAAATGGTAATATTAAACACGAAGCAAGTGATATAAATAAAAAATTGGGATTAAGAAATAGGACAGGAGTTGGAAAAAAATGAAAACAAAGAGGTAAGACAAAGATGGATTAACAAATAGGACAGTAGTGCTTCAAATTATGATACAAAGTTGCTTAGATGGGTTAACAAACTCCAAATTATTAACACTACCAGCATTAGCATTAATCTAGAAACTTATAGGTTTCCTTTGGAATTCATGTTTTTTATAAGAATAAAAAAAATGTTGATTTCCTTTGTAAAATCCTGAATTAGAAGGTTGACCTTATACCTAAAGTTAAAAACGATAGGAGATCGATTAAGAAAAAAAAGGGGTAATATAAAAAATGAAAGGAGTAGTTTAAGCAAATAATTAGGTAGGACAGTAGTTGTTAAAAAATGAAGACAAACAATTATGATGTGTTGTTTATAAAGTGATACATATAAATAAAATAAACATTGTGTAATTTAGTGTATGATACTTTACATGTAACTGGGAGCGGCAAGGTTACTCAAATAAGTTGACTTTTTACTTATTTTTTTTATGAAATTATAGAAAGTTCTGGTAAACAAAAAGATAATAAAAGATAGTTGATAATCTTTTTTGCAATAGGATTAAGAGTATAAACATTTTTATTGAGCAATGTTAGTAATCTTTATGTGACCATATTCACATTTCTACAAAGATAGATGCATGCAAATTTCAGCATTTAAATAAGAATGTTAAAGCAGATAACAAAGAACAAACAAAAAGAGAATAAGTTTGAAGGCTGAAATAATTAAATGTTATTTTTTGGTGAAATAAAGTTTAAATTCTGAATATTGAAACCAATTATTGGAAATCTTATTGGTCATTAATGCCAAATTTTTATAAAGAGATGCAATGAAAATTAATCATGAACATAAAAATTACCATGGGACTGGAGTTTCTGTAGGATGGAATTCACAGCCAAGTTGATCAGTGTTTGACAATGTACGCACTTGTCTGTTGCAAGTTGGGCAAGCTTCATACCACCAAGTCTTTTGAGTATCAAATCTTGCAATGGATGCCGTGCACAAAAACAGTTGACCCTGAAATATTTTTTTTAATAATTTTGAGTATAAAATGTTAGACGATGTTAAGGATGCAAAATATTTTAATTGTGATAAATGATTAAGTGTACTTACTAAGCAGTGTGATGGATTCAAGGTATTCAATGTTTCTACAGTCACTGTTTCCAGGTTTTCAAACTGATGACTTGGGACTGATAGTTTTTTGCCGCTTTGTAATATGATGAGAGGTTCTTTACTATCAGCAAAGCTGTTGGAAATAATAGTTAATTAACATATGATACATAGAGTGTTTACAATTGATAAGTGTACACAAAATGGAAATAGAAAAGTTACATACGTTTTTTTGTACGCATCCAATTCAGAAATTGCAGGCTGAACGATGATCAAAGTGGAGTTGGTGCCATTGAAAACAAATTTTTCTGTTTATTAAAAAAATGATAGTTATATATATATATATATATTTTTTTTTTTTACAATTTAAGCATGTATAATAACTTATTGGAACTAAATTATTTACCTTGATACTGTTTCACTGTGAGGCTGGTGATAGCAACAATAACCGGTACTGGTAATTCTTGATCAAAGTTTTTTGCAGTATCACCCCATAGTGTCACTTGAAGGGTCTTCTTTCTGATTGTTTATGAATGAATAAAACCATATATGTAAGTGTTAATTAATGCATTTTATAAAATATTCAGTACATTTAAAAAAAAAAAAAGGAAAATAAATTGGTCATCATGTTAGAAAGGAGTAAAAACAAAAGTTTACTGCTAATTAATTGAATATGAGTACGTTTGAAAGGGATATATTCTATTTCACAAATATTAAATGAAAGTAACAGTACCAAATATTTTACTATTAAGAAAATTAGTACGGAAAAAATAATATTAACTTTATTGGTGTACCTTAGGTCATGCAGGTGGATTTCACACATGGATGTTTTTCTATCACCTTTGATTGTAATCTCTCGTAGAGGATTGATCTTGATCATTTTTCCCAAGATGTCTAGGAAATTAAATTGAAAATGTGTTAGAAATAAATTTGTGAATATAAGTTCATATGTAAATATCTCTTTACTGAAAATTGATTTAAATCATACCTGTCAAGATGTTATTATTTCCACAGCGAGAAGCCAGTTGATCATATTCTTGAATATAGAATCTATGTGTTGGAATTGATGCATGAACACCTGGAAGTTCTTTGAAAACTGTTTTGTTGTTGAACGTGAGCTCAAGAGGATGTGGCACAATTTTATATTTATCTTTTGCAGGCACTGTGAAAAATCTTGTAATTTCGTACACCAAACCAACGTTGAACTTTGGACGAACTAAGTTATGATCACTATCTCTCACATTAGCCTGTACTTGTAAGAAAAAAAAAGAGAGTTGAGTAAATACAAAATTGATCAAATATTGGTAAAGCGTTGGAATTTTGATGTGTAAAAGTTAGTATAGAATGTTAAAGTCGGCAAAATATAAATAGTAAGTTTCATACCATTTGATCAACCAATATGATGATTAAATTTCCTTCTTGGTTAGATACTCCAGAAAATGTTTGTCTGAAAGCTCTACATACACGGACTTTTAGCTTTTGATGAGTTTCATTATCTTTTAAGAAACGGATGTCTGTGAAATCCATTGCTCTATGGGCAAAAGAAGTAGCAGTAAAGATCATTAGTTTTGACAAATGGAAGTATAAACGTGAACCTAATTAGAAAAAAGGTAAAAGTAAAGTAAATTACACATGTGAAGTACAAATGGAAGTGGACAAAGCTGGAATAGAAGTGAAATTTAATGCAAATTGGAAAAATCTAACTACATAAACAGAACAAATTACCAAACACAAATTCAACCATATGTTTAATTTATGAATTCCTAAGCACAATAATTCACATACATGGAAAACAAACAAAACAAAGGAACTCAGGTAAAAATGAAGTGAATTGGCGCCTATTATTTCAATACAAAGATAATATGAAATAAAAAAGAGTTTAAAAATTAAATGAAAATTGAAGATGAAAATCATACACCAAAAAAGAATAAAATTTTGGATAATAGATTAAAGGAAGTTGAAAATGCAGCAAATTTGGATTTATGAAATGGTTAAAAAGAACTATAAAATCATTACACCTAATTATATAGTTTGATTTTTTATTTCAACCTAATAAAATTATTACAGCTCGATAGATTAAATGAAGTATGGTAATGTTTTATTGAGGTGTATCAGCATTTTTATCATTAAAATTTTTAACATGTTTTTAATGTGTACTTTAGGCAAAGGAGATCCAAATTTTAACATAGTTTTATGTTTGATTCTATTATTTAGCAATGTACAATTTTTTTAGACATTTTATTTTTCTTTTCTCTCATTATATCGTAATGGATATATTAAATATTAAGTCTAAGAAATTTCAACCATGGTGAGTGAAATCTTGTTGTAACTTATTTCCTCAAATAAGAAACATGAAAGCAAATTTCATGTTACCATCGCATCGATTTTCAAATTTTGGATGAATATTTATGACATCTAAACACGTAGTTTCCTCGTACATGTTTTCATATTTAAGACGAAGACAAGAAACGATGAAGGTGAAAAGGCACAACATGTAATAGCTTTTTATCAATTTGAAATTGCAGGACTGTTTCATAGTTAATAATAGTTCAATTTGAATGTTTGAGAGGCTTTAATGTACCTTGGTGCAAGCCTGATGCATTCGACAGAATGTGAATGTGAACCCAGGGAATTAAGAACCTGTTGATGGGAAAAAGGAATTCTATTAAAAGGTTGATAATTCTATATGTGAAACCAAGGAACAAACCATCTAAGCAATCACAACGTAACAAAACTATATTATATTTTTCCAGTAGTTATGTTGATGATATGGATAGAACCATCTTTAGAACCAGTATAAGCTAGAGTTGAGTCAGAGCTTATTGCCTAACATGTTAATCCAGCAGTATGGTACAGGTGACCTAGAACACTTTGGATTGGTGTTAATCACATTACATATAATATGTGATAAGATGTTGAACACGACATTTCTTTTCAAATTGGTAAAGTGTGTTGCATGCACTGATTTTAGTGGGAGAACCATACAGGTTTATGCTACCCACAACTTATTCTTATCTACCTGGAAAGCACATCTCCCTGTCACCAAATTCCTAGCATTTATGCATTTCGTAATAATTTCTATCTACGACATTTTTCTGTTCTGTTGTCAAGTATCTCATTAAATCTGTTATATTGGCTGTAGTTTTTTACCAAGAGAAATTTATGAATTTTCACTCTGTTTACAGTTGTAGAAGGTCAACGTTTCTGTAACTGTCTGCCGATGGTTTGCTAGACGCTGACTACGATGGATGGAGCTATTTCTGTTTTCTGCTAGTTCAGCAAATAAACTGGGAAGCACATAAAGTTAACTCTTTTCATGCATCTAAACATTAAACAGTCTTCTGCTATAGATTTTCAACTCAAAATTTCAGTATGCTTATCACAAAACAGCTGTTAACTAACTGTCTATAACATATTTTTGTTTCTATTCAATTTGAATACCCGGTAGACGATATATATGATCATATGAATGCATATAAAAAAGTGTATTAAAAAATTTAAGAGCTCACCAACGTGTTGGTGCAAATCTAGGATTGATGATTTAGAACAGAGTAAGTTTGTTGGGTTCTGGAAATTTGTCAACCGCCTGGATCGTCCAAGAAACTTGTTCGCTACCTAGATCGTCAATCCACCAAATCGATGAGCAATTGGATAACCGGTTTACGGTCTGTATTCGACAAAAAACAACAGTGGCAAGAATTCATGTTTTAAGAAAAGAAAGACAAAGAGTCAGCAAGAATTGAGAACCACGTCAATCAGCAATTGGACAACTGCTTCACAAATTTAAAGAGAAGATGAAGATCGTGATACTTTACCGTCTCTATTCAACGGAGTTAGCTCAGTTGATCGGGAGCCGATCGGTGACAACCCTAAGCTCGATCGCCCTGAATTGTCCACAAATTGGCCGAAAAAGTTGAAGCCGATTGTGATTTTATAAAGGATTAGTGAGAATCAGTTTTTTTGAGAAGAGGAGTGGTGATAAAGTGTTCTTATTCTTCTTGTTGTTCCATGGAGATGTGATTTGAGTGAGGAGAGTTGAGGATGAAGGACGGTGGAAATGTGATTTAAGTGAAGATAGTTGAGGACGAAGGACGGTGGAAGAAGAGGGAAGAACGCAGGTTTTGTTTTGAAATTTTACTTTTAACGGAACATAAACTGGGTAAAGATAGATGTGATGAATTTGTGGGTGGATAAGATTTCATAAATGTCCACATGTCAAGTAAAGGATGGTAAAATGGAATGAAAATAATTGTTAATATTTGAGTGGATTCCATGTGTCAAAAGAAATGTGGTTCAAGTTAGATAATATCTATGGTTAAAATGAGATAAGGGTAAATCTAAAAATTGATTTAGAGAACATAAACATTTTTATAAATGATGTTATTAATATATCTATTAAATTTACGATCATTATTTGCCATCATCTATTTTATTTTTCCAGTTCCTCCAAAACCATATACAAAAAAGGAACCTATTTTTCTTTCATTTATAGCAGTAATTATATAATCATAAATGTGTTTTTGATATTTATTAAGTTGTGTAACAAAGATTGAATGTTCTTTTTTTAATACATCACAATCATAATTTAATTCTTCTCTTAACATTTTGTTTCTAATTTCTATCATTGATTGTTCGTTAGGCATAGGTAAATTAAAATGTTTTAAAGAACTTGACGATGCATTGAACAATTGGTCAAGTTCATATAAAACAACATTTTTTAATTCAGATTCTGGTAAAATCAAATTAGGCATATCATAAGCGATTCGAAGTTTATACAAAATATCATCATACATATTTGACCAATGGATGTTGAAAAGTAATTGAGGATTTGCTACATCACAATATAAGATGTTATTTAATTGCACTTATGTGTTCAGTTAAATTTTGTACATTACATTATATTATGTAATATATACATACAATTGAGTAGATCACATTGTGTTGCAGTAGATTATATATAAATGCGAAATGAGTACACAGTAGGTTTTATTAGGCTAGATTAGATTATGTATAGCTAGTGTAGTAATTTACCCGGGAAAAATAGTATTTACACAGAGAAAGGTTTTAGTGGATAAACAGATGAAAGTTCTTTGAAAACCATTTTGTTGTTGAAGAAAATTTGAGCTCTTTGCGGAACAATGTTCTTTGACAATTTTCTTTGAATCATCTGATTCACGTGTAAAAAATTGGGTATTTCATATAGGTAGCCAACTTTAATCCTTGAGCTTACAACATCGTAATCGATTTCACTGACAATGGCTTGAATAGCACATTCTGCATGATTAATTGAGAAAAAGGACACTCAGTGAATTGAAAAGAAGGCTATGGAGAATTCACAATAGATGGGATTAATTTGAGGTGGTCGCAGCCTGGCGTGGCCTGAATAGAAGGCTATGGACTTAAACATGTTTACTGGAGAAAAATAATACACGCAAGCAGCCAACTCTACCTAAAATACTCGATATCTAAGCATGCACTATAAAACTAATTCCAAAATCCATATGCATAAATTAGAATGTGTAGCTTCAAGCACACCAATGCTGATTCTCTCTACAACCAACACAATTCAATCAAAATAAGATGACCATCGTTGATCATTGATGTACATATAAAATAACTATAAATCAAGAACGCAAGTCCAATATCAAAACAATGTTCAAAGTAGGTCAAAGAACCAAAACTAACAACACAGTCATGGTTGATCATCAATATGAATATAAAATAACTACAAATTACGAAAGTAAGTCTCATATCAAAACAATATGCAATGTAGCTCAAAACAATGTCATTCAGAGAGGTAAATGCATACCACATCTGCAAAAATAACTTCCAGCTCATTGAAAAAGTTCTCTCTCCGCTCATACTCTGTAGTAGTCTACAAAAACAGATTAAAATTGAAAAAAATAAAAACTTGAATCAAATTTTAATTAATTACACATGAACCATTAAAGATAGAGTTAAGATTCACTAACAAACTAACATTAACTTTTCAGAAAGGTATTGATATTTCCAACCATTCAATCCAAATTCCAATCAATCTCCAATTTAGCAACATAAACAAATCAATAAGCACAGATTATCAAATTCTGTGATCAAAATTAAAGGCAACCCAACAAATTGTACACCAAACAAAAGATTAAAAGCACACTAATTTCATATTATTTCAATGAATATGCACACTGAAATGGAGATATCAAACTCTACAAAAAATACCATCTACAAATTTAATTGCATTTTTAAAAATTAAAAAAAACAAAAGTGAAAGGAACTTCAAAGTGGGGATTGAAAAACTGACAATTGAACCCCAAAGGGTAGAACTTTGAATCAATAGTTCAAAGCTTTGAGGCTTCTGCTGCAGAAAAAAGTAAGAATAGTATGGAAAAAGCACTTTTGTGAGAGATTATGGTAGACACAGAGATGGCTGTGTTCTCTCAAACCAAAATGAACCCAGATAGCGAAATGCGGAAATATGTAATAACCCCCATTTGCTCACAAAATTTGAAATTTGGGTAGACAACTTGGAACAGACAAAAAACGTAAGCAAAACAAACCACAAAACTCAAAGAAAAGGCATACCATAAGAAAAACAGATAAGAAAAATTACGTTCAAATTGAAGCAAATAGCGTAATATTTTTTATTGTAAATGTTAAATCAATCGAACCCTAATTAGATCCAAAAACTGGGTAAAGAAATTGTAATGAAATCTGTGAAACAGAGAAAACCCAACAAAAACATGAATTGATAAACAATTTGAGGTATGAAAGGCTAAAGGGCCTACCTTCATGTCTCTAGTGGTTTTGGAAAATAGCATCGTTGGACGGCCAGTTTTTGACACAGCTGCAGCGCCTGGCGGTGGCGATGGTTCTCCTGAGATAAAGAAAGACGGATAAGAAGGGTCGTCATTTTTTGGTTGAGAAAACGAAAATTGAAAGCAAAAGCAGTGGAGTGCAAATCGACAATTAAAACACAAAACGAAAGCAAACAACATGAAATAAAAAACAACTGGAAAAAAAAATTATTTGGTCTAGAAGTTGGAGTGCAAATGGATGAAATCTTATAATTAAAAAAAGCGTTGAAAAACAAAAAAAAAAATCAACAAAATACAACAGTTAAACAACAATATTAATAGCAAGAACAGAAACTTCGCACCTAGGGTTTCAAAATTCAGATCTAAGACAAATAGAAAAAACATAAAGTAAACCAATAACAATAAAAGATTACAACATAGATAATATATTTGGTATAAACACTACCATCTTGAAAATTGTTGAAAATTTTTCTTTTAGTCGTAAGTTAAAAAACTCGAAACTTTCTACTATTGTTGAGACAATCTGATGTGTCATTGCCCTGTCAATTTAGCAGACATCAGTAATATATTTGGTATAAACACTACGACCTTGTTTGATCACAACATAGAGATAATGAAATATATTAGAATATGATACACGCCCACTTTAGTAGAATCGTTCAAACAAATAAAACGATTACAGCTAAAGCTCAAATGAAGGTTGAAGGAGGTACAACTTGTCGTTCATTACAGAAGGCTATACATAACCAATTCAGAATAGGAAAGCTCAAAAGTACGTCACTTCAATTACGATTGGTGAATGGAATAGAATTCATTTCCAATGTGGTATATAAACTAACTGATGCTCTAAACAGAAGCAAATTCACCATAACCATTTTCAATGAATATTTCATTTAGAAGTTACTTGTTAGAATGTGTTCATTGTATAAAAAATCAATCGCCAACATTAATACATAGATAATATAGTTGCACTTTGACTGCATAATAATAAGATCAATATACATTCAATGTGATTTTTAACCTTTTTTTATTTTTTGGTCATGTTTTCCTTCTCTGAGTCTAAATTTAATGGCCATACAATATCCATTCATGACAATCTAATGCATTCCCCATTTATAGCTCAGGAATTATTGGTCTTTAAATAATGATTTGGCCTGCCCGTTCTAAACAATGTCTATATGCACGTGATTAGAATGATTTAAGTCAGTAAAAATCATAAAAACACCACCTTAGCAATTTTATTTTTGGGGTGAGGGTGGGGAGGAAAACATGTATCTTTTTCAGACATTACCAACCAATAAGATAGTGCTTAGGCAAATGAAGTCAGATTGGACAATTTGTCAAGGAAAACATAACGATGAGATTGGAAAAAGATCACTACTTTAATGCTTATACAACCAAGTTTATCCTAGATAAATCCACGGAAATTGGCAAATAACAATGACTTAACAGCTGCCTTTATTTAGGGAAAGTGAACAGCATCCTTTCTCTACAAATAGGCACCAAGTTTCAGGGTAAAGTACCAAGGTTCAATTCACACTAAATGCTACCTTTCTCAGGCTTGCGCATTGGCTTAAAAACTCCTCATTCAAACGGCTCATAGATTATGATGCAGTGACCTTATTATAAAAAAATACCATTCATTGCCCTCACGTGATTCACAGCCAAAAAGGGTGTAGATACACCTAATTGCCAATGTCTAGAGAGAGAGAGAGAGACCTAGTGATGGGCCGATTGCCAATGTCCTAAAGAACTTGCTTGTTCTGTATGATTGCATCACCACCTTCAAGAAATACATGAAAATCAGTAAAATTAGAAGTTAAAACACGAAAGAAAATCCCAGAAGAAAAAGCCCTAATTAGCATTGAAGTTATTGAAACCACAAAGAATCACAGAAACAAAGATTAACTGGATCAACAGTAAACAGAAAAACCGTAAGAAACCCAATACATCCCACATTCCGAATTCATAAATATGATATTTACTCACTATCACTACCATGCTAGATTTTATTACACTATTACACTGTCAATACATATTTGTACATTTCAGTAACAAAGCTATCTCAAATTTCTATCTTAATGTCCTTCTTTAACTCGTTGATCACAAATACATCATTCTAACAAAGACAAAATGCATGACATACAAAGTTATCCGTAATCGTATTTCATCATTCTAACAAAGAAAAAATGCGTGGCATACTGACTACCCCTTTGTAATTAAAACTTCGAAAAGCCAAATACCCAGCATCTAGCATCACCCATTTTGAGTAACAATTAAACACATGATCCAAAAAAAATTGAATTCAGACATCACCAACCCATAAAATTAAGAGATTTTCAATAATCAACACAGTCAACAACAAAACTATCAGTAAATTAACAAATTAATGGATGATTAATCAGATACGTAAGGAATTGGAAGGGTAAAACGTACCTTGATGGGTGGGTGGGGGGAGATCGAGGTGGGGCATTGAGATTGAAAGCTGTAACGGAAGAAATCGGGCTTGTGAGGGCAGCGATCTGAGGACAGAGATGGGATGTCGAGTAACTAAAGAGAGAGAGAGAGAGAGAGAGAGAGAGAGAGAGAGCGAGAAATTTAAAGGAATTGAGGAGGAGGAGGAGGAGGAGGGGTAACAGCAGCACCAGCACCAACACCAGCACCAGAGGTTATAGAAGACAGTGGGATGAATGAGATCTTGGGATGAAGAAGCAGAGAACGAAGCGTATAGAAGATTACAGAAGACATTGGCAGATGTGCAATAAAAAAAATAATTAGGGGCAAAATCGTCACACCATGATAAATCGTGAGATATCACTGTCAAAAACTCGTGATTTATCACGATATTATGGAGCACTGTTCACGGCAATAGTAAAAAATAGCGACACATAATTTCAAAAACACCAAAATACCCCTAATCATAGACCTCAACCGTCCTTTCTATATGAATAACATATAACCCTCATTATATGAATAATTTGTGTAATTTGGTTATTTATTTTTGGCAAACACTTGGGCACTATGCTATTTTAAAAGAGAAAGAAACGATAAACACCAAAATACCCCTAATCATAGACCTCAATTGTCCCTTCTACATGAATAACATATAACCCTCACTATATGAATAATTTGTGTAATTTGGTTACTTATTTTTGGCAAACACTTGGACACTATGCTATTTTAAAAGAGAAAGAAACGATGTGCTTTTTGTGTATAGGCATCATAATCACATCATTTGACCAAATTTCTCGTGAAAACATGAATAATCTATTTTGAATAAGAGTTATCCAAAATAAACATACAAAAATTATTATTTTGTAAATAAGGGGATGTCATCTTAGGTGAGACTAATGAATATGATGAGGGGGGATATGATGGACATCCCCTTATTTTATTCACGATCCTCCCGTTGGCCAACTACCATTGGGCAATGACATAGAATTAGAATAAATAGAAGGGTGGAGAAAAATTGATTATTGAATTAAGAAAGCTGGTAGGGTTAGTGGGTAGAAAAATTCAATTGAATTCAATTCATTCCAACCAAATAACTAACAAACTCTCTCTCTAAAATACACAAATGAAATGGTGCCATTACCAAGCAAATTACCTCATCCTCCCTCCACCACCCTATTGCCAAGCCAAAAGGAAAACTTTTACAAATCACTTGACAATAATTTGAAATCAAGGCTTACCGGATGAGTGATATGACACTCCAGTTTCATCATAAATTGAAAAGCTATTTTCATGGCGTCCAACCACCATTCGAGTAACATCATACTTGAATATTGTATGTCTAATAAATATTTATATAGAAATTTACATACATGGAAGAGCTAACTCATATTTGCATTATGGTTTAGTTCCTGTATGTACATAAAGGGGAACAAAGCTATTGCCTAGGAGAACAATATGACCGATAAAAAAGAAATAAATGCTGATCAATTTTTTTTGTCCTATGAAGAACTAACTCAAAAGTTTTTTTCCTATACACATATACATACATACATACATACATATACACATGGATACATATATAATTGATCATCTAATGACAAACAATCAAAAGATCATCATAATTACAATATTTGTACCTGCCTTCGTCTTTGCTGAATGTGATCTCCTTCAAGCCAATTAAACCTTCACAATCCTAAGAGAATTGAGAAATGAGACGTCACAAAAATAAATAAAAGCATACATGTAAACCGTACATAGAAAATAGATGTTCAAAGAGAACGTAAGCCAGTCATGGCTGATCCCTCGTGTGAATTGGTCAGTGGCAGACTCAGTGAAGGGGGTGGAGAAAATTGAATTGAAGAAGGAGGGGGTTTTGGGAAGTGCTCTCCCAAATACACAGAGGCATAAGGGAAGCGGTCTCCCAATTTCCCAATATCAGTGAAAAAATTGGCCGCTGTTGACTATACCAGAACGGCAAATTTCAATCTCATTCATAATCCAACCTAAGCTTCTTTATCATGCTAAAATTTGCTTCAACAAAACCGGCTTTTTTTCACAAAAGTAGAAAGAAAAAAATAGTTCATATTGGAGAGATCAACAGATGGTAGCATATATGTCCACAATTTTCTGAAATGATCTCTACGACATGTTTGAATTTCTTGATTGAGTGAAATTGGAAATATGCGTTGATGCAATTGAAAAAAATAAATGAAAAGGAGGGATGTGAGATTTACTGCATAATCTGTAATTTGGGTTTAGTGATGCACATATGATTTCCTTGCTTGTTATATATATACTAAAAATATTGATATTTAGAGTAGGATAGCTGAAGAGGCACCAGTGATCCATAACTGAAAATCCAATTAAATTGTTTACCTTTCAGTAGAGATGATAAGAGTGGCCGAATAAAAAAATCAGAAATTTAGAGTTGAAGACGGCTGGGAAGAATTTTATAAATATTTTTGAGTTGTCTGATGATTTTAATCCTAGAGAGAGACTCAACTGAATCCTAGTCTATATTTATACACGTGGGATCACACTGTTCTACCTTTTTTCCAACTTCATCATTCGTGTTCCATTTTTCTTCGTCTCCCCTTTCCCCTGCTTCCACCTATCAAACCCTAGAAATCGTTCCAAAAAACCACCACCACTACAGAGTTCAGCGAAATCCAAATTACTTCTCCAGCAGTTCACCCACGCCTTTATAAATTCATTTTGAATTAATATTTTCAATTTGCAAATATTTACAGTATTTAATTCTGATTAAAATCATCATACAATCAAAATTAATATTTACAATCAAAATACCCAAGAATCAGAATTAATATTTATACAGAACACCCAACTTAATCCTACATTGATATTTTCAGTTGTGGAAAAATCAGAATTAAAAATCTATGGAAGAAAATAGGAAATCTAACAAAAAAGGGGTTTAAGAGGTGTACCTAGAGTGAGTGGGCGACTGATGCTGCAACTGTGAGCGGCTGAGAGCAGTAGAAGACGAACTGATTGGAACGGGTTGGGTTTCCCGTTGAAGATTGGAAGAGATTTGGGGTTTGGTCGGGATGAAGATTGGAACGGGTTTGGGGTTTGGGGTTTGGCAGAGGAAGAAAATGGAGAATTGAGTTTGTCAGGAAGAAGGAGAAAGAGATTTGAGTTGGAAGGTGGAGGCGGTTTGGTCGGGATGAAGATTGGAACGGGTTTGGGGTTTGGGGTTTGCAGGGGAAGAAAATGGGGTTTGTCACAAAGTTTTAGTAAAATTACTACGGTAAATGGCAAAATATCAGGGGAAAAAATCGTGATTTCCCGCGATTTCCCGCGATATTATCGAGCACTGTTCACGGCAACAGTAACTTCTCGACTGGGCTTTAGCATACTTATAATGTCATGTATATTAAAATACAAATAACACTTTCTTGCCACCAAAACGAATTGTGTCACATACTTCATTAGTTTAATATCCAACCATTAATTTAATAACAATAATAAATTTTAAAAAACGTTAGATATATTAGACTAACCATTAGATGCATCAACACACAAAACCATGGCCTCCAATATTGACATATGCAATTTGATATATATTGACATATGTACAATAACATATAATATATATTGACATATGTACAATAACATATGGCCTCCAAATACACCTGATATTTGCTTACAATATTGTGGACACTTTGAAGTATTTATACAACCGGAGTTTTGTTCAATATTAGTAAAATGTGAATCCTGTGTTGAATTCGGAGTGTAAATTAGCAAATTGTTGAGCAAAACAATTTTAAAACCCACACGCTTATCACAATTTCTCCAAGTGTAGATTTTAATATTTTCCTTACCCGTAAGCAAATTTTAAATCAATACCATGCATCTCTAACCACACATCTTTAAAACCTCAATTTAAACTCAACATACAATCAAGATTTACTTAAAATACACACACCCACACCCTCCAAGTTCACATACCTATCAAGAACTGCTTATACACCCCAGATTAAACCTCACGCTCCAATTTAAAACCGGATTAAACCTTTAATTAAACTCTAAATTAAACTACTAATACAACCCTAATTAGATTACAAATAAGAAAATAGGAAAATGCAACAAAAAAGGGATTTAAGAGGTGTACCTGGAGCGAGTGGGCGAATGATACTGCGACGATTTGGCTGTCAAATTCGGACTGGATCCAAGCTGGTCGTAGCGGGCGCAGAAGATGAACTGACGATCTGGGTGTGAATGATAAAAATCTGGATCGATGAGAAAGAAACGGATTCAAGGCAAAGATGATTATAAACTAAAGAGCACACAACACAACGGGGTGAGTGCAAGTGCAGGTGCAAAGTAGTTTTTGACCAAAATACTGATATTTCAATTTTCTCTCCTCACATCTGAGTTACAAAATGAGTCCAATCTCCCATTAGATCAGCCGACGGAATTACAAAAGTATACAACAATAAAACCCATAACCTCAAAGTCACCTAGAATAAGCGTCTCCTGCAACCTGTGGCACCACAATGGCAGAACATCTTTTTTACTTTCCCATCCGGACCCAAGACGCTATCAAGGGCGTACCCATAGTCATATGTGAGCTCCTGTCATAAATCAATTAAAATGTCACCTCTCAAAGTTAACAAATTCATATCAGCAAACAGCATCACCCGACTTGAAGGGCGACGGGGCTAGATTCCTAGCTTTTAAAGTGACTGCGACCAGGGGGACGCCGACTTGAAGAAGGTATCGAGGAATTTGGGTTTCTTGTTGAATATTGGCAGGGATTTGGGGTTTGGTAGTAGGGATGAAGATTGGAACGGATTTGGGGTTTACAGAGGAAGAAATTACCTCAGTTGATCAGGAGTCGATTGATGACAACCTTGAGGTCGATCGCCGCCTAGATCATCCAGAAATTCGCCGGAAAAGTCGAACCCGACTGTGTTGATGGTTCTTGGGCTTTAACTGCGAGTTTGGGAAAACGGAGGGTATGGTTGTGTTGGATTTGCAAAGAAGATGAAGATGGTGGTGGTCTGCGGTCTCGATTTACTGGAGAACGGCGGTGGTGCCGTCACTGCTGTGTGTTTTAGCGGGAGAGAGAGTCAGGGAGAGTTGAGTACAAATGGGGCGGGGGGGTCTTTTGGTTCAGAAGAAATAGAAACGAAGCAGAAACGAAAGACTCGGAACTCTAAAATTAACCGGAGCCGAGCCGACATTTTTTGTGAGAAGAGCCAAGCCAAGCCGAGCCGATAAAATTAGCCGGCGGCTTATGAACAGTGTTTTCTTATACACGTTTAGTTATATATTAAATTTGAGTTCAAGGTTTTTAACTCAAAAACTGTTTTTCAATTCCCAACTCAATAGAGAAGTTCATCCTAGTTTTTTTAAGAATTATCAAAAATTTTAAGTAGGATACCAAACAGACCTTAAGATTTTTATAATAAAATAAAAATAAAATAAAAACATTCCTTTTTGGATATCCATGTAACATTTGTTAATCAATCATACATAGAATCCATGCAAGCAAAAGTTGGGTCATATGAGTGATGCATTAAAAACAAAATTAACTTAACAGTTATTCTAACATAAGGGCCAGAAGTGCAAGATTTCGTAACATTTTTTTTTTTGAAAGACATGTACCAAAACGTTATCTTACTCGAAATTAGAGGGGTACAAGTGTGGTTAACCCATTTTATTATTTAGAAAAAATACTACCAGATTGATATAATCTTCTATAGTGTTATTGATTACTTTATTAAAAAATGTTATTGGCCACATAAAATTCTTTTGTTAATTAAAGAAAAAAGAAAGAAAGAGAAAGACTAGTCATACCATCAAGTCATATATGTTAGCTATGCTCCCAACTGTTTGTATTTAGTAATACAACTTTGATGTTTAATTTTGTCATGTCTACAGTTTAACATATTATATTGATCATAACCTACCAATCAGATATTTAAAAAAACCTTATCCTTCAATAATCCATACACATTATCCATCTTTGAGAAGTGGGGGATTTCGTGACTGGGTGTGCTGCGCAAGTGCAAGAGCACCTGAGTGTGGTGGTAGGGCTACAATTTACAAGGGACTTAAGTTTTCACGATGTGATTTTAGAAACTGATGCGAAGGGTGTGGCGGACAGATTGAATACACAGGGAGAATTTTTTGAGGTTGATGGAAACTTACTGTTTGAGATTAAGGAACTGTCTACATGGTTTTGTTCTTTTTCATGTATTTGGCAATGTTGAACTACCAATATGGTGGCTCATGAACTTGCCCAATTTGTTTTAAATTATGTTGGTTTTGTTTATTGGATTGAGGAGGAGCCTCGCTGGTTAACTCCTCTCCTTTTATCTGATGTAAGAGAAGTTTGTTTCTAATGAATTATGTTTTCATTAGAAAAAAAAAGTAAATATAAATATTTATTAGTCGGCATTTTTTGGATCTATCCCTGATTATTCTTATTATATAGATTACAATGGTGTGACTAGTGTACGGGTTTATGACACTTAATTATATTTACTGTTCTAAAAATTGGCCTAGGTGTTAGGCGGTGGGGTGCTGACGGGATTTAGGCCAAATCTTCATGAAAATCGGTTAGGGGAGGCGCCCGACTACGCACTGCCTCAGAGGTCTAGGCGCTCTCTCTCTGCATACTGACTTTCATTTCTCTAGCCTTTTCTCGCCGTCTATCGTAGATTCAACTCTCGTTCGTTGCGTCTCATTGTTTCGCTGCGTCTCTTGAATATGCACTTTTAATATGCACTAAAGAAAGCTTCTTTCTACAAGTCGTGGCATTTTCAATTAAAACATGGACCAATCTTCTTCTTCTTTACATATGGGCTTAGAAAAAACATTACAAAAGCCAACAGAAAAGCCCTATCATTTAACCAATACACTCATATTTTATGATATATATTTATATAACAATATTATTATATATTAATATATTTTTAATTAAAATAAAAAAACCGCCTGGACCTTTAGGTTCTAGGCCCCTCCAACGCCCGACTAGCACCTAGCGATTTTTAGAACCATGATTATATTAGTAAGAAAGCTAGACTTGCAATATATGACATCGTAATTTGGACTATATTAGTAATGTTAAGCACCACTATTTCTCAGTGTATTCAGCATCTAAAGTTATTTTAATAATTTTCATGAACATGCAAGAATGATTATGTGTTTGACTTATTAGAAATGAGTGAAAACGATATTGCGTAAATTTCACTAAGAGATCGATCATGGAGTGAGTAGCAACCTATAACATAATTAGTATATGCGATCATGCGATATTATGTAGATTAATGTCGCTAATTAGAATCGACGATATGATATAATATAATTTGGTAATTACACTTCTACAGAGGATACAAATTAACTTACTTTGAGAGAGGCTGTTTACACTCAAATTTGTCATGTTTCCACTTATTTGGGTCTAAAGTCAAATTATGGCATTACGTGGGGGCTATTGTAAAATTAGGCCAAACTTACACCAAGATATTTTGGGTATCTACAAGTTGACATATTTTGGGCAACAAGGATGACACTTTTTCTTGTAGGCTGAAGGTGTGTTTGCAAGTGGATAGTTAATTAATGTTATCCTTCTTTATGCAAGTGGAGCCTTGGCGGTGGAATGCATCAAGTGGCTTTGCTTTCATAATTGCCTATATACGAGCTGCGAGGGCAAAGAGCTAAGGACACTTAAACAACCAAAAAACAGAACTCTTAAGTTCAGAAAGAAACCTCTGAGGAAATCCCTCAAAGCCTTTCCCAGATATAGATTTCATCTCTATCTGTTGTCGTCTCATTCACACTACCTGTGTAGTTCGTGACTTTGAGAATCAAAGACTAGAATCATAGGATCATACTACCCAACTCCTCTGAGGAGTAGTAAATTAAGCTCTGCCATCAAATCAACCCCATTTGATAGTATCGATTACCAATCTTAGGCCAAAGTGTCTTTGATTATTTCCCTTTACAAGGAAGCAGCTTTTGAACCATCCTGATGGAACTATATCCAACCTGATGGGTGTTTTATCAATTTGAAATAACCATTACATGTAATATTATTGTACTTTTATCTACATAAAGTCTTTAAATATCAGTTTTTACTTTATGTCTTTAATTACAAGTCTTTATTTTCTGTATTTACATTCAAGTACTTCAATTTCAGTCTTTACTTTCAGTCTTTAATTACAGTCTTTACTTTCTTATGTATGCATAAGAGTAGCGCGCTTTGTTATAACCAGCTTATAACAAACCTCATCTTAGCAGTCTCTGATATAAACATCAAAAGATATTAAAAGTCCTTAACAAGTAAGGCAATAAAAAGAACCCAACCGAGAACTTATCTAATTTAAGTCACAATCCTATGAAAGAAAGTTATAATACTTGTGGCGCAAGTATCTAACATAATTTAACCGAATCTAACAAATACATCATTCTTTTGGCAGAAGCCAATAGTGGCATGTCTGACTAATACACCCATACCAAAGGCCTCATGAATACTCCTCCAAAGGAATAAAAGTGAAGCCTGCAGAAACAAAACCAGCAAAAAGGTGAAATCCAGCGGTTAGCCAACGCGTATGCTCCCTGCCTACATCCTACAGAAAGGCTTCGAACAAAGGCAATTGCTCCCAGATACTTCTTGAGCTATGCATTCACAACATGCACATGAGCACGTGTGTGAACTGGGGAACTAGCACAACAGCTGAAGTCGTAAAACAAAGGGCAAAAAATTAGGAGAGCGACTTGTACCACAAGGTTACACTGTCATGATGATATCCAATATCAATAATATACAAGGATAAGTAGAGAAAAATTAACACATGTATTTATATTATTAGCACGAGATGCTGTCGTAGCGATAATATTCGTGTCATACAAATAATTCTCAAAAGCTAGGGTTAAAAAGTGAAAGACACTCAAAGCTTCTAAACTGAAGTTGCCAAAGCATTAATGGTCTCGAGACTGTTTTCGATACTCCAAATATTTTAACCATTAAATCTTAATTTAAAATTATAAAATTAAAATTTCACGATTAAAATACATGTAGTACCCGACCCAATAACTTTTGCAACGGTCTCCCCCACTACTTATTCTCAAGTAGAAGGCTAGACGATTGACCTAGCTTTCCTTTCCAATAAAACAACCCGGATCAGTCCATAGACTCCATGGCCTCGTTTAGCATGTCAAACTGTACTGACTATTTCCGTCGGATTGACTAATATGTGCGTCAGATAGTACTGATTAATATAGTCAAGTGTTTGGTGACACATCCCGATCCTGACACGCCAAGTGTCGGGAAGTTCTGGCCTACACGTGTTAAGTGATGAAAGCCAATTATGCATGTATATGTGAAAAAGTGAGTAGATTTAAAGTTGGAAGCGGAAGTAAGAGTGCGGTGATGGGTAAAACCCATTGCTACAGGTGCATAATAGTCAGAGCATAGTAAATAGTGCAAGGAACATAAACATTCACATCCTCGTGAGGATGGATAAGTAGAAATTAATTAAAAGTAGGAACAAATCCTAAATAATCCGGAGAAAGTGTCAGAACCACCAACCACAGCCGAAGCAAGCCCACGTCTCACTGGAAATCGAATCCGCCACTAAGTCCTGGAGGGACGTAAAACATAAAAAGGTGAGTGGGTCAAAAAGCAAAGTTTGATAAAACCTTTGTTTTCAAGAGCATATTATCCCCTCGCTGGAAAACATGTATAGAAAACACTTCATACTCCCCGGTATGATCCTCAAAATATTATAATAGTAAGACGGGTACTCCCCGTTCATCAAACTGACTGCTCAAAACACTAGTACTCCCCGAAAATCAGACTAACTGCTCATCCATATGTAAACACACAAGCCCAAGTAGATAAGCTACGAGGAACAGGCTAGGTATATGAGTAATACACTGAGTACTACAATGACGCGAGTCTAACGCTAATCCCTGTGCACAAAGTGCGTCACACAAGTTCGAGTTGCCTAGTGCAACCTAGAACAGGCTAGTGCCTACAATGGATCCAAAGTTGTGTAGTGGTATTGGGAGTGACATCTACAAACGTCAAGGCTAGTCCTGGCCATATGACTGAGTACTGATACCCGGGGTGTTCTACATCTACTGATGAGCAACAATATAGAAACATGTATGGCAATATAATACGAATGTTCTACCTCCAACATTCGCATATGATATGAGTCATGCTAACAATTTAAAGAAAGCATTGAAAAACAATACGTAATAATACATTTATCAAAACAAAGACCCACTCACTCACCTGTAAGTAGCCGGGTCGTAGCCTCCTCTGTCCTAGGTAGCCCCGGTAGTCCTCTGGATAAGTCTCACCTATATAAGATATCACTATAGTAATGATTAAACTTATAAAGGTTATTAATTAAACCAATTAACGACACGTATCCCTTGTTTGCTTAACACGGAGGTCCGAAACACTCTGAAAAATACCATACGTACTGCCCTTAGGTAGTACGCATCGTCACGAGTCGCCTCGCGTCGACGGAAGTCAAAAATAATGTCCCACGCGCCCCCACGCGCGGCTCACACGCAGCTCCATGCCCGCTGGGTCAACGCGCCAGTCAACTGACGGCATCAATTGACGGCGTTAGATCTAACGAAATATTCCAGCATCTCCTTTAAATCTAACAGAATATTCCTAACGGCGTTAAAGGAATATTCCCGGTTTGGGCCTTTGCTGACGTCATCGTTGACGTCACTGCTGATGTCAGCGGCTGGTTCGGCCGGTCGCTGCTGCAACTAGCTCCGGTCGCCGTCGCTGGAATTTTGGCCGGTTTCTGGAGAATTTTCAAATCTCCATAACTTCTTCATTTCTTGGCCAAATTTCACGTTCTTTATACCAAAATGAAGGAAGAGAGGAGTAGAATGACAGTGTACCTTTGGTTTGGCCGTACAAGCTCGAAAAATGGCCTGTAATTACCTCAAAAGGCCGCGGCTACTGTAGCTTCGTCGATCTACTTCAAAACTCAACCAAATCAAGCAAACGACATATAAAAATCCATCTACTCAATGAGAGGAATCCAATGGTGGTAGTTAGAAACCTCACATCGGTCTAGAATGGCAAGAAAATTGTCGGGGAGGTCCGGTTCTTCCGTGTGCTTTTCCCGTCAAACGGTCGGGTGTTTGGACGAACGGTTTGCACCGTTGAGTCTAGGACGTCAAGACGAAGATGGTAGTGATTTTAGTTCGCCTCGGTTCGACGGGTTGCCGCGTTTGAGCCGCGCGTGGGGACTCCTTTTTCGATTTCGTCTTCGCGAGGCGACTCGTGACGACGCGTACTACCTAGGGGCAGTACGCACGATATTTTTCGAGGTGTTTTGGACCTCCGTGTTGAGCAAACAAGGGATAGGTTTAATTAATTAGTTAATTAGTAGCCTTTATGAGTTTAATCATTATTACGGTGATATCTCATATAGGTGAGACTTATCCAGACGATTACCGGGGCTACCCAGGACCGGGGGGCTACGACCCGGCTACCTACAGGTGAGTGAGTGGGTCTTTGTTTTGATAAATGTATATGTACGTATGGTTTTTCAATGCTTTCTTCAAGCTGTTAGCATAATTCATATCATATACGTTTGTTGGAGGTAGAACATTCGTATTATATTGCCATGCATGTTTTATACTGTTGCTCATCAGTAGATGTATAACACCCCAGGTATTAGTACTCAGTCTTGTGGCCAAGACTAGCCTTGACGTTTGGAGTAGTCACTACCAGTACCGCTACGCAGCTTTGGATCCATTGTAAGTACTAGCCTGTTCTAGGTTGCACTAGGCAACTCGAACTTGTGTGACTGCACTTTGTGCACCAACGCTTAGCATTAGACTCGCGTCATTATAGTACTCAGCGTATTACTTATATACCTAGCCTGTTCCTTGTGGTTTAGCCACTTGGACTTGTGTGTGTTACATATGGGTGAGCATGTCATTAAATCATTATCAGGGAGTACCCGTGTATTTTCTTATAGTATTTTGAGGTCATGCCTGAGGGTATGACGTATTTTCTCAAACTATACTTGTTTTCAGCGAGGGGTTAGTAGACTTTTGAAAACAACGGTTTTATCAAACTTTGCTTTTTGACCCACTCACCGTTTTATGTTTTGCGCCCCTCCAGGATTAGTTGGCTTGGAGCTTGTGACGTCGAGACGCGGTGGTATGACAATGTAGGGAATCTCTACACTTGTTCCTCTACTCTGTTCACAACTCATTATTTTATTACTATTCTTCAGCCCGCACACTCCGTGCACTCTGACCCTTATTTAATTCAATTTTCCTTAATTATTCTTCAATTTTTCTAAATGGCTTTTGTCACCTAACACGTGTCGGCCAGCACTTCCCGACACCTGGCCAGTGGCGAAGCTGCTAAGGAGCGAGGGGGGGCGGTCGCCCTTCCGCTCCCCGGCCCTGCTACTGAGAGAGGCCCGAACCTGCCGTCACAGGCAGCGGAAGCGAGTGGGAGGGCCGGCCGGTGGAGGAGCCGAACACAGTTTCTGCAAATCTGCAAATCTGTTCTTTTTTTTTTTTTTTTTTAAAGCCGAGGCCAAAACGAGTCGTTTGGGCCTGGTAAATTTTTTTTTTTTTTTTCAAGCGCGTCGTTTTAGAAAAAAAAAAAAAAAAAAAAAAAAAACAGATATAACGGGGGACCACTGGTCCCCCAATCCCCATTTACTTGCAGCAATAACCCCCCCCAAAACCCCGATCCCCTTTATCATTCCCAGGCGGCAGCAACCCACCCACACCCAGCCCCAGTGCACTGTTCATTCATCCCCAACTCCACTCCATTTTTCTTTTCTTGTTCGGTTAGTTGTTGGGCACTAAGGATATTTGCTCCAAATTCTAATTAAGGTAAAATTTTAATTTTCTTCAAACCCTAATTGATTATTGAATACAAATTTTTGTTTAATTGATGTTGGATATATAGGGTTATACATTATATAATTTATACTACAAATTCCAATTAAGGTAAAATTTTAATTTATTTCAAATCCTAATTGATTATTGAATACAATTTTTTGTTTTTCTACTATAGGACTAAGAGTCTAAGATATATTTGTTACATTGGCTTTGGTGTTACCAGTTGCAACCGCTTCGGTGGAGAGAGCTTTTTCTGCTATGAATATTGTGAAAACACCATTGCGTAACAAAATGGGAGATCAATGGTTGAGTGATAGCATGCTTGTTTACATTGAGAAAGATGTATTTGCTTGTATTGATAATGAGCCTATTATGCGACGTTTTCATGACATGAAACCTCGCCGGCAACAATTGTAATTTGTTTGTATTATTTAATTATGGAAAACATTACCATATAAAAAGATTTAGTTGTTGCCATTTTTCTTTAACCTTGCATTTTTTTAAGTTCCCCCCCCTCGAGAAATCCTGGCTTCGCCACTGCACCTGGCGTGTCCGGAATCGGAATGTGTCATGAAGTAATTCTGCAGTCGAATCAACAATCAATGGCAGAAAAATACAGAGAGATCATATTAATGGAATTATGGAACTAGTACAGCCCTCAAACCGACGCAACAACCCTAAAGCGTGTGTGCACTGCACTCATCATGATGATGCCTTGTGCTTATGTGGAAGCAAAAGGAAGGTGACCGGCCAGTATTCGTCAATCGTGTACTCTACATAACATGTTGTGATGTTATGATTTCCACTATATCTAGATCATTTAGGCAAACTCAAAAGTTCTTTAATTATATAAATGGTGTGAACGTTTTTTTGATTATACGTAAATTCTAATTATGTCTCTCACGTCACATGACTTATATAACATTTAATTTATGCAAAGTTTTTCTCTTGCATAATGTTTGAGGCAAGGTGTGGGATTTAGGAGATGGTTTGTGTTGAAAATGAATCTCACATTGATGGGAGGAAGGACTTTGTATGAACTTATAAATAATTTGGGACTTTGCATGAGTTTATAAGTAAGTTGGGCTACTCCACATATTGCCAATTAATTTTATGGTAAAACTTCAAATTTATTCAGTTTGGAGGTATACAAATTCACTTAAGAGCACCATAACCATAGCGTCCATCACGTCAATGCTGTTAAATGAGGACCCATATATCTTCACTTTAATTTCAACATTCTTTGTTATTGTTATACTTTAAAAATGAAGAATAAAGTGAGTGTAACTACAACATTTTTGTCGAAGTTGCTAAAGAATGTGGAGAAAGATATGAAAAAACCCTATTTAGCTTCGCATTGGAGGACCAAAAAAAAAAAATTTATATTTTAGTTTTTTTAGAGATTATTTCGTATCACTAATTTACTGCGTAGTTGATAATCGTTGACGAATATAATACTTTTTAAACACATATCATACATTTATTAAATGGTATGAAAGAATCTATCTGGTTTTTCACCCCGTTAAATCTCAAAATTCCATGTAATTAACATTGATCATTGACAATTAGGTGACATTATTGACTAACAAGTAAAGCAAAATAATTGGTAAGAAAACAAAACAAAAGGAGCGTGCCAACAAATGCTCGTTACACCCCACGTGCCACCGGAAATTTCCCTTAAAAGCCAATGCTAAATTTGCTAATGGCGCGAGCCTCCCAAAGTAAAAGCCAGATAGCCTTTATCTATTACTCGATCACCACCGAAAAAATAACCGTTGCAATAGGACACGTGGCGCAATGCCCATCCACCTGTCTCCTTCGGATTCTGTCCTGTATCCTCATCGTATTCCTTGTTTGCTTCCTCCGCTTTGTTCTGTTTTAAGGCAAGGAACTCCCTATCTCTCTCTCTCTCTCTCTCTCTCTCTCTCTCTATCCTCACTCTCTCCCTAAAAACCAAAACCCCGTGATTCATTCATTCATTCCATTTCAATCCTCTTCTTCGTCTCCAGAAACACCACAGAAAAGTTTAAATGGGTTTTCTTCATCGCCATTGATAATGTTGGATTTTCACTGCTTACTTTACTTTCTATTTCTCTGCATTCCTAACGCCGCCGTGTTCGCCGTCGTCGCCGCCACCGAGTTTGACTTCGGCACCCTCACTCTGAGCAGCCTGAAGCTCATCGGCGATGCCCACTTGAACAATGGGAGTGTGCGGCTCACCCGCGACCTCGCCGTTCCCAATTCCGGCGCCGGCCGAGTTTTATACTCCAAACCCATCCGCTTCCGCCAGCCCTCCTCCCCGTTCCCGACGAGCTTCTCCACATTCTTCTCATTCTCCGTCACCAACCTCAACCCCTCCTCCATCGGCGGCGGCCTCGCCTTCCTCATCTCGCCCGACGACGCCGCTCTCGGTGACGCCGGCGGGTTCTTGGGTCTTCAGTCGGGTCAGGATACCGGGTCGGGTTTCGTCGCCGTCGAGTTCGATACCCTCATGGACGTCGAGTTCAAGGACATCAACGGGAACCATGTCGGCTTGGATCTGAACTCCATGGTGTCGACACGTGTCAGTGATCTAGGCGCCGTCGACATCGATCTCAAGAGCGGTGATCTGGTGAACTCGTGGATCGAGTACGACGGGTCGAGCCGGGTCATCAACGTCTCGGTCTCGTACTCGAATCTGAAACCCAAAGACCCGGTTCTATCATTCTCTCTCGATCTGGCACTGTACGTCAGCGATTTTATGTACGTTGGGTTTTCCGGGTCGACCCAAGGAAGCACGGAGATTCACAGCGTCGACTGGTGGAGCTTCAGCTCGTCGTTCGATTCCCCTGTTTCGCCATCTGGGTCGGCGTCTCCGCCGCCGCCGCCGACCACCACTCTTATGAACCCAACTGCCAATTCAGTGAAATCTCCACCGCCTTCAATGCCGCCAAGTGGGTCTTCTTCTAGTAATGCTAGCAGTACTAATCAGAAGAACAGCAAGTCGTCTGCTTCCTGCCATAACCAGCTCTGCAGAGAAGGTCCGGGAGCCGTCGCCGGAGTTGTCACCGCTTCAGCTTTCGTTTTGGCTCTGTTTGCCGGGGTTTTAATCTGGGTTTACTCCAAGAAAGTCAAACAAGTCAAGAAATCGGATTCGAATTTCGCTTCGGATATCATAAAAATGCCAAAGGAGTTCACTTACAGGGAGCTCAAGGCAGCTACCAAGTGCTTCAATGCCAATAGAACCATCGGGCATGGCGCTTTCGGAACTGTCTACAAAGGCATATTATCCGACACCGGCGACATTGTTGCGGTGAAGAGATGCAGCCACAGCAGCCAAGGGAAGAACGAGTTCTTATCGGAATTGTCGATAATCGGAACTCTAAGGCACCGGAATTTGGTGAGGCTCCAAGGTTGGTGCCACGAGAAGGGCGAAATTTTATTGGTGTATGATTTGATGCCGAATGGCAGTCTCGACAAGGCATTGTTCGAGGCAAGAACGCCGCTGCCATGGCCGCACAGGCGAAAAATTCTATTGGGAGTTGCCTCTGCTTTGGCCTATTTGCATCAAGAGTGTGAAAATCAGGTGATCCATAGAGATATTAAGACCAGCAATATAATGCTGGATGAAGGGTTCAATGCCCGTTTGGGGGATTTCGGTTTAGCGAGGCAAATTGAGCACGATAAGTCACCGGACGCCACGGTGGCTGCCGGGACAATGGGGTATTTGGCGCCGGAGTACTTGTTGACAGGCAGAGCTACTGAGAAAACTGATGTGTTTAGCTTTGGGGCGGTGGTGCTGGAGGTGGGGAGTGGGAGGAGGCCAATTGAGAGGGAGGTGAGTGGGGTTGGGAAAGCGGGTGCGTGTACTAATTTGGTGGAGTGGGTGTGGGGATTGCACCGAGACGGACGGCTGTTGACGGCGGCGGACGCGAGACTGGAGGGGCAATTTGATGAGGGGGAGATGAGGAAGGTGCTGCTGGTTGGGCTGGCTTGCTCACATCCTGACCCAAATTGTAGACCAGCAATGAGAGGTGTGGTTCAAATGCTGGTGGGTGAAGCTGAAGTGCCAATTGTGCCAAGAACAAAGCCTTCAACAAGTTTCAGCACTTCACATCTTTTGCTGAGCTTGCAGGACAGTGTTTCTGACTGCAATGGCATGATCACCATCTCCACCTCCTCCTCCGAACACAGCTTCGGCGGCGGCGGTGACGGTGATCACATCGTCTGATTAATTATGATATTTAACGGTGTAGATTAAATTTGAAATTTCATTTGTTTTTGTATGTAATGACACAATAACATGCAAAGGGTTCATTAGGGACTTAATTAGCAGCAAAAAGTTTTGGTGTTGAGTTATTTGTACACATACATAATTACACTCTCCTTATTACTTCTGAACTGGGTTCGAGATATCTTCTAACTCAAGGGATTAAGAATATTCACATCTGAGTTCTTGAATTCGTTAGGCCTTCTCCAATGGTTTGATTACATATAGTCATCATTCTTAAATATAGTACACTAAAAATATAAGTTTTAAATAAATAATATTTTACTACTTTCGAGAAATTGTAAAAACAATCACCGAGGAATGGAAAAAATTGCAGAAAATCGAACAATTAATACAATATTTGCCTTATGTAACATGGTGGGATTATTTAGCTACTATGTTCACATAAGCAATAATTGAACTGGGACTCAATTGAAGCAAATTCTTAAGTCTAACACTGTTTACTTTCCATCAATTGTGCTTATCTGGCATGCACCTGAGGCCTACAATGACATTTTTTATTATTAACCTTTTTTTATGAAATTATTATAAACCTCTAAACAGTTAAAAAAAGAATTCAACGCACTATAAAAACTAAAAATAAAGAAAGAAAAATTAATCAACCCGGTGGGAGCTCCATAGCCAGAGCTTCCGCGAGACAGAGAGATTCGAATTGATGAGGCCGACGGCGATGGACTACTTCGGCGACATGGATGACCAGGGCTCCACCATGGCCATGGACGTTGACGACGTCGACTCACTCGAGATGTTGGGTTAAGGCGTCGTCATGGGCGAGAACAAGCCGGCCGACGCCGATTTGTTCAACTCTTTCGAGGACGATTTCGACGACACCGACATTAATTGAACCATCGAGGTCTTCTTCTCTATCGTAGACATGTAAAGATTTACTTTGATTTGCTTTGTTATCTAGGGTTTAGAATATGAGGATTTAGGACTCTGACTTTGATTGGGCAAAAGGGCATATGAGATATTTTGAAATAGGGTGCTGGCTGGAGTGCTAGTTACAGCTTGCAATGGTTGAATGGGAAGAAGCAGGTTGTTGCTGGGAGGCTTTGTGGAGAATATCATAATCCGAACGTCTATTCTCTTTATCATCATCTAAAGATCATATTTGTAAAAAATTATTCATTTTAGGAATCGTTTAACTATTCATAGGCATAAAACAAATGGATGGTTTGCTATGAGGATGCTACTTGTTACTAAAACCGTTGATTGGTTTAACATGTATGGATGATTAAACGATCTCCAAATTGAATGATTTTTTGTAGATATGATCTTTAGATGATGATAAAGAAAATAAATGATTTCAATTCTAATGTTCAGATGATAAGGGTTCGTTAATCGTAAGTGGGGAGGACAAGTAAGTCCTCCAGAAGAAGGGACATGAGCATTATCTTTATTTTAATCTACAAGTGTGGATACCACTTGCATGCCACATAAGCACAATGAATGGAAAAATAAACAGAGTTAGACTTGAAGATCAATGCTCTACATTTGCCAAATTCAGAGACTATATCTAATGAATTTTTAGTTCAGGGACTATTGCTCCAATTGAGTGATGATTCAGGAATCATTGATATAATTTCCTCTATTACTGTTTAGCATACATCAAATACTATGTATTGTTCATATTAATTAAACTACTATTTACACCTATATAAATATATTTATGGAACAATTTTTGTTGTGCTAAGAAGGTGTGAAGTTGTTAGAATGTAAGATAGGTATTTATAGATTTTTTTTTTACAAAGATCTAATTTTGATTGAAAAATAAAATTAAAAGCATATGTAACGGCTAGTTGACGTCAACTTGTCTTTTTATCTAGACTGTTGGATTTAATAGTGTGCCTAATCTTGTGAACAAAAAGTTGCGAGTGCATGATAAAACATGCAACCCACAACACCGAATCGCTACCTTGTGCCTTTTTCATTTGATGTGGCCCATGAACAATTGTAGCTCATTCCTATTAAATAAGCCAAATGTAGCAAGCTCCCAAGGATTTGGCCTTTGAATCTCTTTTGGTAGATTCTTCTAGGCCCTCCATTGGAGATGAATTTTAGACAAAATATAGGGCTAAGTTTGGAATTTGGTTCTCCATTGAAGATGACCTTATTAGCGATTAAGCGTATTCTCTCATGCCTCGAAGTTCTTGAGTTCACTTCCTCCTTTGCATTAGAATTTTCGAGTTTGATTTCTCTTTTTCGATGTCGATTATACGATGAAAATAAACAAAACAAAAGAAGTGGGTCACACTGGTAGGAGGGGTTTAAGAAGAGATGAGTGGGAGTCATTGTCTTAATTTTGATTGGTGAATGTTGATGAAAGATTAGCATTATGGAGAGGGAGGTGGGGTTTGGATATAATGCTTTATTTCACAAGCAATGTCAATTCCTAGAGTCAAAAGTGGACATTAGAGTTTGAGTAGGGACTTGGAAAAGTATAGCATAGGAAAAGGAATACATGTAACATATTTATTATTAGCTTTTTAGAAACTTCTTTTCATGAAGACTTGGTGGTGGGTGGGTGTAAGTGTAACGGACGAATTATATCATAATAATTATTAGATGGATTATTTTTCCTTTCAATTCAAGTTGTGATTGAATCTTCAAAGGCACTCTTTTTTCTTTTTGTTGTTTTTTTTTACTCTTTTGTTTTGCTTCCCAACTTTGAGCTTTGCGTTTCCTTTTTAATGTTTCTAGAATTAGTTGTGTTTTTTGGTTCTTCAATGCAAGATGCTTATCTTTGAAATGTATCATGAAGGCTCTTTATAAAGATAGTAAAGTGGTTTACATACTTTACCTCTTTTACCTTCCTTTAAGCTTTTGGTTAATTTGATGAAGTAAATGTTAATTGCAAGAACATTATGTGATGATGGTAAAACCAGTAAAAATTATTCTTACAAATTTACAGGATGAATTGAAATTAACCAAAAAAATAGAGAACATGATTGAAAGATAGATATTTTTCTTGGTTAGTACGAATGGAAAACTTTAGCGAATGCCTCCTGAATTTTAGAGCTTGTTTTACTTTGTTTTTTGAACTTTCAATTTGATTTTGAACCCTTAAACATTCAATTCATTCCAATACCCCTCAGCCGTCAATTCTATCTCAAATTTTCCTTAATTCCATCGTGTGTGTAATGAGCATGACCAACTTGTAGGGACATATACGTCAAAGAAAATGCTATATTGACAAGGATAATTAGTAAATATTTGAAATTTTAATAGGAAGAATTGAAATTTAACACATATGCAACAAATTCAAACGTTGTTACTGTCCAAAATAACAGCATTTAATTTGATGAAACAATTGACAAAACTAATAGCGTGAGGCCATTTGCATTTAAATCTAGTGGCTTAGAATCCATTAAAAAATCAGAAGACAAAGTAGAACAAGGACTATAATCTAACAACCGTTGCTAAACTTTTTCTTAGTATGCATAATGCATTGTTGTACTAAACCATGACGTGCAAATTGCATGGCAATTGTCCCTGCCCATGCGGCCCATATCCAGCTCAACCCTGTCGGAATTATATACAAATTTACAAAGTACAAGTATACTCTTTTTATTTATTTATTTATTTATTTATTTTATTTATTTATAAACTCCCTCAAACGTTCATGAATGTACCAAGTGCATTTAGATGAAGAAAACGCAGATACTAAGATTTGTACTTTCATATTTGTACCTCAATGTGATAGATTAAATAAATAATTTACCCAGATCTTTTTTTACCTTTTTTTTGTGTTGTTGTGAATTTATAGAAAACAGAGAGCAACGCCAAAACATTTTTGCTGAAATGGCATTCAGCAATTGGATAAAATAAATAAATAAGTTACCCAACTCTTTTTTTCTTTTTCAGAAAGCCCAAAATCTTAGATATTGTGAAGTGTGCCTTGTACCAACCATTCATATACGAACATTTTCTTTTGGACGGGAACCATATATAATGTTAATTGACATGTGAAATTTAGAATCTTGTCAGCACAGAAAATAATGAACAAAAAAGTACATTTAAAGTGCTTAATTAGGTACATTGATTTGATTCTTGTATATTTAAGAGAGGTGTTAGCAACCTTCACACTCAAATCTTCTTGTTTTATCTTCTTAGTTTTTATTTTTTATTTTGTAATGTTGTTTGATGATTAGAGCTGTCTAATTTTTAGGTCATCATTTAAAGATCAATTCTGAAAAAAATTAATCAAATATAAAATTATTTAACCGTTAAATTAGCATTGTTAAGATTTCAACGTTTAAGTAAAAAACATGATTTGTCTGTTTATTGGAAAAATATTATACGACGGATTTCAAATCAACCAAACATAAAATTATTTAATGGTTAAATTAGCATTGTTAAGATTTCAACGTTTAAGTTTTGTAAAGATGATCTTTAAATGATGATAAAAAAAAAATGATTTGGATCATCATGTAACATTGTATGATGAGAAGAAGAGCCAATAAGGTAAAATAATCTAAATGAGACGATTGCAAAATCAAAATGGCAGGTGGGTTTGTGGGCCTGTGGCTGCTAATTGAAAATGGGCCTAACTGAAAAGACAGACTTACGAGAAAGATAAGTCATTATTAAGCCTTGAGGACAAAGCATTCTAAACCACTTTGATACTTGATTTGAAATTTCCGTGGGGTAGGAGTGATTGTAATAGTCCGGTTCTCCTAGACCGTACTGACTAATAAAATGGTGATCACTCACCGTTAGATTTTAATCCAACAATACAGAAAAAGGTACAACAAAAAGTGAAATGAGTACCAACCATTGAATTAAAATCTAACGATTAGTGACTACCATTTTCTTGATCACTGGGGTGTAGGAGAACCGAACTCGTGATTATAAATACTAATATGATGGGAAAGATTTGGATATAGAACCCATGTGCCCATGCCCATTAATTCACTACTCTGTTTGTCCTTCTTAAGGTTAAAAGAATATTTTGAGTTGACCTATTTGTCAATTTGCTTCCTAAACTTGTATAGAGCTGCCAATTTCTCATTGAATTTTAATTTTCTCCGATTACCCCCCTGAATTTTTATAAATAGCCAATTTCTTTCCATCCGTTAGATTTTGAAAATTTTCATCTATCTTGGTCACGTGGACAGCACATGACAACGGTATGAGTGCAAAAAAATAATTTTGTTTTGGTAAATTGGGTGCAAAGCCAATACTTTGCAACTACTAATTAGACTCCCATGACTAATTCAAACAGAAAGCGTACGGAGTCAACTAGCGAAAAAGAAAAAAAGAAGAAAAGAAGAAAAAAGCAATCTATTGTCCACATTAAGAATAAAATTATCTTATTGCCCTCAAACATTTGTCATGTGCTGTCCATGTGACCAAAATAAATGGAAAATTTCAAAATCTAACATCAGAGGGGAAATTGGCTAATTATAAAAGTTCAAGGGGTAATAGGCTAAAATTAACATCCAGGGGAGAAATTGGCAGTTCTATACAAGATGTAACATCCCGTAAAAAGTATGTTATAAAATAATTCCTAGGGGATATTTTGGACACGTGCGTGATAATTTTGTACACGGGATCGTGTGATCTTACTGATTTGGTGGGTGCACAATACCCCCAAAACTCAAAATATCTCTTTTCCTTCCCTTCTTCCCCGTCTGATTTCTCTCTTATCCTATTTTCATTTTTCTCTCTTTCTCTTTTGTTCTCACCGTATGTGCACAGTGCACGTCGACGAAAACCTGTCGAACCGAGGCAAACTAAAATCACCACCTTGATCGTCTCGAAGTCCTGGACTCAAAGATGCAAACCGTTCGTCCAAACTCCCAACCGTTTGACGGGAAAAGTTCACGGAAGAACCAGACCTTTCCGGCTATTTTCTCGCCATTCTAGACCGAGGTGAGGTTTCTAAATACCACCATTGGGTTCCTCTCGTTGAGTAGATGAATTTTCGTATGTGGTTTGCTTGATTTGGTTGAGTTTTGACGTAGATCGGTGAAGCTACAATACCTGCGACCTTTCGAGGTAATTATAGGCTATGTCCCGACCTTGTACGGCCAAACCAAAGGTACACAGTGATTCTACTCCTCTCTAGCTTCATTTTGATATAAAGAACGTGAAATTTGCCCAAGAAATGAAGAAGTTATAGAAATTTGAAAATTTCTTCAGAAACCGGCCAAAATTCCGACGACAGCGACGGCGGGCGGAAAAAGTTGTAGCGGCGATCGGCGCTGACGTCAGCGATGACGTCAGCAATTGTTCAGACCGCCTGACGTCAGCAGTGACATCAGCAACGGTCCAGACCGCCCGTGATGTCAGCAACCGGTCCAGACCGGCGTGACGTAAACGATGACGTTAGTGTTGACCAGCGCGTTGGCCAGCACGTGAGCCGCGACAATATTTTTCAATTCCGTCTTCGTGAGGCGACTCGTGACGACGCATACTACCTAAGGGCAGTACGTATGGGATTTTACGGAGTGTTTCAGATCTCCGTGTTGAGCAAACAAGGGATAAGTTTAATTAATTAGTTAATTAGTAACCTTTATGAGTTTAATCATTAGTACAGTGATATCTCATATAGGTGAGACTTATCCAGAGGACTACTGGAGCTACCCAGAACAGGGGGGCTACGACCCGGCTACTTACAGGTGAGTGAGTGGGTCTTTGTTTTGATAAATGTATTATACGTATGGTTTTCAATGCTTTCTTTAATTTGTTAGCATGTTTCATATCATATGCGATTGTTGGAGGTAGAACATTCGTATTATATTGCCATACATGTTTTTATACTGTTGCTCATCAGTAGATGTATTATACCCTGGGTATCAGTACTCAGTCTTGTGGCCAGGACTAGCCTTGACGTTTGGAGATGTCACTACCAGTACCGCTACGCAACTTTAGATCCATTGTAGGTACTAGCCTATTCTAGGTTGCACTAGGCAACTCGAACTTGTGTGATGCATTTTGTGCACAGCGATTAGCGTTAGACTCGTGTCATTGTAGTACTCAGCGTATTACTTATATACCTTGCCTGTTCCTCGTAGCTTATCTACTTAGGTTTGTGTGTTTACATGTGGGTGAGCAGTTAGTCGTGCATATCGGGGAGTGCCCGTATTACTATTATAGTATTTTGATGATCATACCGGGGAGTATGACATTTTTTCAAAAACTATACATGTTTTTCAACAAGGGGATAGTATGCTCTTGAAAACAAATGTTTTATCAAACTTTGCTTTTTGACCCACTCACCTTTTTATGTTTTGCGCCCCTTCAAGACTTAGTAGCAGTTTCGATTACCAGTGAGACGAGGGCTTGCTTCGGCTGTGGTTGGTGGTTCTGACGCTTACTTCAGTTTATGTAGGATTCGCTTCTACTTTTAGTTAACTTTTACTTATCAATCCTCACGAGGATGTGAATGTTTGTACTCTATGCACTATTTACTTTGCTCTGACTGTTATGCACCTGTATTAATTGGTCTTTACCCATCACCACACTCTGACTTCCACATCCAACTCTATTTCTACTCACTTTTTCACTTATACATGCATAATTGGCTTTCGTCACTTAACACGTGTCGGCCAGCACTTCCCGACACCTGGCGTGTCAGGATCGGGATGTGTCAAATTGGTATCAGAGCATAAGTCACTATTATAGGCAGTCATGCATTTGTCACTTTGTGATATTCGCACTAATATTTCTTGATTTTGTGATGTCAGAACTATGCCACCTCGCCTAGCACCTTGTACCTAGGCACCAGCAGATGAGCATGTTGCACCACCCTTTGATTTCGCGCAGTTTGGTGCTGCTTTTGATAATGCCTTTCAGACGAATTGGTGTCCTCCTCCTCAACAGAAAAATGTCTTTGAGATTGTTTCCAATCTTCAAGTAAAGCCGTTCTTAGGTCGAGAAACCTCCGAGGCGACGGAAACTTGGCTGAAACATGTCGAGAAAACCTTCCGAGCCATGGAACGACAGGGAAACTTTCCTACGGAACAGTGGGTCTCGACTGTTTCGTGGTTTCTACAGAATGAAGCTAGTTCTTGGTGGGCTTATGAAGTGACCCTAATTTCACCAAATCTGCAGGAAGACTGGATGACTTTTAAGGAACACTTCGAGGTGAAGTACTTACCTCCGGAGTATTGGGCTAAGAAGTGAGACAACTTCTTCGATCTGAGGCAGAAGAGTATGTCAGTAGCCGAGTACCACCGGAAGTTCACTGACTTATCCCTTTACTGCCCAGCCATTGCTAGTAATCCGAAGGAGATGTTACTTCAGTTTAGAAAGGGTGAAGGGAAATTTTCGTAAAACCAAGTTCATTTGAACAACATCATTAGCATGCAATTAACAATTAATTGGCGGAATCATGCTTGTATGCATTCAAATTCAAAACTTTACCCAAGAACTTCTATGCCTAGTAGATATGGTGAACCATTACATAAACTCAAGCACAATTTGAGTTGTGAAATCATATACCTTTGAAGATTCCTCTTTGCATAAGCAAAGGCTAATCACCCATGGAGAGGGCCTTCATTCCTTGCTTGGATGAGAATGGATGAATTGGATTCTCCAAGTTCCCAAAGTAGGGAACCTCTAAGTCTCCACACCAAGGAGAGCCTTGATGAGAAGATGAGTGCCCTAGAGGAAATAGATTGCTAGCTAAATCCCTCTAGAGAGCCGGCCTCTTTGAGAGAAGAGAGCATTTTCATGCTCAACCATTCTCCCAAAAGAAAACCTCTTTTTATGAAATGTTATCAAGTTGCCATTATAACATCTCACAATGTAATGGCAAACTTGCAATTAAAGCAAGTTCACTACATTGCATCAAATGGCCGGCCATGTTGGGTTCATTGGGCTTTTGGGCCCTAATGTATTATTAGTCATTAAGTTGTCATACAACTTAAGTCAATGGGCTTGACGTTCGAAGCCCATTGGGCCTTGAGGCCCAAAACTAACCCGAGGTCTATAACGAACTTATTCGTTTGATTAATTAACATATTAATTAATCCTTGCCATAAATAATTAAACCATTTAATTATTCTTACTCATCTCCATTGTTTCATCAAACTCTACCTTACTCGGTGTGCGATCCATTAGGTTCCTTTTAGCGAGGCAGTGGAGGATTAGAACTCTTTCAAATCAATTCTGAATTGAAACATACTTTCAATTCTCCCTTAAGTGATTATACACTTATAGGGCATCCCCAAACCATGAGTGACACCTAGCAGTATGTCATGGCTACCCAAGCTAATCAGAAGAGGTGGAGAACCTATTCAGTTAGGATTGCAATGCAATACGGTCCTTCTCTAATACAATACTCTCGTCCACATTGTTTGAGATGATAGTTTATTCATGTCTACTATCCAATGTGATTCCTTTACTTATATGATTACCTTGAATATGATTTTGAACGACTTCCTAAATCTTATTCATACTCTGGCCAGAGATTCTTAATCATATCATAGAGTATTCTCCCTCAAATGGTTTGAAGGTTAGAGATCCCTTGTTGCGCATTCACTTGCCTCCATGGCTAAGTAGCTTAACCCCAACTATGCCGTGGACACCCTCGGATGGGGTGACTTTGACATAATCAAAGATCAAGGACCTCACCACAAGACAACTGTGATGCCTCAGGTCAAAGGACTAATTTGCATTATCCCAACTATGAGTTCTCATGTGACATGATCATGAAAACTCATCGTTGATCGTGTTCAGTGGACTCATTCTATATTGAGCACCTACATGCTTGTCTTGGTGTCAGTTACACCAATGACTGAGACTAGTCACTCTCCCTCGAGAGAAGACATAACATGTACCGATCTTAACGGACCGTCAATGCCCAATTGGCAATCCTATGATCGTGAACGCTAGATATGTCTATGAACGAATGGTCTCATGAACCTAACTTGTTTAGATTACATTCTCATAAGCACATATTCCTTGGACTTATTGTTTAAGCATATAACATTTTATATGAGACTACTTTAAACAATAATCATTGCCCTTTATAATAACCAAATTAGTTTAACATTTGAATGTCCGTGAAGTATCATCATATGATTGGTTTTGTATACATTTCCAACAAAGGTGCCCGTAAGAAGCCAGGATTACAAGATCTCCTCTTATCCATGCACTACTACCAGGAGTTCTATGAGGGCTTTACCCGTGCCGAGGACTTCCGAGAACACCGAAGGGAAGTTGGTGGTGATGATGACGGTGGGAAATGGTAGTCACGAAAGAATGATAACAACATGGGACGCTCGAAGTCAGTCTAAGAAGAATCAGCCGCTTAAGAAAAGTGGTTACAACTCGGTGGATCATCTAGTGGAGGCTCTTAACTCCAGCACACCGAGGAGGTAAATCCACCGCTATTCCCGCTTTCTCGCACTCGTAGCAACGCAGGCTCTAACACTACTTCGCTGTCGCAGTAACAACTACTTGCCTCGGGAGAGTGTAGGCAGACGAGCCATGGATGTTTTACTTGTGGTCGTGTGGGCCACGTAGCTAGTAATTGTCCTCGAGACAACAGACCGTAGAGGTACTCTGCCTCTCAACAGCCGGATGCCACCGCATCATCAAAGTAGTTCCAAGATCCATCTTTTCGTATGGTGTCGCTCATTATCGTGGTGATGTCTCAAGACTGGAGCCACTTATTATACCGATGGGCGATCTCTGCTCACGCCGAACATTCCTCAATTCCAAGGAGGCTATACTCGCTTCCCTAGAGCTCAGCCAGTGAGGTTATCCTTCAGACACAGGCGGTTTCAGGAAGTGGTACGCGGAGAGGTCACCCAACGAGGCAACTTTAGTGGCTAGAGACCGAGCGCATAAATCTACGAGGAAACCAGTGGACGTGGCGACATGGTAGAAGTAACCAGGATCTATAGGTCAGACAGACAGCAAGACACAGGCCGATTCACAATCACCGCCCCGCACCAATTAACTGATTCTGTCATGGGTACGTTTGAACACTCCTTGGTCATTTTGCTGAGTTCTAATTGATCCGTGTAAGCCATTCGCTTATATCCCTTCGCTTGCTCGCTAAATCCACTCAACCATACTCTACTTCTCGGGAGCATGATTTGGTATTGTCATGCCTAGAGCGGTAAGTCCTGTTGGCGTTCGCATGAGTATTAAGGATGTCCCTGGCCCTTGTTAGCGGAGAGGATATGCTAGCTAATATGATTCCTTTTGGACATCAAAGACTTGAGTACACTAGGAATGGATTGGTTACACGTAATCACGCCATGGTGGATTGTCGCGTGGTTGTCATTTTCCGTGAGACTTAAGGTGGCTCCAAGCTGTGATTTCACCTGGCCGAATCCAAAATGGGCCTAAGACATGGACTCATCTCCGCCATGAGGGCACACTTGACATTTTATGAATGAATGGAATTGATGAAACGAAAGTGATGTCACTACGCGACACATATTTATGGGGCTTAGGCCTTATTATGCTTAGGACTGAATCGATTATTTCAAGCCGGACATGATAATTTGTCATCTGGGATTGTACCGACTAAATTAGTTGGGCATTCGCGATATCTGGGACTAAATACTCCATCTATTTATACTATGTTTGGTAATTCGTACTATAACAAAAATTAATAATAAAAATAAAAGAAATGGCAAGTCCACACAGATTAAAGGAAAAAAAACCATAAAATAGAAAGAAAAAAGCAGAAAGATCTTTCATCTTTCTCTAGAGGAAAAATAGAAACCTTTTTCTTCCATCTCCTCCTCCCCTCGGCTTCACCGACAAAAATTTTTTCTCCTCGTCCTCACTTCCTCATACCATTTTTTCCACCACCATCACCGGGGTAAAATCCCAACCCACCAACCTGATCCACCTCTCCCAAGTCCTAAATCTCCGACTTTGACCCATATCCAAATGAAACCCAAGAAAAAAATACTTAGCAATCATCTCCTTCCATGACAAAGTCCCACCCAACCCACACTATCTCAAGCCAATGCCACCACCCTCCGTACTTTGTAAATGTCCTAAACTTTTCTTCTAATTACCAATTTATTTATAGAAAATGAGAGAGAGAAAGGGAGGAGGGAGATAGACCGAAGAAGGAATTTCAAAGCTGTGAGAGGTATAGGGAGACCTGAGAGGGAATCGAGAAAAAGGAGAGAGTGGGAGGAGGAGGAAAGAGGGGAGGAGAAAAGAGCGTGAAGAATTTGAAGATGAGCAGATGCATGAAGACTTAAGCAACAAAGACGAAGCGCACAGAGTCGGTACTAAGCCCTAGTCTGGGAATTATGAGCAAGAAAAAAGTCGGTGAAACTGGGGTAAAAAAAGTGTTTGGTAAATTTTTCCAAAGGCCTTTTTTAAGCTTAAGTCAAGTTGCACTCTTAAAAGTCAAGCTTGAGTGATAGCAAACTTTTCTCCAAAACAAGCGCTTCCAAAACACGGCATCGCACTGCCTATCTCGACTCCTCACCCCACTGCAATCTTTTTTTTCTTCTTCTGCTTCTTCTCCACCTGACGATATTCCTCTCGTCGCAGCCTTTCCTCTCACTGCCTCCAACCCGCTTTCTTGCTTCTCCTTCATCCCACCTTCCAGCCTTCTATGCATCGCACCCTTCGTCGTAAAACAATTTTCTCGGAACCTTTCTTCGTGGCTTCTTCTTTCGCCTCTCGTGCACGCGCTTCTCTCTCTCTCTCTCTCTCGTTAGGAAAACCCCAATTGAAACTCAAGGCACGGATTTTCTAGGGAAATTTTGATTCTTTCTAGCCTATCGCCGGGACAAGAATGAAGGGACTGGCCAAGTGATTTTGAGGTGCTTCGATCTTCATGCATATCCCAGGAATTCGGTCAGCAAAGAAGGCCACTACACAATTTGCAAGATTGCAGAGGTTAGTTTATCGCTAAAACATTAGGTTTTATCATTAGATTTTTGGTTATATTTGATATTTTTTTATTAAAAAAATTGAAATATATGAAATTAGAAAGTTAAATATTAATAATTGATAAAATTCGGTTACTTGTCCGGGAAATTAGAATTTTTCACACAAATTCTAGAACCCATTTTTCCGCCGCTTCCGCAATCGTAGTTTTTCTCGCTCCTTCTCCAATGGCTTCTGCAAATTTTCGATGTCGCTTATTGAAAAATTAATGGTTTAGTTTATGGATTATACGCTTGGTTTTATGTTAAATCGAAAATTAAGTGGCACCTATTTGATTAAAATCTACGAGATTGAATTTCGATGAAGATTCTTGATTATTTGCTTGATTTATTTTCATATGGGGTTTTTGAATTTACGTGATTGCATCTTTGTTATTAGGTACAAGTATAAGTGCATTGATTAGCTGCATGCTTTTATTTTTAATTGTAATGAATAGATGACCTTGTGTTTCCTTTTCGTATGATCATTTGTTTTATCGAGAGTCAGAAATGTGGCAATGGCTTTAGTTTTTGTAAGCCGAGGTCCTAAAATGGTATTCTCGCAGTTGTGATGTTTCTCCGATTCTAATATTTGGCATTTTCCATAGTGGTTTGGCTAGTCTACGAGACGCCAGTGAGAAACTTATCTGGCCAGCGTGCTTTCCGTGTTTTGTTCGTTATGACATCTTTACCTATTGGTCAAAGAGCCATCAAGCAGGAGTTCCTCACTTCATATGAACTCTATCCTTATCTATATCTAACTTCATCCCTTGTACTTTTGTTGCTTTGAATTCTTTTGTTCGACTGTATGGGAGTGGAATTAACATCTCGAGGGTTGTGATTCATGTGTGTACTTATTAATCACAGATACGTATGGAGTACAAGCATGGACTCAAGAATGTATTTGGTTTAATCTACACGACTGCTTCTGGTGTTTGGAACTATGACTGTGAGATTAGCAATAAGATACGGGAGGCCTTTTGAACTTGTGAAGAAATGCAATTACATCATACCATCATAACATTCTCGATGGCTTCCATAAAAGTTGCCCAAAGATTACTACAAGGAATTTATTCACAAGCATATTTGTCTATCACCGCACCACGTTAGGTGTATACTTTGCACTCCCCTGCGCAGCAGCCTAGTTTTCGGCTCCATTGGTAGGAACAGATACAAAATGCATATGATTTGTAGCGGATTCCGGGTGCGTAAGCCGGAATCGAACATAATCAGGCATGAGAGAGAAGTTAGTTCTTAAGTCCTAAGAAACAAAGATACATGAGCAAGACCGATATCATTTGGTCGTGAAATTCAGTATAGAACATGTTGTATGTACTTAACCGATAGTCTAAAATATTCCAATTGGAAGTAGTTTGTCATACTAATTAATATTTAAGATAAAGTTTATAAATGTTTCTTTCTTTACAAATAAAGTATATTTAGTAATTCATCTTTATTTGTTAAGAAATTAAATTAATAGCACATTTAGTATTATACTCCTTTTTTGTCATTTCAATAATAACACACTGCTTTACATAAAAGCTTACCAAACACTATCATATCGTTTTCCAAAAGCAATTTTACAAAAAGTTTAACAAACACTGCTTTATTTACAAATTAGCTATTCTCACAAAGTGCCAGCCTTTTTTTTCAAAGCACAAAGAATACCAAACTGGGGTTCTTAATAATACACAACTTTTGGGGTATAATTATGCAGCATGAAGAAACCTAAAGTGGTGAGGTCGAATAATTTAGTCCAAGGACATTTTTTACGTAAGTGCACCAAACACTCGGGTTCAGATAGTCATCCTCTCCTTTATACTTCAGCTTGCCAAATAAGGCCTCGTGTGTTAAGTGAGACAATATGACTTGCAGAGACAATTCGAGATTCAGATTAAAGTTTGGGGAGAATTTAGCCCTGCTTGTTTGGGCTCCTTAGCTAGAATTAGCTAGGATTGACTTAGTTATTGTCCTAGTCCTGTTTGGCGGTTCAAGGATTAGCTTTTAATGAGACTAAGCCGGACTAAACGTCACTGATTAATACTGTCTGAAAGGATGGGATTAGTAATCCCGTGCCCATCTTCCCCATCTGTGGTGACCTAGCCTGCCATCGCCACGACCTCTCCTCTCCAACTCTTACCTCCTCCCAACTCCTTCCCCTCCTCAAACCTGACCGAAACCCCTGTGCACTCCCCACTTTCTGTCGTCGCGCCCTCCCCTTCCTTTTTTCCTCAATGGCGGGTGAACTGTGAGAGCGAAGAGATCATGGTGGATTCAATTGAAGAGATCAGAAGCAAATCTCCACTGATTACGATTGGATCGGAGTCAGAGAGTTTGAGGATGGGGCGTTTGCAATTGAATCCGCGATAGACAAGATTGATCTCCATTGAAAGATTAGAGACGGTGGTTGGGGATTTTAAAAGTAAAGAATAAAGCAATTCTTTTTTAATCGAATGAATCAAAACTGGCAAAAGCCTAACTTTGTGTGATTGTATTAGTGCAGAAGAAGAAACAGAGAATAGCTTTTGTGTTAATGGAATGAATTAAAATGGCAAAAGTGAATTCAAAATTATAAAAGTGAATTAAAAATTATAAAAAAGAATAAAAATAGCAAAAAATATTTTGACCGTCTGTCACTGCACCAAACGCTTACTATTTTACGCCGCTTACTACGCGTTTTAATTAGTTTCACCTGCCTACCCAAATTAATTACCAATAAAACAAACGGGGCTTTATGGCAATATAGAAGCTCATAGCTTTGTTATTGGATTGACGGACGATCTTCAATTCCAAGCCCATTTCAACCCCAAAATTGAACATAAGACGAAACTTACTTATGGCAATTTGCAATCACAGTGACAAGTCTATCCAATTGGCCGTAGCTGATAGGTCCAAACACCTCATTTTTCCAATTGCATACGTTACCAGATCTCACTCTTCGTATTTACTTCCTGGAATTCCTCTCTCCGGTCCACAGTTTGATAAAGGTGAGCCGGATCTCAAAGTCTCTCAGGCTCAGAGCGGCAGGACGGCCATGGCTGACCAGTTCGGGGACAAGGTCCTCTCCTTCGGTATGATTTATCGAAACCCCAATTATCTCCTGCAATTTATTCAGCGATTTTAGATTTTGTATTTCTGGAATTGGGATTTAGATTTCTGTTTTTTCAGCTGTTTTGAGGTCTTGCTAATCGAAAATTATGCATGCGTGATTTTGTAGAATATTAAATGCCTGGCTTTGTGTTTTGCTGGATTAGAGTAGAGATATATTTCTTGACAGAAAGATTTTGGTGATCTGAAATTGGTATTCCAAAACTGGATGAAACTAGATTTTGGACTTTTTCATGATTGAATCAAAATTGCTTGCTTATCGCTATTACGGAATCAAGCTCGTTTTTATTGGATTTGTTGTGTTAGAACTTAGTGTAAATTAAGAATTGCCAAATCAAATGCCACCTTAATTTTGTGGGGAGTTTTGTTAATTGATTGATCGATTGATTTCCTTGTTGGTGCATTTTTGTTCTCATGCTCTTGTATATATATATATATATATATCTGTAGTTCAGTGAATTGATAAAAGATTCAAAATGCCAAGGAACTTTTGCCCAGAATTGTTTCATCGTGATGGGTGGTTTTTCTGCCTAATTGTTGGTTTTTCAAATTGAATGATTGTAAAATGTTGGCCTTTTCTGGTGAATGATGGTAGTCGGTTTAGCTTGAAATGCATGTAATTATGTGGAACTGATGTGCATGAGTATATATTTCAATCATATAGAAATGGGTTTTTGTCCATTGATGTAAATGTAATAGGTCTATCTTCGATCTATCATATTTTTATTTGGCTAACCACCCGTGGATGGGTTTGGTATTGATCTCCATCTGAACTCAACCATGAGTTTGAGTCTGCTCCCTCTTCATCAGTCCATTCGACTATTGGGTTTCTACCATAGGCCCACCATGGAAATTATGAGTCACTTTCTATCATTATGAAGTTTGTAGGTGGTGGCATGTATGCACGCTTGTCAATAATTCTTCCAATTGATGACTCCTGTATTTTAAGACTCTATTGGGATTGAATCTCATTCTGTCTCCTTAAACAAGCTCTGTTCTAATTTGGATTTTGTTTATTACGAAGAATCTGTGAAATAAACCACACTTAATTTTTCCTCACAAAATCACTTACAATTTGTTTGTAAAGGCTAATATATTTATGCATTTAATGTGGATTTGTGAGGAAGAGAGAGCAGCTTACAAAATACGGGGTCCTTGTGCAGGCAAAGATTACGTCATTAGTGTCTGTCTTTAAATTGTTATATTTCACTGGCCATTTTTTATTTAACACTGCTTTGTTTTTAATTATTTGAAGGAATACAAGGACTAAGCCAGTGGGACTCACTAACGTTTTTATGCAGACATAAAATAAACCTTTTTTGTACCTCGAGTATTCGGTTTAATAGCCTGCTATTCATCTTCTGCTTGTGGTAAATCAAAAGTGCACCGTGACCCGCGGGGAAGAAATTATAAATGATAAAGGCTGGTGCCACAAACTTATTTCCCAAACCATAGTTTGATTATGCTGGGAGTGGATGCACCCAATTTGAAAGTAGGGAAACAGTTTGATTCAAGTGGACACAGTTCTGGAACTTGATGCTGTTGCATCTTTCTCTAGGTATTATCACATGGGAAGCGGGTATAACACGAAAGAATGAAAAATATTAATTACTGTGATAGTTAGGTGGATCTCCAGTAGTGCCCCAAGCATTTTCCCTAACTTCCGCTTAAAGGCCTGTCTGTGAGGAAATATATTCTGCAGTGGTGATTTTGCAGGATGCAAAAGGGTTTAACCCGGATTGATAGTGTTGCTTGTTGCTGTTGGACTGTTGGTGATTTCTTGGCTGGAAACTACGCACTTTACGGTACGCCAGAGAACTCTTCCCCGAAGAAGAAGAAGCCAGTGTCTAAGAAGAAGCTGAAAAGGAGAGGCTGAAGCAAGGCGTCTCTGCTCCAGGAGAGTAAGCATGAAAGACTAGGTTTCTATTGCAGCTCTCCATCATGTGTTGAAGTGTTGTGTTCACAAGGTTTTCCAAGCACCTTACGTGTTTGGTATCTGTAGTTTTTTCTTTTATTTTACCTTAATACCTGAGGGATTGAACTTTAGTTGGAACTGAAGTTAAGTTAACCCTGTATCATCGTAGAGACCAGAGTGAGAATGCTGTTTCTAAAATACAGTTTTATCTCCTTAATTTCCCTTTGTACTGAGCCTTACTTTGTTGAAGGAATAGTTAGAACTTGGAAAGATTTCTGGTTACCAGGAGCTGTTTTAGTTATTTTAGAGGGTGTTCTTGACAACCATTTCATTTTCAATTTTCAAGCGCCCCTTGGTTATTAAAATGTTTGTTTCCACTAGTGCATTCATGAAACCTCGTGGTTGGTAAATTAGTGTGCAGTTTATCGTTTACACAAAAACTTTAGTAAACCTTACCAATTATCTAAAGAAAATTTTTAACAAAAAGGACTAGGAAAATAAAGCAATTTTTTTTTACAGCTGAACATTTGGCACAATCCATTGGAGGCTTTCGTATTCTTCATCAGGGCCATAAAATCGTCGGAGTAGGGGCTGCGAAACATTTGGCTTGCCACATCATACAGACCAGAATCCTCATGGGGTCCACGAGGTCCGGCACTCAAATTTATGTTTATAATCATGTGTGAAGTATATGCAATTAAGCCGACATCCTGAAACATTGAAGCCAACAGATATGGAAGAGTTGTTGCCCAAAACAGAGCAACGTCGCCTAAGCTTCTTTTTGCAATCCACTTGCGCTTGTCACAATCAAACTTGGAAATATCAAATTTCTTCGTCACACATTTTGGTACGACCGTCAATAATTCTCTATCATTTGAACTCACGGATGCAGAATGGTGAAGCAGCCTGGCGCCTGCCTTTGTAACCAATTTGCCTGAGTTGACTGCAGTAATATCAGGAACAATAAAGTTTAGTATCATTATTAACAGCATAAAACTATTTTCAATTAAGTGCCAGCTTTGACAAACATGTCCACGTCGATTCTTTATTAACTCTAACAAATGCCAATTATCGATGAGGTATCGGTGACTCACTAGCTACACTCGTTTAATCGACCATCACGCGTCTAACGATTTTATGACATCTGTCAATTCCAATACTTTGCTATCTCTTTTGTAACCAAACACAAACCTATCCTTCCATCCTAAGACCAAACAAAAGTCGTCTTCTTTCGGAAATCTACAAATCTTCCATGCCCATGGTGGTATTTAGCATGGCTTCTTCCTTCAGCCCACCTACCCTCCTTCAACTTCTCTCCTCCAATGACCCCACCCCCACCCTACCCCTCCTCCAACCATTGATTCACTGGCCAAGAAATTACAGTGAGATTGAAGAAATCTTTGTATGAATGTTTTGTATTTCTTGATTTGTAATGTACACAAGTATGCTTTACATATAGAAAGAAAGACGCAACCTGGGCTACTAAAGTGACTTCTAGTGACCTGGATAAACTCACGCTTTAATTCAATCCTTAAATCAAGGAGATTACACTAATAACGATACACTAAGACTAATCGGGCCATCTTCCTTTAATCAAGGAAGATGATCGCACAGCATCGCCGAACACATTCCTCTAATACCTGAAAGTCGCACAGTAGAACAAGGTGAGCCCAGCTGGCCGAGGAAATCCAACCTGACGCAGAGAAGGACCAACCGGGATGAGAGTTATATTGAATCATCCCGGATATAAAGACAACAACCCGATGAAGTATGCGTATCATCCGATACTAATTTGCAATTGTTTATTGCAATCAAGATATCTTTATTTCAATGCAGAGCTGATGCATGCATTGGAATTCATGACGGATGCCGCGACTTTTGCAAAATGCACGAGGATTACGAATCGTCCATGGTAGAGGACTCAACGTCACCAGGAGTGGTGATTCTAGCCCAATGGGTACGAGGGACGAGATTGGCCGTGTTGAAGCCTATGTCTTATATCTTGAATATGATGGCGAAGCCGACAAGGTCAAAGCAGCGGGCCTTCCGCTATGGGAGATCTTCGCAGTACTAGTTGGAGAGGAAGAAGGTTTTTTTAGCCAAAGGAAGCCAAGGTGCAGGATTTGTGTTTGGTTGCTAAAGATTGCAAAAGTGAGCTTGGACCTGACAGATGTTTAAAATTATTGAGCCACATAGATGGTCAAGAAACTGGCATCAATTGAGTACTCAAATCTTGTCCGTTCTTCATATATGACCGTAACAATACAAGCTTGTTTACATTTAATATAGGTCTACCTAAATTGTAGCCTTGTTAACAAAATAGTCACTTGTGGGACCATGAATTTTCATTGGCTAGAGTAAAGGTCGTTTCTCCCGAATTTGGCACACACTAAACCCGAGCAGTGACACTCACGCTACTTTTAAGAGCAAAAAGTAACTACTTCAAAGTCTCCAAAAACTAAACATAAGCATTTCATTACCTTTCTTAGTTATACCTCAAAAAGTACTACAAAGGCTCCAAAATTCAACCAAAATATAAACATCTAATCTACACAAGTGTTGTCAAAACAACTACAAAACATCTAATGTCTTTCAAAATGAACCAAAATCTTCGTAGCTCTTCAATTACATCCAAAACATGCCAACTTCTCACCCCAAGCTTTATCCGGGAAGAAGTGGTGAGCTGCAAAGCTAGTGCTAACAACATTCGAAACAAAGTGATTCGAATGCACAATCAAAGAAGTTGAATTCAAAGGTTGCAATAAATGAACATAAGAATTCAATGAATCAATAACAATACAATAGCTTCATGGATTCTTCATTAGTGAATCCAATGAGGCCTTTATTCCCATAGTTGTTAAATGTGCCCTAAAACCAATCATATGATGATACTTACTTGGGACATTTTCAAATGTTAAACTAATATAGTTTAATATAAAGGGCAATGATTATTGTTTAAAGTAGTCTCATATAAATGTTATATGCTTAAACAATAAGTCCAAGGAATATGTGCTTATGAGAATGTAATCTAAACAAGTTAGGTTCATGAGACCATTCCTGCTCATACATATCCTAAACGCTCCTCGACATTGATTGCCAATTGGCATTGATAAAATTGCTAAGATCAAGATACGTTATGTCTTCTCCCGAGAGTGACTAGTCTCGAGTCATTGGTGTAATCGAGCATCGATAGCATGGAAATAATAGGAATGAGTTCATCAACGCGTATCAACGAGAGTTTTCATGATCATGTCACATGAGAACTCATAGTTGGGATAATGTACCAAGTCCTTTCGGTCTGAGATCACAATGCTCCTGGTGAGGTCCTTAATCTTTGATTATAGTCAAAGGCAATCTCTATCCGAGGGTGTCCACGCATCGTTTGTGTTGCTTACTAGCCATGGAGGCAAGTGAATGCGCAACAAGGGATCTCTAATCCTCTTAAACTGCTTGAGGGAGACACACTAAGATATGATTAAGAATTGCCGTAGTATGAATAAGATTTTAGGAAGTCGCTCCAAATCATATTCAAGGTAATCATATAAAGGAATCACATTGGATAAGAGACATGAATAAACTATCAAACCAAACAATGTGGTCGTAGAGTATTGTATTAGAGAAGGACCGTATTGCATTGCAATCCTAATCGAACAGGTTTCTCCACCTCTTCTCCGATTAGCTTGGGTAGCCATGACATACCGCTAGGTGTCACTCATGGCTCAGGATGCCCTATGGGCGTATAATCATTTTCAAGGGAAGAATTGAAAGTATGTTTCAATTCGGAATTGATTTGAAAGAGTTCTAATCCTCCACCGCCTCGGCTAAAAGGAACCTAATGGATCGCGACACCGTGTAAGGTAGAGTTTGATGCAAAGAATGGAGATGAGGCACAATAATTAAATGGTTTAATTATTTATGGCAAGGATTAGTTAATATGTTAATTAATCAAACGAATAAGTTCGTTAAAGACCTGGGTTGTTTTTGCTTCATGTCCAATGGGCTTCAATGCTTTCCATTGACTTAAGTTGTATGACAACTTAATGGCTAATAATAGATTAGGCCCAATAGCTCAAAGAACCTTAACATGGTCAAGTTATAAGGGATCGTATAGCAAACTTGCTTTAATTGCAAGTTTGCCACTACATTGGCGGGAAAAAGCCATAAAGGAAACTTGTAGCATTTTCTCTCAACTTAAGGGTTTTCTTTGGTGAGAATGGTTGAGCATGAAAATGTTTCCTTCTCAAAGAGGCTAGCTCCCAGAGGAATTTAGCTAGCAATTCATTTCCTCTCTAGACACTCATCTTCTCATCAAGACTCTCCTTGGTGAAGAAACTTAGAGGTTCCCTACTTTGGGAACTTGGAGAAACCACCCTTTGATCATCCTTCGAAATTGTTCATAGAGCAAAGAAGCAAGGAATGAAGGCCCTCTCCATGGGTGATTAGCCTTGCTTAGGCAAAGAGGAATCTACAAAGGTATAAGATTTCACAACTCAAATTGTGCTTGAGTTTTATTCTTTGGTTCACCATATCTACTAGGCTTTGAATTTTTCTTAAGTTAAGTTTCTGTTTTAAGTGCATAGAAGCATGTTTCCGCCTTTTAATTGTTAAATGCATGCTTAATGATGTTGCTTAATGAATCCTGGTTAATCCGCAATTTCCCTTCCGCAGGTCACATGGGCCTTATTATCACCTGATCGGGAGGTTCAGACTTCTTTCACAAGGAAGCAGACAAACAAAAGATGATTCGATGAACCTAATCAACCACAAGTTCGTATGCTATTCGGGATGTTCGGGAACACAAACACTTTGACCAATGAAACGAAGGCAATGGTATCTCAATCAATAATCAAATGAGTTTCAAATATCAAAGAAGCCAAGTGAAGACTGAATCAAAGTTGATTAACAAAGTAGTTCAAAGATTCAAAAACATGGAAGCAAAGCAAAAGCAAAGCTAAGCTAACAACACAAGGATACGACTGATTCAAACACAAAGAGATACTTACTCGATTACTTACAAGAATATTGAATACTTACGATTCATTGTTTGAAACTACAGTGTCCAAGAATTCAACAATTACTCCATACATTTCTTAGCTTAGCCAAGCTTCTCTCAAACTCCAATATCTTAGTTTTGGTTCAAATATGTAAAATGGGTTTATAGAAGCAAAAGCTTCTAGGCTAATAACAAGGAGACAACTTTTAAGCAACCAGAAGTTATCAGTAGTGGGTTTGGTTTGTCAAGAGGTGGGAGCTTACTATATGAGGGTTTGCTTAAGCAAGGTGCAACTTAGCTTTACAGTGGTGCGCTAGTTTGAAGTGCGAAAATCTGTAATTTTACACTCAAACAAATAGGGCAAATTACACTAGGGCCTCAAAAGAGTCAATGCTACAATCTTCCCTTTCCTTAAAAGAAATTTAGTCCCCTAAATTTCATGTATTCTTAACTCCGATTGGTTTACTCCATCTTGGGCACTAAACAAACAAGCCAACTTCAAAACTAACAAATCTGAACTTATGAGGCATAGTAACCAAACAATGTTGAACAAACAGATTTTTCCTTTGAAGGTTACAAGAGTAGGTAACCTATTGCTCCTCGGGAGCATCATTATTGTCACACCCTGATTTGCACACATTAAACTCGAGCAGTGACACTTCACGCTATTTTAAGAGCAAAAGTAACTACTTCCAAAGTCTCCAAAACTAAACATAAGCAATTTCATTACCATTTCTTAGTTTATGCCCTCAAAAGTAAGGCTCCGGTAATCCGTGAACTAAAATACAAACATCTAATGTACACAATGTCATGGAAAACAGCTTACAAAAAACATCTAATGTCTTCCAAACAACCAAAATCTTCAATAGCTCTTCAATTACATCCAAAACATGTCAACTTCTCACCCCAAGCTTTATCTAAAAGGGAAGGGAAAAAGGGTGAGCTACAAAGCTTAGTAAGCAACAATATCCTAAACAAAGTGATTCGAATGCACAATCGAAGAAGTTGATTCAAAGGTTGCAATACAATGAACATAAGAATTCAATGAATCAATAACAATACAAATAGCTTCAGATTCCTCATTAGTGAATCCACGAGGCCTTATTCCCATGGTAGTCACATGGGCCTTAGCTAACACCTAATCGTGAGGCCTGCATTTTCTTCACAAGGAAGCCACAACAAGATGATTCGTATGAATCAATCAACCACAAGTTCGTGATGCTATTCGATGTTCGAATACAAACACTTTGACCAATGAAACATGGCAATGGTATCTCAATCAATAATCAAAATGAGTTTCAAATATCAAAGGAGCCAAGGAAGATCAATCAAAGCCGATTAACAAAGTAGTTCAAAGATTCGTAAACATGGAAGCAAAGCAAAGCAAACAAAGCAAAGCTAACAACACAATGATACTTACTCGATTCAAAACACGTAGGATACTTAATGATTACTTACAAGAATATTGAATACTTACAAATTCATTTAGCTTGAAACCATGAAATCAAAGAATCTAACAATACCCATGCTTTCTTAGCTTAGCCAAGCCTTCAAACTCCAATCTCTTAGTTTTGGTTCTCAAATATGTAAAAAATGGCCAGAGCAAAGCAAAAGTCAGCCAATAACAAGGAGACAACTTTCTTAAGCAACTAGTGAAGGTTATCAAGAAGGGGTTTGGTTTGTCAAGAGGTTGAGCTACCTTTATAATGCAGGTTTGCTTTAAGCAAGTAGGCAAATTTTTTTAAATTTTATGGGGAGCGGTGTTTTAGTTTGGAAGGTTAAAATTTGTCATTTTACACTAAACAATTAGGCAAATTACACTAGCCTCAAAAGGTTGGGCTGTTACGCATATGGATCAAAGTAAGTGCACCTCCGTAGGCCCTATCATGGACTAACAACTTGATAACTTCAGGTTGAACAAACTAATTCACGATGCCACCACATCTGTTCCGGGCTCAAAGGTAAGTAAGGCCCGCAAGCCTTTTTCGAGATCGAATTTGGCATTTGCTCTTAAGACACGAAACCGATTTGATTTGGGATCGATTGCTCTCTATATTCTCCTGAGATTCCCTATAATCTATGATTGACATGTGTTGTAAGAAATCACAATTCAAAGAGGAAATAATATCTTATGCTAGATATCTTCTTGGATTCTCCTCGGTCTAATATGATTCACTATCCTAAAAGGACTTTCTCTCATCTAGTATAAATACACCTTACTAGGGTTCATCAAAGGCAGATGGAATGCACATCAAGACTCATTCTCTCAATTCTCGCTCACTATTTGAGTTCTTTAAGCCATTGCAAATCCTAATCAGAGAGCCTTTGGCATGTACCACACTCGGTGCCTGTGTATTTAGGGTTATTTACTTTCTTTTGTAGGTTGTTGATCAAGAGCTCCTCCCCACACGACGATGCGCAAATTTGGCGTTCTAACAATTGGTGCTTTCATTGATAGCCAAATTCATGTTCTCACCGTAAATCGAAAGGCTCACCATGTTTACTAGCGGACAACAAACAAATAACTCCACTCAAGCCGTTGACCAAGGATGAAGCAACCCGCCTCTCCCGAAAAACTCCCACGCATTCCCCTAAAGCAACCCTTATGCAGCGGCATGTTCGCCGTCCATGGAACATATTTGGACGCTATTGACTAAGGTCAACAAGGTCGTTGATGAACCTGTAAACTTTAAAGCCGCCCTCAATAAAGTCGCCTCTAACTTCGGCCGACATAAAAAGATGAATGAAGACTTTGAGAATGCTCGGAACCGCCTTACCAAATCAACTTCCTATCTCCTCGCCAATGTGACCGTGAGCAATCATGACTCTTGGATGGATGGCCTACTAATCTTCCTCCTGACGCCGCAAATAAACCTATGCACCCGCTTGCATATCAATAACGTGATGACCTCATCATCACACATACCATGATTAGATGTGTTCGAAAGTCCAACGCTATATCGCGGACAACCCGATGATGTCGAGCTTCTCGTGGTGGAGCCTAAACACATCACCTCTAACGAGTCAAGCCCTTTTGAGGATCAGAACGCGGCAGGTCTTTGAACCGCGGAAAGCCTTAGGGAACCTCCAAGAGAAGTTCGAATCAGGTTTCAAGCAGTGGGTGGTCAAGAATGTTGGGAAATGTGCCCCTAAAACCAATCATATGATGATACTTTACTATTATTTCAAATGTTAAACTAATTTAGTTTAATATAAAGGCATAGATTATTGTTTATAGTAATCTCATATAAATGTTATATGCTTAAACAATAAGTCCAAGGAATATGTGTTTAGTAGAATGTAATCTAACAAGTTAGGTTCATGAGACCATTCTCGATCATAGACATATCCTAAACGTTCCTCAGTGAATAGGATTGCCAATAAGTACTGACAAATCAAGATCAAGACATGTTATGTCTTCTCTCGTGTGAGCAGGACTAGCTCCCGAGTCATCGGGTGTAATCGACACCAAGACAAGCATGTAGTGCTCGCATGGAATGAGTTCATCGAACGCGATCAACGATAAGTTTCTTATGATCATGTCACATGAGAACCTTACATAGTTGATAATGCAAATTAGTCCTTTGACCTCGAGGCATCACGCTTGTCTTGTGGTGAGGTTCTTAATCTTGATTATAAGCCAAAGGTACTCCATCCGGGAGGGTGTTCCACGCAAGATCGTTAAGCTACTTAGCCATGGAGGCAAGTGAATGCGCAACAAGCGATCTCTAACCTTCAAACCGCTTGAGGGAGAATACTTCATGATATGATTAAGAATCTTCCGCCGCAGTATGAATGTGAGATTTATAAGTCGCTCCAATCATATTCAAGGTAATCATATATAAAGGAATCACATTGTATAGTAGACATGAATAAACTATCAAACCAAACAATGTGGTCGAGGCATTGTATTAGAGAAGGACCGTATTGCATTGCAATCCCAATCGAACAGGTTTCTCCACCTCTGCTTGGGTAGCCATGACATACTGCTAGGTGTCACTCATGGTTTGTGGTAGCCCTAAAAGTGTATGATCACTAAAGGGAGAATTGAAAGTAAGTTTCAATTCACAAATGATTTGAAAGAGTTCTAATCCTCCACTGCCTCGCTAAAAGGAACCTAATGGATCGCACACCGTGTAAGGTAGAGTTTGATGCAAAGAATGGAGATGAGTAAGAATAATTAAATGGTTTAATTATTTATGGCAAATGATTAATTAATATGTTAATTAATCAAACGAATAAGTTCGTTAAAGACCTCGGGTTGGTTTTGGGCTTCAAGGCCCAATGGGCTTCGAACGTCAAGCCCATTGACTTAAGTTGTATGACAACTTAATGGCTAATAATAGATTAGGGCCCAATAGCCCAAAGAACCCAATGTGGCCGGCCATTTGAGAATGTGTAGCAAACTTGCTTTAATTGCAAGTTTGCCACTACATTGTGATATGCTATAAAGGAAGTTTATAACATTTCAACACTTAGAGGTTTTCTTTTGGGAGAATGGTTGAGCATGAAAATGCTCTCTTCTCTCAAAGAGGCCGGCTCCCTAGAGGGATTTAGCTAGCAATCTATTTCCTCTAAGGCACTCATCTTCTCATCAAGACTCTCCTTGGTGAAGAGACTTAGAGGTCCCCTATTTTGGGTACTTGGAGAAACCTATTCTTTGATCATCCTTCGAAATTGTTCATTGGGCAAAGAAGCTTGGAATGAAGACCCTCTCCATGGGTGATTAGCCTTTGCTTATGCAAAGAGGAATCAACAAAGGTATTTGATTTCTCAACTCAAAATTTGTTTTGAATTTGAGTCTTGGTTCACCATATCTACTAGGCTTTGAATTTTCTTGGGTAAAGTTTCGTTTTAAGTGCATAGAAGCATGCTTCCGCCTTTAATTGTTAAATGCATGCTTAATGATGTTGCTTAATGAACTCGGTTAATCCACAAATTTCCCTTCATAGAGTCCCTAATCCGCTCTCTTCCGCAATAGAGGTTACTCTTTCGCCTGAGAAGTTTACTTCGCCTCAGTTTAAGTATTACCGCTAAGATTTCGACCCGGACAACCGCATCATGCACTATCGTAATTATATGGCTCTGTATAGGAACAACGATGCTTGGATGTGCAAGATGTTCCCCTCAACCCTGGAGGGACCCACTATGAGATGGTACACTAAACTGAAGGAAAACATTTGAAATATGTTAGTCTATTTAAGCAACATACATACATGCTATTAACAAATTAAAGGGTCTAGCATGCATGTAAGAACCCAAATACAAAACTTTGCCCATGACTTTCAAAGCCTAGTAGTTGTGAACCAAGACTCAACTTAAAGCTTCACAAAGTGAGTTGAGATTTCCTTTACCCTTGTTGATTCCTGTTTGCATAAGTAAAGGGTAAACACCCAAGAGAGGGCCTTCAAGATCACTCATTGGATCTATACCTTTACTTGAGAATTTTAGTTGCACCTTGCCATCAAATGAGAATGTTGCTTATGTACTTCGACTCCTTCGAAGATTGAACCATTCATAGTTCATCTACATGAAGAATTTGAAGTAACCATAAATGAAGAAAATTGAAATTCTCCATTCATGGAGTTTCTCCCAAAGGGAGAGGAAGAGAGAGTTTTTGCTTCTTTTCTCAACATTTTGACTTAATGTGAATAGTGACCCTAACTTACACTTTATAGCCAAATTGCAAAGAGTAGCAAAAGTGTAAATAATGACACAAATACACTATGGATGGCCAAACCTTGTTTGTTTGGACTTTTTGGCTTCTTGAGTTTTATTTGTTAAGTTGTCGTACAACTTAAGTTATTGGGCTTGAACTATTCAAAGCCCATTGGGCCTTGAGGCCTAAAACTAACCCAAGGTTGAAAACGAACTTTTTTGTATTGATTAATTAACATTTAATTAATCAAACCATAAATAATTAAATCATTTAATTGTACATACTCCACTCATTTGTATTATTCAATCATTACCTTATAAGGTGTACAATCATTTAAGTTCTCATTAGCGAGGTTGTGGGCAATTAGAACTCTTACTAATCAATTGTGAATTGAAACTCCTTTTCAATTCTCCCTTCGGTAAATATTAATGTTTGTTAATCTTCAGGGCTTCCACAAGCCATGAGTGACACTTAATAGCGTGTCATGACTATCCAAGCTAAGCTTGGGAAGGTTAGAACCTATTCAGTTTGGGATTACAATGCAATACGGTCCCTCTCTATATACAATACTCTTGATCACATTTTTTGGTTGATAGTTGATAGTGTATTCATGTCTACTATCCAATGTGACTCTTGTCTATATGATTTATGTGAATATGATTTGGAACGTACTTCCTAATTCTTACTCTCGTGCTCTGCCCAAAGACTGCTAATCATATCGTAGAGTACTCTCCTTCAAAGGTTTGAATGTTAGAGGTCCCTTGTTGTACATTCACTTGTATCCATGATTAGGTAGCACTCTAACTATGTCATGGACACCCTCTCACATCGGAGTGCCATTGGTATAATCTAAGATTAAGGACCTAATCACAAGACAACTGTGATGCCCTAGGTCAAAGGACTATTTTGCATTATCCCAACTAGTGAGTTCTCATATGACATGAGTATGAGAACTTCTGGTTTATCGTGTTCAGTGGATTCAGTCTCTATTGAGCACCTACATACTTGTCTTGGTGTCGTTCACATCAATGACTCGTGACTCATCACTCTCTGGAGAGAAGACTTAGTATGTATTGATTTATCCGGATTGCCAATGCCCAATTAGCAATCCTATGATCAAGAACTTTTAGGATATGTGACTACAAAAGAGAAAGGTCTCACTAGTCTAACTTATTTAGAACACTCTTAACGACATATTCCTTGGACTTATTGTTTAGGCGTATAACATTTAATGAAACGACCTTAATCAATAACCTTTGCCTTGATATTAAACTACATTAGTTTAGTATGTGAAATGTCTGTAAAGTATCATCTCAAGATTGGATTTAGGGTACATTTCCAACATGAACTACCAACGCGCTCAAATCGACAATTTTGAAACTATTGTCGAGATCTTTACTGCAAACTTCTTTGCTTATCGAGATGTCTGGAAGCAACATGAGGCCATATTCAGTATGGAGCCGCAATCAAAGTATGAGAGTCAGAGTTAACTGAATAAAGAAAAGCTGAGAAACTTGTGGTAATGGCTTTCAAACGAGGACTATATGTTCATTCTCATGTGTTAGAAGTTGAAAAAGAAGAAGTATGACGATGCCAGCTTGGCAGAGTACTTCGAAATCGCAGAAGAAAGAAGCCAGTGAGAGATGAAGTCCGTTCCTCTCTGGAACCTGAGGGGGAGGAAGAATAAAGTCCGTTTCTCAGTTGATTCAGGCTGAGAACAGCTTGTTGGCTGATCTTAGAGAGAGAGTTGGGATTGAGGATCTTATAAATTCAATACTACTATTTAGCAGATGAAGTTAATCAGGCATTATTACTCCGTGGCGTGCCTACTGGTATTTAGCAGATCATGATGTTGCTCAAAAGGTTTGACTGTCACCTTTATATATTTAGAATTTGGTTACAGTTGCATGAACAAATGTGTAAAATTTGATCCACAGAGTATGGTGATCTACAGAAAGCGTATTTTTGACTGAACAACTTACTCAACAAGACTAAAAGTGTAAACTTGATCCAGAGTATGACCTTGCCAATCAGAGCTATAATATTTTGATGATCCACTTGAATGGAGTGGAGCTCGATTATTTGATGACATCCCTAAGACTCACCTTGTTTGCATTAACTAACCTCATTCAGGAATGCAACAGTTGCTACGGACGATCATGGACAGGTGTCTCAAGTTTTCGTGTACAAATTATCACACCACACAAGGTAGATATAAAAAATAGCATCCTTTAGAAACCAAACTGTAAAAATAAGTTCCAATCATAGTCTGCATCCAACGAACACGTCCACAGACATCAAATATTACATATACACAAAAGTCTATACTTTCATCTTTATCTTATTTAAACTTGATTACGAAAACCAAGTAAAAGATGTGGTTTGGTTCGGATAACTCAATGCAGTTTAACAACAGTTCTAGATATCAAAACACACTTACGTATACACAGAGTACGAGCATCCAATGCCCAGGAAGGACACGCTCTCAATTCTCAAGCTCCACGGCCCATAGCCTGCTCCTCAGGAGGAATCATAACCAGAACCGGCTGAGCATTGAAACCAGGATGAGGCAGCCTGCGACGGATCTCACGACCTTCCTGGCATAGAGCACATGGATGACAGAACACGTGTGTTGCAAAATCACAGGCAGTCTCACATTGTTCCTGTTGTAGCTCATCATCCACAAAGCTTCCGCAGCACCCACAAGACCTATTAAGTGCCTCACAACTGCCCTGCACATCACCAAAAATCATAAAAACCACACATTTAATAGCTCTCCTGAATTCTCTGATAAGAATATACAAAACAATACACATGCTCACTATGTAACGTTTTGAGACGAACAATTAAAGTACTTTGTGTTATGATTATTAGACTCCTTGTAAATCCATAAACAAAAGAAAGGTAACAAAGAGAGTTTAACTGGGTCAATAAAACCATACGCATTGCAAAAGTTTATATACATACTGTAAACAAAATCTAACCTACAATAACATACACATTTTGAGGGGTGGAAATATAACTTGCCTCTAGGTTGAACTTGCGGCGGATGGCAGTACGGCTAGGATATGAAAACCATGGTGCAAGGCAATTCCAACCAAAAAAGGCGTTCCCAATCAGATATAGACCAGAATAAGGCAAACAGTGATTCGCAAACGTTCCAGGAGTAGATCCAAGTCTCTCAGCATTGCTTCCATACAACACACAAGGAGCCACACTTCCAAGAAGACCTACCCAAATGACAACAATATTAGTATGCAAATTGTGGATAGCATGTAGGAGAAAGACACTTGAAAAGTTTATTCCTGAAAACTATGATCTTATAGTATTATCAAGTATTAGCCAAAACTTTATCCAACTGTTTCATGGGGGCCCACAATTTTCATATTTTCCAGTGGGAAAATAAGTTGGAAATTTCTGGACTAACAGGTTTCTTCACATTATCGCTTCAAGTAAATGTCTCGGCCCAAACAAAAGCTGAATGAACAAACAGTTTCTTTTTATTAACCACTGATGTTTACTGAAATTTAGAGACTAGATGAATTTCAGTTTTGATATAATGCTAAGCAACAAACCCTATGTTTGTCTAAGAAGCGAAGAGTATCCATTACAGAAAATCAAAGGAAAAAACAGGTAAAGGCATATGATCAATGAAAAATCATCCAAGACCTTCACTCGGGTAAGACAATAAACTCAAAAAGCTATTTCCGAGTGTGATCCAATCAAGAACGAATACCAAATTGCAGAATGGTACATCCATAAACACAATTTTGGCCATTTGGGTCCACGCTACCCCTTGGGTCAGTATAGTAATCAACAAGATGCATAACTATTCCAGAATGTTTGCAAAATCCCCTGTTCCTTATTAAGCAAGAAATGCGTGGCTTAAACCGTTCAACACAAAGAACCCATCCTCTGAATTCTAAAATTGTCATATAATTATAGAACACATCTAATCCAAAAAAATAAATAGCAATGCGGAATATACTCTAGATTAATCGAAAAGATGCCATACGATATGTAAACTGAGCCAATTTAGCAAAATTTCTAATACACAACGGCGATTAAACCAATCTGTCACCGAAAATCGAAGAAATCAAAGCTACTGAGGGCACAATACAACACAGACATCCAAACACCGCACAATTCCAAACTGTTAATTCAAGAAAACAAAAAGAAAAAACTTACAAACTTCAAGATCGCTGCTGCAGAACTCATCATTGCGGCCAAGACAGGCAAGGAGGCTAGAGTCCCACTGAGCCCGGCCCATGGGCTCACCCATCACACTCCCGTGCCCCAACGGCAGCCCATCGGCGGTCCACGCGCACCCATTACCGCCGCCATTCACATGCCCCATCTCCGTCGGCGATTTCTCCGGCGATTGAGTCTCCGGCGAGGCCTTGACGGGCTTCTCAGCATCCTTGTGGGTCTCCTCGAATTGCTTGCTCAGAAGCGGGTTCGATTCCTCCTGGACATTGCTCTCCCTGTTGTTGCTCGCCATGATTGATCACAGAGAGAAATCAGAAACCCTAGAAATCGAATCCCAGAGAGAGAGAGAGAGAGAGAGAGAGAGAGAGATTGAATTCTGAAACCCTAATATTGGATCGAGGGAATGAAAGGGGGACAAAACGAGCTGTCTCAAAGTCGGTGGTAGCTATAGACCAAACCGCGTTAACCGCGTAATTGGTAATTTACGTTCGTGCACGTCACACCACCAGTCAACGCCGTTAGGAGGTTATGATCTGCTGTGGCACTTACTAGAGCCATAAACCTTATACGGCTTTAAGTTCTTGCCACGTTTACCATCTCCATCTGTTCTGTTGTCGACTTTCTTGCGTGGCAAAGAACTATTCGCCGGCGGTTGTTACCATGCTATTGAGAATGTTATTATTGTCCGTTTGGTTAAGTTTTAACGAATAAATTAAGAATTTGGATAACTTAAGGAAGAAGAAATAATCTAAATTGAGGTTTGGTTTTAGGGAAATCCAGACTAAAGAATCAGTTTGACATTTTCTTTATTTATTTAAGAAAGCATTTTCTACATTGGAAGATTATAATTACTAATATGAGTGTTTTTTAAAACAACCATATAACTACATTTACAGAGTTGCAGGGTTGGATTAAGCTGAACATAATGGGTTGATGACAATAATTAGGTATTGAACTCGTCATTTATGAGATTCGAATTTAATACCTTTCATTTACGAGTAGAATAAAATAATACTAAACTGTATACTAAGTGATAATTACATAATTTGAGTTTGATTTATTTATTTTTTTAGATAATCCAAAATCTGCAAAGTTAAAGTTTAACAAGAGGTGGGTTTCATATTATATTATATTAGATATACTAAAATGAGGCTTTCGGTTACTGTAGCTTAGGAACGTTCTGATTTTGCCATCGCTTTGTTTTTGTTATTTCAGGTCTGCCCCTATCTATTTATACTAGCCTCTTGCCACACGCGTAAGCGTGTGGCTTACGCGTGTGGCAATTGACCTTTGCATATCAAATTAAATTTTTTTTACCAAAAAAAATGATTTAGGAATTAAGTATTTTTTTATTTGTATTTCTTTTTTATTTCAAGTTTTTAAATTTTAATTTAATTGTAATTTTTGGAGTTCATGAGGGGCAATTTATGGTATTTTGAATGCTTTACCATTTTGGGGTGCTCTTTTATATATATAGATATATGCCACTTTTCTTTTTTTTCCTTTCCTTCCTCTTGCCTTCTCTCTCCCGTCTCGCTTCTACGCGACTCACCACTGCGCTGTGCCTCCCAACCACGACTACTGTAAAATGATCACTACACTCCTCCCAACCACTACTAGGGCTGGGTTCGGTTCGGTTTTTGGCCAAAACCGAAACCAAACCGAAATTACTGTTCGGTTCGGTTCGGTTCGGTTTTTTTTTCGGTTTTTTTCGGTTCGGTTTGAATTCGGTTCGGTTTTTGTTCCGGTTCGGTTTGGGTTCGGTTCGGTTTTTTTTTTTTTTTTTTTAAAAAAAAAAAAAAACTGAAGGAAAAAAAATATAGGGAAACTTCAAAAATATAGAGAAACTTCATTGTGGCTGAGTTCCTTTGACTGTAAGAGCTACTTGATGATCTCATTGTGGCTGAGTTTGAGCTTGAGCTTGAGGCCTTTGACGCCTTTGATGCCTTTGAATTCATCTAATTCAAATACATAGTATATTTGTTAATAAACTAAATTAAGAAGATCTAAAATTGTAGATAACAACAATATTTCCAAATAATCCAGCAATATTTCCAAATAATCCAGGATAAGAAGATCTAAAGTTGAGATCATAATCAGCTGATCTAAAGTGGTAACCTTAAGTTTGTCCATTTAGATTGACAATTTTGAACACATGAACTCGAATCAAATAATAAAGGGAAAATTTGGTAAATGTGACAAATACAATTCTCAACTTTCAATATATACAATATACAGAAGTTTTTATTATCATTTAGGTCTGTTATACAAAAGTATTTTACTCATACTACATAAACAATCGTTTTAGAACTAAATAGGACCTTGGAAAGCCGTTGAGTAATATTCAACATGAAGAAACCTGATTTCCCTTCTCAACTATATTGGCAATTAATACTTGATACTAAAGTGGTCATTTTGCACAGTATTCAAGCTGATACGAAATGATCATGCTAACAAGACTTGTTCATTCAAGTGTGGAAGTATGTTGCAGTTAGGCAGGATTTAACCACAGCCTGTGCTCGTGCATCTGTGCTCTGAATTACAAAACTCTGCAGATCAATTTGGTGCCCATCGCTTAAAGTAAGATTCTCGAAATCCTCTCTCAGTTTGCTGCTTCTTCAAGTTTAATCTAATATTATCTCAGTCTGCTGGAAAAAGATTAATCTCTCTGATTAATCTCTCTGATATGCTATCTCAGTCTGCTTTAAACCTCTCAAATCTAATTCCTCAAAAATCATACAATTAGATAAACCTCTGCAGAACACTACATAAAACTGTCGCTCATGACCCTGCAACCAACTAAACTATATAAAAGGAACCGACTGCAACAACTGCAGCAGTTGCCACCAAAACCAAAACCAAACACTTTCACAAGAATGCAGCAGTCTCTGCAAATTAGTGTAAACTGATCGAGACATTCCAAATCAGTCCATAAAATCAATCTTGGAAATCAATCTTATCATAATAGGAGAGCAAAAAATTTAAGGATCAAATTTAATAAACGTATCTCATTATATTTCATCCAAAAATTACATGCACTAAGTTTATGCAACATCTTCGCATCTAATTCCTCAAAAAGCTCAACAATTCAAGAAGAAATTTGCTTCAATTCTTACCTTGAATCGTTGATGGTGAGGTCGGGTGGGTGAGTGCGAGCGAGGTCACTGAGTGCAGAAGGAAGGCTGGAACTGGAAGGGTTGGAGTAAGAGAGGGAGAGAGGCTGTCGACTGGAAGTCTGGAAGGAAGGCTGGAGCCTGGAGTGCAGTGGAACGCAGAACAGATCAGAGATTCAGAAGTGAAGTGAACGGCTGAAGGCTGAAGCCAGAACTCAACTCAGAAGGTAGGGTTAGTAAAAAACGACAATTAAAAACCAAAAAACGACGTCGTTTTTTTGGGAAATCGGTTCGGTTCGGTTCGGTTCGGTTTCTGAACCCCTGGAACCGAAACCGACCCAAATAAATTCGGTTCGGTTCGGTTTTCGTGATTCGGTTCGGTTTTTTTTTCAGTTTCGGTTTTTCGGCTTCGGTTCGGTGTTCGGCTCGGTTTTTTTCGGTTTTCGGTTTTTCGAACCCACCCCTAACCACTACCAATCCATCCCTCTCGCTCTTCTTAGTCAAACTCTCACCAATTTTGTCGCCCTTTTTCAACACTTTTAACTCCCTAAACGAGCAAACAAAGAGGATTTCAAGTCTTTTCTTTAGTGAACTTAGGATTTGACTTGTATAATAAGTAGCTTAGTGGTTTCTCATATAGATGAGGCCTATCGCTAGGAGTATCGAGGCTAGGCTAGACACGGCGGCTACAACCCAGCAACTTACTAGTGAATGAGTTTATTTATTTTAAAATATATTATAGCATGTGTTTCTTAATATTCATATGTCATTTCTTGTTTCTTAGAAATTTAGAAATAGTTTTATTAAATGCACTTACCTTGATTTATGAGTTCCAGAAAGTAGTGTTGGCATGATCATACATTTATTTCTATTGCTTATCTTATATGCCCGCATGGTGTTAGTACTGTTCGAGCCAGGACTGGCTTCACGTGTATGTTCACATTGCACCAACATGCTCACTTTGGATCCATTGTAGGTGTTACATCCCGTTCCTAAAAGTATTGTATTTTATTCCCCGACTGTGTAAATTGACGAAAATGCCCTTAGTGGCGACGTATGTCCTATGCGGACAATTATTTCTTATTGACTTAATTTCGTACTTTTTGAGTAGTACACTTTACCACGAACCCGTAGGTGCGAACGGGATAATTTTCGGACTTATAACGGACAAGTTACGATTATTTGGGCAAATTTACCTATGCGGTATTTTTGTTTTCTGTGGGTTGTAAGCCCGTGGTTTTCATCCAAACCGGGTGCTCTGCACCTCTACTATTTTCTGATTGCACACCTGCATGCGTTTTGACTGCATGTTCATCAGTTGAATTTTTCTACGTTAAATCGAGCATCTGCGTTGTGATTTTTCATCACACTCTAACTATCTCTCTGTCTGATTCTTGTCCCCTTGCTTTTCCCTAATTGGTGCCGTGATTTCTGCAAGCAGAAATCACTACAAATCACACAGAAGCTCTGCAAACTCCCACACGCACAACTACTCAAGCCACCCCATGGCTCTTCCCTCACTCCCTCTCGATTTCCTCCAACCAAACTCACTCCCAAACTCATCCTCACCTTCCTGGGACAAAAACCCAGGCTTTGGTGCTCTGAAAACCAACCCAAAATCGAACCCAGAAATTCGGAGTTTTTTCGTCGGTTTCACAAAATTTTCCCCGATGAAGAACTCGTGGATTTGGACCTTGATTCAACCCAGAATCATCGCCAAACATCTTCTGGGAACCTTGGGAACCCAACCCAAGGCCTGCAAGTGGAGAAAACGGTGAGATCGACAACATCGACTTTTGGCCGGTTCTTTCGAGCCATTTTCCGGCCACTTCCGACCACCTTTTGAGGTGTTGGTAAGCATTTTTGAACTCTACTCGTCTCTAGCTTCATTTTGATATATAGATCGTAAAATTTGGCTTAGAAACGAAGAAGTTATGAAGCTTTGAAAAATACCTAGAAAATCTGGCCAAAAACCCAGATTCCGGCGACCGGCGCGGCGGCGACCGAAAAAAGGTCAGGGATGACCGGCGATGACGTCAGCACCGGTTCAGACCGACTGGCTGACGTCAGCGATGACGTTAGCAAACCGGTTCGGACCGACCTTGCTGACGTCAGCGTTGACTTGACCGTTGACCGTTGACTTTGACCGGCGCGCGTGAGCCGCTCGTTGAGCCGCGCGTGGGCCGTGGCTCAGCCACCTTCAAGCCACGCGTGGGGGCGCGTGAGCCATCTTTTTCCAATTCCGTCTTCGCGAGGCGACTCGTGACGACGCGTACTACCTAGGGGTGGTACGTATGGTAATTTTCGAGGTGTTTTAGACCTCCAATTCGAGCAAACAGAGGAGTTTTCGAGTCGTTTCCTTATTTATATTTGGATAGACTTGTATAATGATTAGTATAGTGACTTCCCATATAGGTGAGACCTATCTCGAGGAACTCCGTGGTCAGGCTAGGTACGGCGGCTACGACCCGACGACATACCAGTGAGTGGGCCCTTTCTTATTAAAATATTATTATTTCTAGTATGTGTTCAAATGTGATTTTATGAACTAGTATAGCATGCCATATCTTACTAAACTCGTTAAATGTTTTACTTATCATATTATGATGTGTTCATCATGCTTTTTAGCGTATTTGATTAAATGTTGGCATGCCTATACGTTTTAGAGATTTATTACTTATCACGCATATTGCACGGTGTTAGCATTGTCTGAGAGTAGACCAGCTTCACGTGTATGTTCACACGCACCGACACGCTCACTTTGGATCCATCGTAGGTGCCAGCTTGTTCTAGGTTGCCTCGGCAACTCGAACTCGTTGTGATGCGCTTAGCGCCAGCTTCACGTATATGTAGTGCTAGAGCGTAGATTTGTAAACACCCAGCCTGTCATGTAGCGACTTTCTGCATGACTTGTGTGCTATGATTATGCGATAATTAATGTGTTGTTTTTACTGCCGTTGATTTATATCTCACCCGTATCCTTGTGGGCGCTGTCCCAAGTATTGATAATTGTTGTTTATTGTTATTAAACTTATATTTTGGCAAATTACGGGTTTTACAGCGAGGGGTTACATCCACACTTTTGAAAAGGTTTTATAAAACCGTACTTGGCCCACTCACCTTTGTTTTTCGCCCCTCCAGGTCCTAGATATTAGTTGGCAGACGAGTTCGGTGGCTGTTACTGATATTACCTTTTTACCCTCCATGGAAGTATGTATTTGCACTTCAGTTGTGTTTATATCCTTCCTACGGGATTGGAATATTCTTTTAAATTCACTGCATCCTAGCTCTGATATTTGTGTAACAATGGGTCTTATCCCACACTACGCACTTCCGCACTCTTTTATTCAAATTATCTCAAAATTCATTTTATTCCACTATTTAAATTCTCAATTATTTCATCATGACTTCGTCATCCCTCCGGGATGACGGTCAGCACGCCTCGATATCCGGTGTCCACCTGGATATTCGGGTCAGGGTGTGTCAGTAGGTGCTACCCTGCTCTAGTTGTTTTTACATCTAGGACTCGTTGTGATGCGCTTAATGCTAGCTTCACTTGTTTGTAGTACTAGAGCGTAGTTATAACACCCAGCCTGTTCATGTGGCTACTTTCTGCATGAACTTGTGTGCTTGTATTATACCAATAAGCAAATTTATTTATTTCTAGGGAGTTATTATTTTGTGCGCCCATATCCTTTGGAGCGTTGTTTACAACGCCTTGTGATTATTTAATGGTTTTATCACAAACTTTTTTTTGAAAAATATTATGGGGTTTACAGCGAGGGACTACTACTTTTGAATAGCAGAAAAAGGTTTCAGAGAACTTTTACTTGGACCACTCATGTTTTATGTTTTTGAGCCCCTTCAAGACGTAGAGACTCAGCTTGGCAGACGAGGATTGTTGGCACCGGCTGACTTTTACTTTCGATAAAGTAGGAAGTTATATTCTTTATTTTGTATAAATATCCATCATTCTGAATGGGAATATTACCTTTCTTTACTGCACTTTTTGCTATGCTCTGATACTACATGCTTTGTAATAAGGGTTCAACCCACTCTGTGCACTCTTTTCCTACTTTTTTAATTTTAGACTTTTGTTTTAACTTATTCATCCAACTTCTTATGTCATTTGCATGTCATGACTTACGCCACCCCTTCGGGGTGTTGGTCAGCATGCCTTGATTCATCAACCTAAGGTAGTGCAAATGAACAAGAGATAGAACTTAAGGAGTAAGTCCTTTCAGTCACAAGTTGATATTCAACAAACTTAACAACCAAATTCCTAAAAGCTCCAAATAGATCAAAAGAATATATAAATTGTCCCAGTTGAATGGTTTGAACTTTATGACTATGTCATGGCTATCCAAACTAAGCTCGAGGAGAAAGAACCTATTCAGTTAGAGATTACTATGCAATACGGTCCTTCTCTAAACAATACTCTTGATCATATTGTTTGAATGATAGTTTGTTCATGTCTACTATCCAATGTGACCCTTGACTATATGATATGTGTGAATATGATTTGGAACGTCATTCCTAAATCTTATTCATACTTTGGCCAGAGATTTATAATCATATCATAGAGTATTCACCCTCAACATATTTGAAGGTTAGAGATCCCTTATTGTACATATACCTATCTCCATGGTTAGGAAACATAACCCCAACTATATAGTGGACACCCTCACATTTCGGAGTGGCGTTAACATAATCAAAGATTAAGGACCCAATCCTAAGACAACTGTGATGCCTCAGGTCAAAGAGCTAATTTGCATTATCCCAACTTATGAGTTCTCATAAGACATGAGTATGAGATCTCACAGCAATTGTGTTTAGTGTAGTCACTCTGTAGTAAGCACCTACATACTTGTCTTGATGTCATACACATCAATGACTCGAGACTTGTCGCTCTCTGGAGAGAATACATAGTATACACTGATTTTTACGGATTGTCAACGCCCAATTGACAATCTTATGACCAGAAACATTTAGGATAAGTGTATGAAAGAGAAAGGTCTCAAGAATCTAACTTACTTATTTTACATTCTCTTAACTACATATATATTCCTTGGACTTATTTTTAAGGCGTATATCATATAATGAGACGACTTTAAACAATAATCTTTGCCTTAAGATTAAATTGCATTAGTTGAAAATGTGAAATGTTCGTAAAGTATCATCCAATGATTGGATTTAGGGCACATTTCCAACACTAGCTATATTAACAAGTCAATTCCCAATCGACTTTATTTTATGTATAGTCCAATTCAACTCATAACTTTGAATTGATCATGTCTCATTACGCCATTACGAAATAACATTTGTTTTTAAACAGAGTTTATCGAATAGACTCATTATTTAAAACTATATTGCTCAAAAGCTTGACGTAACTCCCACTGACCTAATGTAATTCAACATTCATTCGAAACCTTGAGAAATACTTAACATTTATTTCTTCTTGATTTGAGAGAACATAGCTCCCACTAAGATCCATTAGCTTATTGTCATTGACTCAAGTGTATTGAGACAACCAACAATTCATGCCAACACAAGTTATTTAAATGAACATACACATAAGGATTTCTTCTCAAGGAATCCTTTAGTATTAGATTGAGTTCACAACTTATATCCAATACTTTATGTGTGACTTGATTTAGCAAGTCATTTCATTTAAAATAGTTGGTGTTAAACACCATACATTAAGTTTTAGTCATACTAAGACTTATTATAGTTGTCATATATGAGAATTTTCCTAATCATGTGTGGAAGGGAGGCTCCCACTAAGAATAGGATTTCAACCATATCTTCTAGGTGATTGAAACAATTGTCCATATAACCACTTTGAGCTAATTAGTCACATTAGGTTCTAGAGCCAAATTATCTAGTTGTTAAACTTTATGGTGTGACTCTATATTTAAAAGTTATCCCCTTTTGTTTCACCAACATGCCCCATTTGCTTTGTTGTAGCTTGTTCTCATAAAGGAGAATAATGGACATATCCAAACACTTAACCATTTTATGTTAGGTTGATGAAACTAACATCCATGATTTATCATTAGGATGTTACACGACATAGAACCTTTAACACTTTGAAGAGCTAGAAACTTTAACTAGTAAAGTTATAAGCTTAAACAAGAATGGTATTATACCATTCATGTAGCCAACCATGAACTAATATATATTAGTTTATTTCCATTCTCACTTCTCACTGTTTCTCATGAGCTTAATGAGAAAATACATTACACATAGTGTGTAACTATATTTAGAAGTATACAGATAGAGGACAATGTGGAGAAGCTTCAAACATTTTAAGCTTAAAGTTCTTGTTCCACAATTATAATGTCTTGTATCAAAGTGACTAAGATCTTTAAACATTTTATAGATTTTAAACACTACACTTTGATTTATATTTTACTAACACATTTTAACATTCCATAAACAATTTAGGAATGTCCAACTAGTTGTTCAAAAACTACTAATTGAACCACGAGTGATCTTGGTGATTGTGTTTAAGTAAGTAAATACCATATGAGAAACCTTTTCTTATATATTTATTTACTATAGCTTTAATATAATGTGATCTTCCTCTTAACAAGAAAGGAATCTCTAGACCAAAATCAATTTAGATAGAACTCATATGTAGGCAATTGGAACCAAATTCAAAGATTTAATGCATCCATCTGTGGCCAACATGTGAGACCTATTTTCAATTGATAAGTCCAAAGAGGGTTATCACATTATGAAAGTGATAGTTAATTTTGTATTCTTCATGGAATACAATAAGACATTTTTCAATTCTAACATTCATAACAATACTCAAGGAATAGATGTAATTAAAAGCATTCATCATATTACATTAACATGATTAGTTTATATATGTTACAACCCGTCCCAAAATTTTATGTGAAATTACCAAAATACCCCTAGTGACCAATGTTGTCTTTTGTTGACTTTTCGTGACGACATGTGAAAAAGTATTTCTTTACATATTCAAGTAGTACTTGTCGATACGAACACGTGGACGCAAGCGGAACTCAATTTGGAGTTAAAACGAACGTTTTACAGAACTTTAAAGTGTAGGGTCATTTTAGTAATTTTCACACCCGTAAGTGAATTAGGGTTTTTGGTTGATTGCTGTGCAGCCAACCCCCTCATTCCCTCTCACTTTGCACGATCTCTCCCACTTCTCTCTCTCTCGGCCAAAAACCACCCAAACCACCAAAACCCTAAATTTTGGACAAATCACAAAACCGTCGCTCAAGATCATTACCATTACGATCGTTTCGTTATTTTGGACGAGACTGTGATTTCAGAATTCCCAGACTCGAACCCAATTGGCCAAACCGACGCTGGAACTAAAACGGCAAACTGGCATTCAAGTTTCTGTACAATCCCGACTTAGGTAAGGCTTGAAACCATTTCCATTGGTTTTATTACGTTGAGTAGGTTCAAATTGACATAAAGAATGTGGAATTTGGTGCAGTTTTGAAGGAGAACGGAATTAGGATTTTCTCGAAGATTTCCGGCCAATTTCAGGCCATCTCCGGCCATTTTTCTGGCCTCAAATTAGTATGAAAATATTCTACTCTTCAATACCTTCAATTTGATATGTGGCACGTTGAATTTGGCTAAGGAATGAAGAAGTTATGAATTTTGGAAGTTTTAGGATTAAATCGGTATTTTTCCAGAAATTCCGGCGAATCAGGCGACGGAGCACGGCGGCGCCGGCGGAGGCTCCAGAGACCGGCGAGAGGTTGAGGGTGAAGGAATATTCCGTAAAAGGTAACGGAATATTCCTGAGGGCGTCAGCATATTCCGTCAGAAAAGGTATATTCCGTTAAACCTAATTGACGCCGTTATTTCTAACGGTGCTGACATCAGCAGGCGCGTGGCTGACGTCAGCTGCGCCTGGGATGGTGTCACCAGGCGCGTGCCAGCGCGTGGCCGGCGCGTGAAGGCTCCTCCAGGCGCTTGGCGGCGCGTTCGGCCGTTTCCCGGTGCGTGGCGGCGCATGCGGCAGCGCACGGCGGCGTCGACGGCGGTGGATGGCGGCGGCAAGGTTTTCGGGCCCCGGAAATCATTTTTCGAGCCCGTTTTCGCTAAAATAGTATTATTTTTGGGTTATTTTTCTATAAGGGCTATATTAATTTATATTAGGGAGGTTTTAATCTTTTTCTCCTAATAATAAATAGGTAATCCTTCGACCCAACACTTTGAGGAGGGCAACGCCGAGGGGGATTTCACTCCCGATCACCTGTGAGTGGACTTTTGTTTTCTTAAATGGTTTATATGCTTGAAAATAATTATTGCTTTGACATAATTATGAGTCTAAATGTTTTTGAGGCATGCTTATATATATATATGGTTATATATATATTATGAAATGATTTTGAGATTTGAATATATATGGATATATATTATTAAATGGTTTTTGCCTATGATTTCGGGTATGCATAAATATTGGTATTTGATATATGACTCCGATGAGAATGTTATTTATGCAATGTTTAAATATTTGGGAAATTATGAAGTATATGATACTCTTCACTTCTACACATGATATATGTATGTATGTTTTCAAACACACTTGGTATGCTTTCACTACGTTGTAGTACCGTCTCACGGCTGTAGGACAAGTCTCACATGTTTGGGTCACACGCACTGTACTCCAGGGGTATTGTCCGATAAATACCTTAGTGCAAGCTTGTCTTACGTTTATGTTTATTTTGGGGAAAAGACCCCACTACGTAAGGACTCGGGTGTGACGCGCTAATGCGCAAGTGCTTACATGTGTGTGGTACTAGGAGTACAAATTGATTGATACCGTAAAGTGCTTGTACGGGGATTGAGAGGCTGTTCCTTAACACGTACATGGGTGATTGCACACATACCCTGTGTTGGTTTTCCTATTTATACTATTGATATTTATATGATGAAATGACTTATGAAAAATATGAATTATTATATACAGATTTCACATTGAGATTTACTTTCAGCTATACATATATTATAGTACGATTTGACACATACTACGATAGTATGATTTTACAAATATACTGGATTTCAAATAGGGGGTTACTATGTTGAAAAGAGAAAGGTATTTTGAAAACTTTTATTTTTCGTCCACTCACACCTTTTGTTTTTGCGCCTCCTTCAGGACTTAGTGATAGAGCATCTGGTGCAGTCGAGGCATACGAGTGGCAGCTCTGATTCTATCCCCGACCATGTAGGGATTTATTATTCTTGTTCAGTTTCTTTAATAATATCCATCCCTGTTATGGATAGAGATTCTAGGAACTTGATTTATTATTTTGTTTCCGCTGATTCAAATTAGTACGCTCTGAACCTTGTGCATATTGGCATTAAATTTCGCAAACTTTATGTCAATGTAATTTACTTAAACTAAGTGTTGTCATGCATTTAATGGCTTCGTCACTTACTAGTGTCGGCCAGCATGCCCGAACTTGGTATCCACATGGGTATCGAGGGTGGGGTGTGTCAATATACATCATGTTGGGCTAGCAAAAGAATTAGCTCGAACATTAGAGACTAATTATATGCCTTCACATAGGCTTCAAAATGAATTTTCACATATGAAGACACATAATAAGTTCTTAACAAAGTTTAACAAACATTAAAGACTGTCTTTAATTATACAAAACCTTTCCTTAGCTAATGCAAACAATTAGGTTCTAACTCTTCATGCTCCATTCTTTGCTCATTGCTACATCATCTTCTACTTGGCCACATCACCTGCAAACAATTGCATAAATGATTAGCATTTCATATCTTGTACAAATAGAAGATCTAACATTTAGAATTGATCTTAGAAAGAAACCATTACCCTCCTTCTTGTCCCTGAGGGTTGCAAGATAGAGCATGCAATTCCTCTTCCAGTGCCCATCCTTCCCACAGTGGTGGCAAGCTCCCTTGGATTCTTTAGTCTTCTTCTTCACCCCGCCTTGAGGCTTTGGAGCGGTTGACTTCTTCTTCCCTTTGCCTTTGCCTTTGGGCTTAGGCTTGGAGGAGGATGGCTTGTTGTGGGCCAAGACAGAAGATCCCATTACACTCTCTCTTCATCGTCTTCTTAGCATATATCAATATGTTAAGTAACTCATAATGAGTACATTCAATTTTGTTCATGTTGTAGTTCATGACAAACTACAAGAAAGAGTCAGAAAGAGAAGCCAGAATGAAGTCCTGGGCTAATTCCCCGTTAACTGGAATACCAAGGGTCTCCAATTGTTCAATGAGTCATATCATCTTCAGTGCATGTTGCTGCACTGGTGCTCCTTTGAACATCTTGGTCTTAACAAACTCACAGACAATGCTATAGCTACGGTGCACATCCCTTCACCATACAACTCCTTTAGATGGAGTATAATGGAAAAAGCACTGTCCATGTCCTCCTGCTGTCTCTATATCTCCTCATTCATGGAAGCTAACAGATAGCACTTGGCAGCCATATCATCCTCAACGTACTTGGCAAACTTAGTACGTTCACCCTCAGTGGCATCAGGGCCAGAAGGTGCGTGAGGAGGAGCCAAATCCAGTACATATGCAAGCTTCTCCAACCTAAGGAGAATCTTTACATTACGGTACCCGAAGCTTCTCCAATCTAAGGATAATCTTTATGTTACGGTACCTTGTCGGGAAGTTATGCCCCTCGAGGCAACACTTGTCGAGAATCTTTGAAAGAACGTTTCCAACCATATCTACTTACATTAACAAGTAAATTATTAGTTTGATTGTTGTTTTAGACAAACGATTCGGGTCTTTAAATCGAATGACATTCCTCACTATTTTTGGCAAATTCCATATCCCTCAAGAATGGAAATCCGGGAGGTTTCAAAGAAAACTCCTATTGAGGTTCGGGAGGCTCACTATTACCAAGCCCGCCTCATCATAGTAGAATGTTGGCTAGCAAAAATAATAATGAGAGGGTAGCGATACCCATTCACAATAACCTCTTGTGATTACCCATTTTATTTGCCTCTAGAGAACAATGCCTCATCATAATAGATTATTGGCATCATTTCTCTTAGTGAAGTTTTGACCCACCATGCCGGTTCGTGTCCGGGATGTGATAGTTCAAGTATGACCTCATCATAATAGAATATTGGCCATACTCATTGCCTACCTTCACCCCATCAAATGTTTTGTTAATAGCCTCCTTCAGATAGTCCAATGTTATGCATTCCCCATAATAGGGTGAAGTACTATACATCATCAAACTTGCGTGAGAGACTACCCATAGTGGAAGGCCACAAAGAAGTGTTCGAAGCACCACTCCACTATAAACTTAATATGGTAAATTGGTTGAGCGATTATTAAGGTCTCATCAATTATTAAATTAATCACATTCAGATAAAGGTGTCCTATTACAACTACAAATCCAAATTGGTAGAGTTTAGTAGCATATGATATCCCCACTATTTGTTTTGAAACACAAATCATTAAGTAAAACATTTTTAAATATTGGAGATACATATTACTACTATTGCATTCCTTTGAGATTTGGACTTATAGTCATATTAGGCTATTTTGGTGACTATGAACTTTTATGTACGGTTCAACAACGAGCCAACATTGTTGAATAAACATCTAGGGATAGTTGTGTCAATTTGATTACGCGCTTTCAATCCAATTAAAACGCTTTCTTATATGCCATTAGTAATGAAAGACAATCATTCTTGATAATGAGGGCGTTGGACCCAACGAATCTTTCAACTCTCAAGTTCTCTCAAATACGCCTCCTTACAATTGAGCATAGGAAACTCTAGTCTAGCACTAGAGGGATCAACTAATTGAAAGAGATTGAGAAGTAATAAGAATTACAAACCGATTTGTTCAACTTCTACAAATTACATATTGTTTGGGCCGCTCCAAATTCTGTCAAGATCAAACACTCCCGAGACCCATCACCCTTCATTATGCCATGGAATTCCTACCCCAACAAATTAAATGAGTGAATTAATGGAAATGGCATAGATTGATATACAATTATAGGAATGATAGCAACATTATTTTAGACTTCATTTCTCATTTCTCATTTTCTTATTTTATAGGTCATTCTATAAAGTCATCTTTTAAAAATTAACTAAATTAGAAATTTTGTAGTCATCTAACAAATATCCAATAAATGGACGAACCATGTTTTTTATATGAGACTACTTTAAACAATAATCATTGCCCTTTATATTAAACTAAATTAGTTTAACATTTGAAATGTCCGTAAAGTATCATCATATGATTGGTTTTAGGACACATTTCCAACAAAGGGTGCCCGTAAGAAGCTTCGTACTACAGCATCCTCTTATCCATGCACTACTTACCAGGAGTTCTATGAGGCTTTACTCCGTGTCGAGGATTCTGAGAACACTCCCGACAGTGGTGGTGATGATGACGAGGGAAATGGTAGTCAGCGAAAGAATGATAACAACATGGGACGTTCGAGTTTTGGGCCGAAGAAGAATCAGTCGTTTAAGAAAAGTGGTTACAACTCTGGTGGATCATCTAGTGGAGGCTCTAACTCCAGCACACCTCGAGGAGGTAAATCCACTGTTGGTTCCCGTTTTCAGACTCAGAGCAGTTCAGGAGGCTCTAACACTACTCGTTGCCGTAAGTGCAACAACTATCATTCTGGAGAGTGTAGGCAGACGAGCTGTGGATGTTTTACTTGTGGTCAGGTGGGCCACAGAGCTAGTAATTGTCCTCAGAGACAACAGAATCAGTAGGCAAGTACGGTTCCCCAACAGCGGATGCCACCGTACTGATCAGGCGAGTTCCAGCATCCATCTTTTGGCGGTGCTGTTCATTATCAGGGTGATGTGTCTCAGTACTCTGGAGCCACTTATTAGTACCCGATGGGCGTATCTCAGTTCACGCCGAACATTCCTCAATTCCAAGGAGGCTATACTCAGTTTCCCTAGAGCTTTCCGCAGTTTCAGGGAGGTTATCCTTCGTATCAGCAGGGCGGTTTGCAGTGGTATGGAGGAGGTCAGTTCCAACGAGGCAACTTTTAGTGGCGGTAGACCGAGCAGACAAATCGGTCGAGGAAACCAGGGACGTGGCGGACATGGTAGAAGTAACCAGGGATCTATAGGTCGTACAGGACAGCAGACACAGGGCCGATTCACAATCATCACTGCCCAAGACGCTCAGACTAACCCTGATCTTGTCATGGGTACGTTGAACATTCTTGGTCATTTTGCTAGAGTTCTAATTGATCCAGGTGCTTCTCATTCAGTTATATCCCTTCAGTTTGCTCAAACCACTCAACCATACTCTACTTCTCTTGAGTATGATTTGGGTATTGTCATGCCTAGAGGCGAAGTCTGTTATGTTCAGTATGAGTATTAAGGATGTCCTGTCCTTGTTAGCGGAGAGGATATGCTAGCTAATATGATTCCTTTGGACATCAAAGACTTCGATGTTATCTTAGGAATGGATTGGTTACATCAGAATCACGCCATGGTGGATTGTCGTTGCAGGGTTGTCATTTTCCAGAGACTTGGCAGGCCTGTTGTGATTTTCACCGGCGAACGCAGTGGTCTAAGACATGGACTCATCTCCGCCATGAGGGCACACTTGACATTTTATGAATGAATGGAATTGATGAAATCGAGTGATGTCAGTCATGCGACACATATTTATAGTTTTAGGCCTCGTTTGGCAGTTTAGACTGAACTGATTATTTCAGTCGAATATGATAATTTGTCATCGGATTGTACTGACTAAATTAGTTGGGCATTTCGTGCGATATCGGACTAAATACTGACTATTTATACTATGTTTGGTACTGTACTCGATAACAAAAAAATTAATAATAAAATAAAAGAAATGGCAAGTCCACATAGATTAAAGGAAAAAAAAAACCATAAAATAGAAAGAAAAAAAAAAGCAGAAAGATCTTTCTATCTTTCTCTAGAGGAAAAAAAATAGAAACCTTTTTCTCTCCATCTCCTCCTCCCCTGCTTCACCGATTGCAAATTTTTTCTCCCCTGTCCTCACTTCCTCATACCATTTTTTCCACCACCATCACCTCTGAACAAAATCCCAACCCACCCCAACCTTACCCAGCCTCCCAAGTCCTAAATCTCTGACTTTGGACCCATATCCAAATGAAACCCAAGAAAAAAAAAAATACTTAGCAATCATCTCCTTCCATGACAAAGTCCCACCCAACCCACACTATCTGCCAATGCCACCACCCCTCCGTACTTTGTAAATGTCCTAAACTTTTCTTCTAATTACCTAATTTGAGCCATAGAAAATGAGAGAGAGAAAGGGAGGAGGAGATAGACCGAAGAAGGAATTTCAGGGCTTTCGTGAGAGGTATAGGGAGACCGGAGAGGGAATCTGAGAAAAGGAGAGAGGGAGGGAGGAGGAGAGGGAGGAGAAAAGAGCGTGAAGAATTTGAAGATGAGCAGATGCATGAAGACGGAAGCAACAAAGACGAAGCGCGCGAGAGTCAGACTAAGCCCTAGTTTGGGATTGAGGTGATTAAAAAAAAAGCTGGGGTGAAAAAAAACTGGGGTAAAAAAAAGTGTTTGGTAAATTTTTCCAAAGCAGCTTTTTTTTTAAGCTTAAGCTGTTTTCAGCCTAAAAGCTGAAGCTGCAGGATAGCAGCTTCTCCAAAAACAGAAGCGCTTCCAAAAACACGGGTGAACAGTACCGTCTATCTCGACTCCTCAGTCCCAGCCCGTGCAATCTTTTTTCTTTCTTCTTGCTTCTTCCTCCATCTCCAGATCGATACTCCCTCTGTCGCAGCTTCTCTCTCTCACTCTGTCTCCAAATCGGTTTTCTTCTTGCTTCTCCTCTATCCCAGTCCCAGCTCGGTTTACTGCACCTTCGTCGCAAACAATTTTCTGGAACCTTTTCTTCGTGGCTTCTTCTTCGCCTCAGGTACGCTCGCTCTCTCTCTCTCTCTCTCTCTCTCGTTAGAAAACCCCAATTGAAACTCAAGGTACGGATTTTCTAGGGAAATTTTGATTCTTTCTAGCTTCATTCTGCTGGGACAGTAATGGGTGGGACTGGGTTTTTGTGGATTTGGAGGGTGCTTGGATCTCTGCTATTGGTCCCAGGAATTCTGGGTTGGGGCAAAGAAGGCCACTACACAATTTGCAAGATTGCAGAGGTTAGTTTACTGCTAAAACATTAGGTTTTATCATTAGATTTTTGCTATATTTGATATTTTTTTATTAAAAAAAAATTGAAATATATGAAATTAGGAGTTAAATTTTGTCAATAATTGATAAAAATTCGGTTACTTGTCCTGGGAAATTAGAATTTTTCTCACACAAATTCTAGAACCCATTTTTTCTGCTGCTCTGCAACTGTAAGTTCTTCTCGTCTCTTCTCCAATGGCTTCTGCAATTTTCGATGTCGTTTATTGAAAAATTAATGGTTTAGTTTATGGATTATACGCTTGGTTTTATGTTAAACTGGAAAATTAAGTGGTACCCATTTGATTAAAATCTTACGAGATTGAATTTCGATGAAGATTCTTGATTATTTGCTTGATTTATTTTCATGGGGTTTTGAATTTCGATGCAGATTGCATCTTTGTTATTAGGTGCGTTGGGTGCATTGATTAGCTGCATGCTTTTATTTTTAATTGTAATGAATAGATGACCTTGTGTTTCCTTTTCGTATGATCATTTGCTCTATCGAGAGCTGTAAAATGTGGCAATGGCTTTAGTTTTTGTAAGCTGAGGTCTGAAATGGTATTCTGCAGGTTGTGATGTTTCTCCTGATTCTAATATTTGGCATTTTCCATAGTGGTTTGGCTAGTCTACGAGACGCAGGTGAGAAACTTATCGGCGAGCGTGCTTTCCGTGTTTTGTTCGCAGGGACATCTTTACCATTGGCTGTTACTACTGTTGTGAGTTCCTCACTCTCTATAAGGAACTCTATCCTTATCTATATCTAACTTCATCCCTTGTACTTTTGTTGCTTTGAATTCTTTGTTCGACTGTATGGAGGGAATTAACATCTGAGGGTTGTGATTCAGGTGTACTTTATTAATCACAGATACGATGGAGTACAGTTATGGGACCTGAAGAATGTATTTGGTTTAATCGGACACCACCTGTTTGGTGTTTGGAACGGTGACAGGAGATTAGCAATAAGATATGGGGAGGCCTTTGAACTTGTGAAGAAACGAACAAGTATCATACCATTTGCAGCGATTCTTGATGGCCGACAAAAGTTGCCCAAAGATTACTACAAGGAATTTATTCGGTTGCCATATTTGTCTATCACTGCAATTACGTTAGGTGTATACTTTGCACTCCCCCTTATGCAGGCAGCTAGTTTTCGGCTCCATTGGTAGGAACAGGATACAAAATGCATATGATTTGTAGCGGATTCCGAGTGCGAAGCTGGAACTGAACATAAATTGTGCATGAGAGAGAAGTTAGGTTCCTTCTAAGTCCTAAGAAATTGAGTATACATGTATAAGCACTGATATCATTTATCAGGAAATTGAGTATAGAACATGTTGTATGTACGAACTGATAGTCTAAAATATTTCAATTGAAGTAGTTTGTCATACTAATTAATATTTAAGATAAAGTTTATAAATGTTTTTCTTTTACAAATAAAGTATATTTAGTAATTCATCTTTATTTGTTAAGAAAATTAAATTAATAGCACATTTAGTATTATACCCTTTTTGGTCATTTCACACAGTCACAGCTGTTTTACATAAAAGTTTACCAAACACTATCATATTGCTTTTTTTTTCCAAAAGCAATTTTACAAAAAAGTTTAACAAACACTCTGCTGGCTTTATTTCACAGCCGCTTATTCTCACAGCAGCTTTTTTTCAAAGCACAGCAATACCAAACTAAGCCTAATAATACACAACTTTTTGGGGGTATAATTATGCAGGCATGAAGGAACTAAAGTGGTGAGGCTGAATAATTTAGTCTGGCGATTATTTTTTACGTAAGTGCACCAAACACTCGGGTTCGTATTAGTCATCCTCTCCTTTATACGGTTTGCCAAATAAGGCCTCAGGTGTTAAGTGAGACAATATGACTTGCAGAGACAATTCGAGATTCAGATTAAAGTTTGGGGAGAATTTAGGCCCCGTTTGTTTGGGCTCCTTAGCTAGAATTAGCTAGGATTGACTTAGTTATTGTCCTAGTCCCTTGTTTGGCGCGGTTCAAGGATTAGCTTTAATGAGACTAAGCCGGACTAAACGCCTCACTACTAATACCGTCTGAAAGGATGGGATTAGTAATCCCGTGCCCATCTTCCCCATCTGTGGTGACCTAGCCTGCCATCGCCACGACCTCTCCCTCCAACTCTCATTCTCCTCCCAACTCCTTCTCCTCAAACCTGGACCGAAACCCCTGTGCACTCCCACTTTCTTGTCGTCGCGCCCTCCCCTTCCTTTTTTCCTCAATGGTAGCGGTGAACTGTGAGAGCGAAGAGATCATGGTGGATTCAATTGAAGAGATCAGAAGCAAATCTCCACTGATTACGATTGGATCGGAGTCAGAGAGTTTGAGGATGGGGCGTTTGCAATTGAATCGCGATAGATGATTGGATTCCATTGAAAGATTAGAGACGGTGGTTGGGGATTTTAAAAAGCAAAGAATAGAGCAATTTTTTAATCGAATGAATTAAAAACTGGCAAAAGCCTAACTTTGTGTGATTGTATTAGTGCAGAAGAAGAAACAGAGAATAGCTTTTGTGTTAATGGAATGAATTAAAAATGGCAAAAGTGAATTAAAAATTATAAAAGTGAATTAAAAATTATAAAAGTGAATAAAAAATAGCAAAAATATTTTAATCTGTCCGTCACTGCACCAAACGTTTTACTATTTTTATGCTGCTTAGTTCATGTTAAGCTAATTAAGCTTAATTCTTGAAGCTAGTCCAGTCCGAATTAGTTCGATGAAACAAACGGGGCTTTATGGCAATATAGAAGCCCAAGTAGCTTTGTTATTGGATTGACGGACGATCTTCAATTCCAAGCCCATTTCAACCCCAAAATTGAACATAAGACGAACCCATTTATGGCAATTTGGCAATCACAGTGACAAGTCTATCCAATTGGCCGTAGCTGATAGGTCCAAACACCTCATTTTTCCAATTACATACGTTACCAGATCTCACCTTTCGTATTTACTTCTCCTGGAATTCCTCTCTCCGGTCCACAGTTTGATAAAGTGAGCCGGATCTCTCAAAGTCTCTCAGGCTCAGAGCGGCAGGACGGCCATGGCTGACCAGTTCGGGGACAAGGTCCCTCCTTCGGTATGATTTATCAGAAACCCCAATTATCTCCTGCAATTTATTCAGCGATTTTAGATTTTGTATTTCTGGAATTGGGATTTAGATTTCTCGTTTTTTCAGCTGTTTTGAGGTCTTGCTAATCGAAAATTATGCATGCGTGATTTTGTGGAATATTAAATGTCTGGCTTTGTGTTTTGGTTGATTAGACAGAGATACATTTCTTGATGAAAGATTTTGGTGATCTGAAAATTGGTATTCCAAAACTGGGATGAAATCCAGATTTTGGACTTTTTTCATGATTGAATTTGGAAATTCGTTTGCTTATCGCTACGAATCAAGCCTGTTTTTATTGGATTTGTTGTGTTAGAACTTAGGTGTAAATTAAGAATTGCCAAATCAAATGCCACCTTAATTTTGTGGGAGTTTTGTTAATTGATTGATCGATTGATTTCCTTGTTGGTGCATTTTGTTCTCATGCCCTTGTATATATATATATATATATATATCTGTGAGTTCAGTGAATTGATAAAAGATTCAAATGCCAAGGAACTTTTGCCCAGAATTGTTTCATCGTGATGGGTGGTTTTTCTGCCTAATTATGTTGGTTTTTCAAATTGAATGATTGTAAAATGTTGGCCTTTCTTGGTGAATGATGGTAGTCGGTTTAGCTTGAAATGCATGTAATTATGTGGAACTGATGTGCATGAGTATATATTTCAACTCATATAGAAATGGGTTTTTTGTCCATTGATGTAAATGTAATAGGTCTATCTTCGATCTATCATATTTTTATTTGGCTAACCACCCGGTGGATGGGTTTGGTGGTATTGATCTCCTCCATCTGAACTCAAACCATGAGTTTGAGTCTGTCGGCTCTCATCAGTCCATTCGACTATTGGGTTTCTACCATAGGCCCCTAACTTTTCATGGAAATTATGAGTCACTTTCTATCATTATGAAGTTTGTAGGTGGGTGGGTGCATGTATGCACGCTTGTCAATAATTCTTCCAATTGATGACTCGTATTTTAAGACTCTATTGGGATTGAATCTCATTCTGTCCTTTAAACAAGCTCTGTTCTAATTTGGATTTTGTTTATTAGCGAAGAATCTGTGAAATAAACTTCACACTTGTAATTTTTCCCTACAAATCACTTACAATTTGTTTGTAGGCATAATATATTTATGCATTTAATGTGGATTTGTGAGGAAGAGAGAGTAGCTTACAAAAATACGGGGTCCTAGCAGGCAAAGATTACGGTCATTAGTGTCTGTCTTTAAATTGTTATATTTCACTGGGCTATTTTTATTTAACACTGCTTTGTTTTTAATTATTTGAAGGAATACAAGGACTAAGCCAGTGGGATCTTCACTAGTTTTTATGCAGACATAAAATAAACCTTTTTTGTACCTGAGTATTCGGTTTGATAGCCTGCTATTCATCTTCTGCTTGTGGTAAATCAAAAAGTAATCTCTCACATTCCGTTAGGGAAGAAATTATAAAATGATAAAGGCTGGTGCCACAAATTTATTTCCCAAAACCATAGTTTGATTATGTGCTGGGAGTGGGATGCACCCAATTTGAAAGTAGGGAAACAGTTTGATTCAAGTGGACACAGTTCTGGAACTTGGATGCTGTTGCATCTTCTCTAGGTATTATCACATGGGAAGCGGGTATAAATATCGAGTTAAATGAAAAATATTAATTACTGTGATAGTTAGGTGGATTCCAGTAGTGCCCTACATTTTCCTTTAATCTTCTCCGTTTGTGCGTCTGTCTGTGAGGAAATATAATTTGCAGTGGTGATTTTGCAGGATGCAAAAGGGTTTAACCCTGGATTGATAGTGTTGCTTGTTGTTGTTGGACTGCTGGTGATTTTCTTGGTTGGAAACTACGCACTTTACGTGTACGCTCAGAGAACTCTTCCCCCGAAGAAGAAGAAGCCAGTGTCTAAGAAGAAGCTGAAAAAGGAGAGGCTGAAGCAAGGCGTCTCTGCTCCAGGAGAGTAAGTATGAAAGACTAGGTTTCTATTGCAGCTCTCCATCATGTGTTGAAGTGTTGTGTTCACAAGGTTTTTCCAAGCACCTTACGTGTTTGGTATTCAGAAGTTTTTTTCTTTATTTACCTTAATACCCGAGGGGATTGAACTTTAGTTGGAACTTCGGAAGTTAAGTTAACCCTGTATCATCGTAGAGACCAGGGAGTGAGAATGCTGTTTCTAAAATACAGTTTTATCTCCTTAATTTCCCTTTTGTACTGAGCCTTTACTTTGTTGAAGGAATAGTTAGAACTTGGAAAGATTTCGGTTACCAGAGCTGTTTTAGTTATTTTAGAGGGTGTTTGATAACCATTTCATTTTCAATTTTCAAGCGGCCCCTTGGTTATTAATGTTTGTTTCAATTAGTGCATTCATGAAACCTGTGGGTTGGTAAATTAGTGTGCAGTTTATCAGTTTACACAAAAACTTTAGTAAACCCACCAATTATCTTAAAGAAAATTTTAACAAAAAAAGGACTAGGGAAAAATAAAGCAATTTTTTTACAGCTGAACATTTGGCACAATCCACATTGGAGGCTTTCTCGTATTCTTCATCAGGGCCATAAAATCGTCGGAGTAGGGGCTGCGAAACATTTGGCTTGCCACATCATACAGACCAGAATCATGGGGTCCACGAGGTCCGGCACTCAAATTTATGTTTATAATCATGTGTGAAGTATATGCAATTAAGCCGACATCCTGGAAACATTGAAGCCGTAACAGATATGGAAGAGTTGTTGCCCAAAAACAGAGCAACGTCGCCTAAGCTTCTTTTTGCAATCCACTTGCGCTTGTCACAATCAAACTTGGAAATATCAAATTTCTTCGTCACACATTTTGTACGACTGTCAATAATTCTCTATCATTTGAACTCACGGGATGTGCATCGGTGAAGCAGCCTGGGCGCCTGCCTTTTGTAACCAATTTGGCCTCCGAGTTGGACTGCAGTAATATCAGAACACAAAAGTTTAGTATCATTATTAACAGCATAAAACTATTTTCAATTAAGTGCCAGCTTTGACAAACATGTCCACGTCGTATCTTTATTAACTCTAACAAATGCCAATTGGTTGACGAGGTATTGGGCACTCACTAGTTAGTACCCAAGTTTAACTGACCATCATGTGGCCCAACGATTTTATGACATCTGTCAATTCCAATACTTTGCTATCTTTGTAACCAAACACAAACCTATCCTTCCATCCTAAGACCAAACAAAAGTCGTCTTCTTCGGAAATCTACAAATCTTCCATGCCCATGGCTTAGCATGGCTTCTTCTTCAGCCCACCTACCCTCCTTCAACTTCTCTCCTCCAATGACCCCACCCCCACCCCAGTCCCTCCTCCAACCATTGATTCGACCGCCGCAGCCGCAGTGAGATTGAAGAAATCTTTAGTATGAATGTTTTGTATTTCTTGATTTGTAATGTACACAAGTATGCTTTACATATAGAAAAGAAAGACGCAACCCAGTTACCAAAGTGACTTCTAGTGACCGGATAAACCTACGCTTTAATCTAATCCTTAAATCAAGGAGATTACACTAATAACGATACACGGCACTAATCAGTCATCTTCCTTTAATCAAGGGAAGATGACTGGTACAGACTGCTGAACACACTTGCACACGGAAAGTCAGCGCAGCAGAGAACAAGCAGTAGCCCAGTGGTCAGAGGAACCAACCCGACGAGAGAAGGACCAACCCGATGAGAGTTATACAATCATCCCGATGGCAGCACAACAACCCGATGAAGTATGCAGACCATCCCGATACACTTGCAATTGTTTATTGCAACTGTTTATTATCTTTATTTCAACAGAGATTGATGGCGATTGGAATTCATGACGTGGATGCCGCCGACTTTTGCAGCGGCGAGGATTACGAATCGTCCATGGTAGAGGACTCAACGTCAGCTTGGTGAGTGAGATCGAGCTCGACGTGGGTACGAGGGACGAGATTGCTGAAGTGAAGCCTATGTCTTATATCTTGAATATGATGGCGAAGCCGACAAGGCTGCAGTGGCCGGCTATGGAGATCTTCGCAGACTAGTTGGAGAGGAAGAAGGTTTTTTTTTGGTCACAGGTTTACAGAGTGGATTTGTGTTTGGTTACAAAGATTGCAAAGTATTTGGACTGACAGATGTTTAAAATTATTGAGCCACATAGATGGTCAGTGAAACTTGGGCACTGACCAGTGAGTACTCAAATCTTGTCTGTCTTCATATATGACCAGAACAATACAGTTGTTTACATTTAATATAGGGTCTACTGAAATTGTAGCCTTGTTAACAAAATAGTCACTTGTGGGACCATGAATTTTCATTGGCTAGAGTAAGTGTCAAGCCCCGAATTTGGCACACACTAAACCTGAGCAGGTGACACTTCACGTTACTTTTAAGAGCAAAAAGTAACTACTTCAAAGTCTCCAAAAAACTAAACATAAGCATTTCATTACCTTTTCTTAGTTTATACCTCAAAAAGTACTACAAAGGCTCCAAAATTCAGAACCAAAATATAAAACATCTAATCTACACAGTGTTGTCAAAACAACTACAAAAACATCTAATGTCTTTCAAAATGAACCAAAATCTTCAGTAGCTCTTCAATTACATCCAAAACATGCCAACTTCTCACCCCAAGCTTTATCTGAAAGGGAAGGGAAAAAGGGTGCTACAAGCTTAGTAAGCAACAATATAAAGGAAACAAAGTGATTCGAATGCACAATCAAAGAAGTTGAATTCAAGGTTGCAATAAAATGAACATAAGAATTCAATGAATCAATAACAATACAAACCAACTACACGTGATTCTTCATTAGTGAATCCAGTAGAGGCCTTATTCCCATGGTAGTTGTTGGAAATGTGCCTAAAACCAATCATATGATGATACTTTACGGACATTTCAAATGTTAAACTAATATAGTTTAATATAAAGGGCAATGATTATTGTTTAAAGTAGTCTCATATAAATGTTATATGCTTAAACAATAAGTCCAGGAATATGTGCTTATGAGAGAATGTAATCTAAACAAGTTAGGTTCATGAGACCATTCGTTATTATACATGTCTGCTTCGTTCTACGATCATTGGATTGCCAATTGGGCATTGGCAGGTCCCGTTAAGATCGATGCAGTGTTATGTCTTCTCTCAGGAGAGTGACTAGTCTCGAGTCATTGGTGCGGCATCAAGATAAGCATGTAGGTGCTCAATAGGAATGAGTTCCTTGAACGCGATCAACGATGATTTTCATGATCATGTCACATGAGAACTTCGTAGTTGGGATGTCTAAATTAGTCCTTTGACATGAGGCATCACGGTTGTCTTGTGGTGAGGTCCTTAATCTTTGATTATGTCAGGCACCCCATCAGAGGTGTCCACGCGGCATCGTTGGGGTTAAGCTACTTAGCCATGGAGGCAAGTGAATGCGCAACAAAGGGATCTCCCAGCCTTCCAAACCGTTTGAGGAGAATACTCTAAGATATGATTAAGAATCTACGGCGGAGTATGAATAAGATTTAAATCGTTCCAAATCATATTCAAGGTAATCATATAAGTAAAGGAATCACATTGGATAGTAGACATGAATAAACTATCAAACCAAACAATGTGGTGAGTATTGTATTAGAAGGACCGTATTGCACATTGCAATCCCTAAGCCCGAATAGAGTTTCTCCACCTCTTCGATTAGCTTGGGTAGCGCGGCATGCTGCTTAGGTGTCGCTCGTGGTTTTGTGGATCTTTTATAAGTGTATAATCACTTAAGGGAAGAATTGAAAGTATGTTTCAATTCGGAATTGATTTGAAAGAGTTCTAATCCCTCCCTTTGCCTCGCTAAAAGAACCTAATGGATCGCACATAGTGTAAAGGTAAGAGTTTGATGCAAAAGAATGGAGATGAGTAAGAATAATTAAATGGTTTAATTATTTATGGCAAGAGATTAGTTAATATGTTAATTAATCAAACGAATAAGTTAGTTAGAAAGACCTCGGGTTGTTTGGGCTTCCAAGGCCCAATGGGCTTGAATGTCAAGCCCATTGACTTAAGTTATATGACAACTGTGGCTAATAATAGATTAGGGCCCAATAGCTCAAAAAAAAAAAAAAGAGAGACCCAATATGTAAGCTATAAGGGAATGTATAGCAAACTTGCTTTAATTGCAAGTTGCCACTACATTATGGAAAAGCTATAAAGGAAACTTTGTAGTATTTTCAACTTAAGGGTTTTTCTTTTGTGAGAATGGTTGAGCATGAAAATGCTCTCTTCTCTCAAAGAGGCTAGCTCCCTAGAGGAATTTAGCTAGCAATCTATTTCCTCCTAGGACACTCATCTTCTCATCAAGACTCTCCTTGGTGAAGAAACTTAGGAGTTCCCTACTTTGGGAACTTGGAGAAACCAATTCTTTGATCATCCTTCGGAAATTGTTCATGGAGCAAGAAGCAAGGAATGAAGGCCTCTCCGTGGGTGATTAGCCTTTGCTTAGGCAAGAGGAATCTACAAGGTATAAGATTTCACAACTCAAATTGTGCTTGAGTTTTATTCTTGGTTCACCATATCTACTAGGCTTTGAATTTTCTTGGGTTAAGTTTCGTTTTAAGTGCATAGAAGCATGTTTCCGCCTTTAATTGTTAAATGCATGCTTAATGATGTTGCTTAATGAACTCGGTTAATCCATAATTTCTCCTTTCAAGTGGTAACGAGCCTAGGTCTAGTGGAATGATGAATCTTTTGTGTTTGTGTTTACATGGTTTTGTGATTTAAATTTTGTAATTGTTACAAGATTTATTGTTGCTTGTTTGAATGTAAATTTTGTTGGAAAATTTGCCATCTCAAATGTTGTAAGATGTAGTTCATATGAGCATGAATTTTGGAACTAAAATTTGGTGCCATGAATTTTGGAAATTCGGCCAAATCCAAAGGTTGGATTTTGGGTTCTTGTTTATTGTTAAAATGGTTTTTAAAAGTGACTTTTGGAACCCTAAGTGCCCTATTATGGTAATATGTTATTTCCCCAAAAAGTTTGACTTATTTTGGAAGTGTTTTTGGATGAAAAATGTTCATGGAACTCTTGTGGGTTTTCATGAATGTTCTTCATTGTTCTTGAAATGTTCTTGGCAAAGACAAAAAGTTTTGTGGTTTGATTCAAATTGTTTGTTGTTTTCAAAAGTTTTGGTTTGTTATTTGATTGTTGTTGGCTGATTTTGTGTGATTGAAAAATTTTCAACCCATACCAATCACCCAAATCCCATACCAATCAAACTTACAAACCTTACCTCACACTATTCACACACCATACCTTGTCTTCCACTAACAATCCCACTTCAACTCTTTTTCACTCCATAACCGGCCATCCCTATGAGTAGAGGGTACTTTGGGGCTTTTATGCAATTACATAAAGTTTTGATACTTTTGTGTATTTGCACTTTGACCCAAGTTTGCGTTTACGTAAAGGCCCAAAGAAAATCACTAAAGGGCAAATTGTTTTGTTCCTTTGATGAAGATTTTTGTAAATGTTGAAATTTTTGGGTTCTAGTTGTAATAACATAAAGTATTGGACTTATGTGTTATTACAAAGTGACCCACAAAAGTTTATGTTTTACAATATGGCCCAATAGTTGAGGATTGTGTACATTTGGCCCAAATTGGTTGAGAACAAAATTATTTTGTCTCTTTAAATGAGAATTGGATTTTCATTTCATTTAGCTCCATTTAATCTCAATTCTATGGATACAAAAACCAAATGAAAATGTTGCATTCTTGTTTAATTGAATTAAGGGTGTTAATTAATTAGAGGGTGATTATGAACCTAAGCCTACGATAATTGAGCTATGTGAAAGAGCCGTTTCAAAATTGTTTGAACCATGGGAATGTGTAGATTAGATTTTGGTTGTAATTTGATTTGATCAAATGTTGTAAGAGCATAAGCTCTTCTTTAATTTAATTGTACTCATTTCTTGTTTTATTTGATAGCCATGAAATTGGAGTAGTTGGGGTCCAACGCCCAATAAGACAACACACGTTAATGAGATTAAACGATATAACTAAAATCAATCACCGTCCCTAGTCCGGCTGATCCAACACTAGGCTCGTGTTAGATCAAATCAAAAGCCATAGTCATCCTAAGGCCCTAAGGCAACTATATAGTCCTTAAACGAATGCAAACCTTATGTTAGTAGTACCATATACTCTTGCTTTAAACCGTTTTACAAGCTTAGTGGGAGTATCATATACTACTAAATAAAATCAATGGACCAATAGTTGCAATAGGACCAAATTATTTTCTAATTAGATTAAAATGATAATTATATGTGATGAGACCTAAAAACCCTCAGCTAAAGTATTAAGTTGATAAGCGTGGGAGTGCTTTGAACACTCTTTCGTGGCCTTCCACCATGGTGGACTCCGAGCGTTGTGACTCATACACGGCTTCACCCTATCATGGGGAGTTCATAGTATGTGCTTGCCTAAAGGAGGAGTCCATTTAAACATACATGATGTTGTTAGGTAGGGCAACTCGCACATGGCCAAGATCATATCATTGTGAGGCTATTCTTGAAACCCTGCCACCCGAACTAGCATGGTGGGAATGACTTAACTAAGTCTGCAATGATGTAAATATCATATCATTGTGAGGCAATCATTCTCTAGAGGCCAAATAAGATGGGTACTTACATTAGATGTAAATGAGTAAGTGTACTCTCTCATTATTATTGTTGCTAGCCAAGATCATATCATTGTGCGGTGGGCTTGGTAATAGTGAGCCTTCCCATACCCTACTAAGAGTTTCCTCCAAAACTCTCGAATTCCGATGAGGATATGGAATTTGCTAAAATAGTGGGTGATGCTATTTGATTTAAAGACCCGGATCAAATGGCTTAAAATCAATCAATTTATATTCGTTATGTATTTATTTACCGATATGTTGCAAACGCTATCAATACTTGACAAACAAAAGCCGAAGGTGTGTAGTTTCCCGGGACTTGGTACCACAATCCCATAGATTGTCTTGAGATGGATTATATGTACCTAAGTAGTCTCATTCTCACAATCTTCCTTTTGATAATGTATCATTGGAAGAACTTGTTAGATGGTTGGAAATTATGTTTGGAACATAATGGTTGTTTATTAAAAATAGTCCCATAAAGATGGACTTATGATGATTTTGAATCATTGAATGTTAAAGTGTTAAACCAATTAGGAGAGACGGAAACAAGGCAAGGACTTCACCTTTGAGTCCTATCCAAATTGTTCATTAAGTTTATTGTAAACTATATAGTGAACAATAACCACACTCTACTCCAAATCGTTTGATGTGTATAACACAATTGAAATAAGTTTCAAGAGATAGTGGGAGTTTAGGGACCATGACTATTGTAGTCAATGGAGAAGTCATATGAAAGGCAATATTAACTCCAAGGGAACAAACTTTCTTTATGAAAGGATGGACATTGGAAGGGGGTATTTGCAAGTAATGACTTGCAAGTGTCAAGAACACATCTTTCGAAGGTGTTGTAAATGTTCTTGAATAATTCAAGACAGTTAGTTCTTCTACTTCAAATGCATGATTCTGTATTTGTGACTATGTTTTACAATCGTTGTAAAAGTGTGGCAAATAAAGTAAGAAGATTAATGAGAGAGAAAGTACTTCACATTCGGGCGTGAATCAAATAAAGATCTCTGCGGCCGAGATAATTACTTACTTCCTCATATGAACTACCAAAGTAATTGGATTATTGTAATCTAATAGATTGTCTCTATAGTAGAGATGATGTGGTAGTGTTAACTGTTTAGAATATAACGATGCTTAAAACCCAAAGGTTACAAAGTAGTGACTAATCCCAACTGAATTGCTTGAGGCACCTCTAAAAGCATAAATTACTAGTTGGTCATAGATGGATGCTTTGGATCGATAGATCCGGATCAATGCCTTCTTGTTAAAATTGTATAGGCGAATTACAGTCTTTATTCTTTTGGAAAGAATAAAGAATCACAAAGTTGTTGAGGTTAATTCACTTAGATGTTAGTGGTACTTGACCACAACATAATACTACTCATGTTATGTGACATTCACCGAAGATCGCTCTCGGTTGGACTATCGTGTATTTTGAATAAACACAAGTCCGAATACTTTGCAAAAGGTTTCAAAGAATTCAAGAATGTAAGTTGATGAGTAAGATGTCTAAAATATGTACTTCCTTAGATTTGATCAAAGGAAATATAACACTTTAGAGAGTTTTTCTTGAAGATATCAAGGAAAATTAGCATAATAAGATAATAGTTTTCTCCATTGGAGAAGAACGAACAGATAATTTGGTTCGTTGGATTGATTATCAAATACCCATATATAGGATATATATACTTCTAAGACAATACGATTGTCAATTAGAATATCTTCAAAGTTTTCATGACTTCATAGGATGTAGTCGGAAAGAAAGACAAGTCTTAAGCATGTTAAGATTTGGGGTTGTGTGCTAATGAGCAATATTGTTTGAGAATTATCTTGTGGGATATCCTTAAATAAACCTTTGGATATCACTTCTATTAACCAACTAACAAATGTTGTTTGTTGGGTAGTTCATTGTAATCCTACAATACAGGATTTGCCTAAGATAGAGCAAGTGAACCGAAATAGGAGTGAATAGGTTCTTTGGTGACAAGATGATAAATCAACAAATATAACAACCTAGTTCCAACACCAATAGCTCCAAAGTAGTCAAGAAGGATTTGCAAACCGTCTCGAGTTGAATGGTTTGAACTTTATGACTGTAATGTAGAGTTACACCTGTAATTCGAAAGAATTAAGAATGAAAATCCCTTATGATTACATTGGTGTGTGTCACGAACACATACTCATGTAAATGGTATAATACCATTTGACGCGAGAAATAATGAAACCTACATAGCTAATTGGTAGCTTAGGTGACTACAATCAAAAGGAATGGTTGACTTGGAAGAAACCATCTTGATATAGTCTTGGTTTCTATTAATTCAAAGATTGTTATACAACTTAATGATGATTTAATGTTTGGACATAATATGGGTTTTAAGGAAACCATTATCAAAGATGGACTTGATAATATATGTCTAAAACTAGAAATCATATACATGTAAGTTGTAGAGATTCATCCATCATGAATCTTAACAAGCTAATGGGAGCTATATGCATTTTATGAGAAAGATCAAATCGTTTGATTTCTCATAAGGATGTAAATGAATCTTTTGTCTCTGAAGTTTTACAAAAGATTGAGTAAGTTAAATCATATTTCTAAATTTAAACATATATATGATATATATTAATTTTTTGGAAATAGAAAAAAGTCTTCTTCATTAAAGTTATGACTTTAAACAAATGTATATAGGAGACATAGTCTATAAACATGGGAAGGAAATCTATAATGATAGAATTTCAGGATATAATTGGATTATATCAATCCTGGCTCATCGACAGATGCTAGGAAGTTTCTCATATGATGATAGCTTCAAACGGAAGGACAACTCTAGTAAGACTGATTGCTCTTCTCAAAGGGAACATATCCTTTGACTCCCAAATAAATAATGCGTAAATTGGATTCTTTATGCATCGCCTAAAGGTGATTTATGTATTTCATATTGTATGAAAAACGTTGATGAGTTGTACCTAGAGACGGTACAGACGATATCAATGCAAGCCCGGATCGAGAACCATGGCAGTTGTCAAGTGAATCCTTAAGTATTTAAGAAATACTAAGGATGGATTCCTCAAGAATGAGGAAGAATTAGAGTAACGCAATGGAGGCGTGTATGTATTAGATTATGAATCTAATCCATCGTCGAATATCTCTTTATTTTGACTAAAGAGATATTTAGGTGAAAAACATTAAAAGTAATGACTTTAGTGTGTTTCATCGCATACCAAAATATATAGCCATATAAGAAGCTTACAACGTTGTTGTTTGGATGGGAAAAGTTATGAACTTTCTATTGGTTCCAACCGGAAAGTGTCTTTAGTGTGCGGAGCACTTTGACACTAATGGGCGATAGCTCAAGCCAAGGGAGTCAAGGTCTCATCAAGATCCGAACTCAAATGAGAGACTTAACCACATGATTAGAATCATGTATAATGGTGAAATCGTTAATCTCAAGTTTATGCAGCTGGATAACATATAGATATCCATACCTAGACCCTACTACTCGACCATTTATGAAATGAATTCGAAGAGGCATCATCAGCGATGACCAAGGCGATTAGCTCTAGTGCAAGTGGGAGATTGTTGGAAATGTGCCCTAAAACCAATCATATGATGATACTTTACGGACATTTTCAAATGTTAAACTAATATAGTTTAATATAAAGGGCAATGATTATTGTTTAAAGTAGTCTCATATAAATGTTATATGCTTAAACAATAAGTCCAAGGAATATGTGCTTATGAGAATGTAATCTAAACAAGTTAGGTTCATGAGACCATTCTCGTTCATATACATATCCTAACGTTCTGATCATTGGATTGCCAATTGAGTGACAGATCCCGTTAAGATCAGTACATGTTATGTCTTCTCTCGGAGAGTGACTAGTCTCGAGTCATTGAATTGTAGTGACATCAAGATAAGCATGTAGTGCTCAATAGGAATGAGTTCAGCTGAACGCGATCAACGATGAGTTTTCATGATCATGTCACATGAGAACTCATAGTTGGGATAATGCAAATTAGTCCTTTGACCTCGAGGCATCACGGTTGTCTTGGTGAGGTCCTTAATCTTTTGATTATGTCAAAGGCACCCCATCCGAGTGTCCACGGCATCGTTGGGGTTAAGCTACTTAGCCATGGAGGCAAGTGAATGCGCGCAACAAGGGATCTCTAACCTTCAAACCGTTTGAGGAGAATACTCTAAGATATGATTAAGAATCTGCGGCGGAGTATGAATAAGATTTAGGAAATCGTTCAAATCATATTCAAGGTAATCATATAAATAAAGGAATCACATTGGATAGTAGACATGAATAAACTATCCAAACCAAACAATGTGGTCGAGTATTGTATTAGAGAAGGACCGTATTGCATTGCAATCCCTAGCGAATAGGTTTCTCCACCTCTTCTGATTAGCTTGGGTAGCCATGACATGCGCTAGGTGTCACTCATGGTTTTGTGGATGCCCTATAAGTGTATAATCACTTAAGGGAAGAATTGAAAGTATGTTTCAATTGAAATTGATTTGAAGAGTTCTAATCCTCCTTTGCCTCGTTAAAAAGGAACCTAATGGATCGCACAGTGTAAGGTAGAGTTTGATGCAAAGAATGGAGATGAGTAAGAATAATTAAATGGTTTAATTATTTATGGCAAGGATTAGTTAATATGTTAATTAATCAAACGAATAAGTTCGTTGCAAAGACCTCGGGTTGTTTTTGGGCTTGAGGCTGATAGACCCGAATGTCAAGCCCGTTGACTTAGGATTGATAATGACAACTTAATGGCTAATAATAGATTAGGGCCCAATAGCTCAAAAAGGCAATATGGCCGGCTATAAGGGAATGTATAGCAAGCTTGCTTTAATTGCAAGTTTGCCACTACGATATGGAAAAGCGCAAGGAAACTTTGATATTTTCAACTTAGGGTTTTCTTTTGTGAGAATGGTTGAGCATGAAAATGCTCTCTTCTCTCAAAGAGGCTAGCTCCCTAGAGGAATTTAGCTAGCAATCTATTTCCTCTAGGACACTCATCTTCTCATCAAGACTCTCCTTGGTGAAGAAACTTAGAGGTTCCACACTTTTGGGAACTTGGAGAAACCAATTCTTTGATCATCCGCCGAAATTGTTCATGGAGCAAAGAAGCAAGGAATGAAGGCCCTCTCCATGGGTGATTAGCCTTTGCTTAGGCAAAGAGGAATCTACAAGGTATAAGATTTCACAACTCAAATTGTGCTTGAGTTTTATTCTTGGTTCACCATATCTACTAGGCTTTGAATTTTCTTGGGTTAAGTTTCGTTTTAAGTGCATAGAAGCATGTTTTAGCCTTTAATTGTTAAATGCATGCTTAATGATGTTGCTTAATGAACTCGGTTAATCCGCAATTTCTCCCTTCGGTAGTCACATGGGCCTTATTGCCTTTTTTGATCGGAGGTGCAGACTTCTTCACGAAGGCACAAACGGTATGGTCGAGATGGGCGAGATCAACCCTAAGTTCGAGATGCTATTCGATGTTCGAATACAAACACTTTGACCAATGGCTTGAAGGCAATGGTATCTGAATCAATAATCAAATGAGTTTCAAATATCAAAGAAGCCAAGTGAAGACTGAATCAAAGTTGATTAACAAAGTAGTTCAAAGATTCAAAAACATGGAAGCAAAAGCCATGAGCTAAGCTAACAACCCACAAGGATACTAACGATTCAAAACACGGAGATACTGCGTTACTTACAAGAATATTGAATACTTACAGATTCATTAAGCTTGAAACCATGAAATCTGGTAACTAACAGACACTCCATACATTTCTTAGCTTAGCCAAGCTTCTCTCGAACTCGATATCTTAGTTTTGGTTAGAAATATGTAAAAATGAAATTTGATAGAAGCAAAGGCTTTGTCAATAACAAGGAGACAACTTTCTTTAAGCAGCGGTGAAGGTTACTCTAGTAGTGGGTTTGGTTTGTCAAAGAGGTGGGAGCTTACTTCATGAGGGTTTTGCTTTAAACGACGGGCAACTTAGCTACGGATGGTGCGCTAGTTTGAAGTGCGAAAATGCGTATTTTTGCACTCAAGCAGGTTAGGCAAATTACACTAGGGCCTCAAAAGAGTTGGGAACATTTACAATCTTCCCTCCTTAAAAGAAATTTAGTCCCCAAATTTCATGTATCTTCTAGCCGATTGGTTTACTCCATCTTGGGCACTAAACAAACAAGCCAACTTCAAAACTAACAAATACGAACTTATGAGGCATAGTAACCAAACAATGTTGAACAAATAGATCTTTCCTTTGAAGGTTACAAGAGGGTAACTATTGCTACGATACCATATTATCCACGCCGGATTTGGCACACATTAAACTCGAAGCGGGGTGACACTTCACGTTATTTTTAAGAGCAAAAAAAGTAACTACTTCAAAGTCTCCAAAAGCGCTTATAAGCAATTTCATTACCATTTCTTGGTTATGCCTCGAAAAGTAAAGGCTCGAGGAATCCGAACTAAAATACAAAACATCTATTAACTGCACAATGCGTAACTTGATTACAAAAACATCTAATGTCTTCCAAAATGAACCAAAATCTTCAATAGCTCTTCAATTACATCAAAACATGTCAACTTCTCACCCCCAAGCTTTATACGGGAAGGAAAAAGGGTGAGCTCTGGCTGGTAAGCAACAATATCTGAAACAAAGTGATTCGAATGCACAATCAAAGAAGTTGGATTCAAAGGTTGCAATACAATGAACATAAGAATTCAATGAATCAATAACAATACAAATAGCTTCTGTGATTCCTCATTAGTGAATCCAATGAGGCCTTATTCCCATGGTAGTCACATGGGCCTTATTACCACCTAATCAGAGGTCTAGACTTCTTCACAAGGAAGCCACAAACAGTATGATTCAGATGAACTGAATCAACCACAAGTTCAGATGCTATTCGATGTTCGAATACAAACACTTTGACCAATGAAACGAAGGCAATGGTATCTGAATCAATAATCAAATGAGTTTCAAATATCAAAGGAGCCAAGTGAAGACTGAATCAAAGCTGATTAACAAAGTAGTTCAAAGATTCAGAAACATGGAAGCAAAGCAAAGCAAAACAAAGCAAAGCTAACAACACAATGATACTTACTGATTCAAAACACAGAGATACTTACTGATTACTTACAAGAATATTGAATACTTACAAATTCATTTAGCTTGAAACCATGAAATCCAGCAACTAACAATTACTCCATGCGTTTCTTAGCTTAGCCAAGCTTCTCTCAAACTCCAATCTCTTAGTTTTGGTTCTGAAATATGTAAAAATGGGCTGATAAAAGCAAAAGCTGTCAATAACAAGGAGACAACTTTCTTTAAGCAACTAGTGAAGGTTACTTCAGTAGTGGGTTTGGTTTGTCAAGAGGTTGGAGCTTACCTTATATGAGGGTTTGCTTTAAGCAAGTAGGCAGCTTAGCTTTATAGATGGTGCCTAGTTTGAAGTGCTAAAATTTGTCATTTTACACTCAAACAATTAGGCAAATTACACTAGGGCCTCAAAAGGGTTGGGCTGTTACAGTAAGGCGGATCAAAGTAAGTGCACCTCCGTAGCCCTATCATGGACTAACAACTTCGATAACTTTGGGTTGAACAAACGGACCCACGATGCCACCACATCTTGTTGGGCTCTGAAAAGGTAAGTAAGGCCCGCAAGCCTTTTCGAGACTGACCTACTTGCTCCTTAAGACACGGAAACCTGATTTGATTGGGGATCAGATTGGTTTCCTATATTCTTGGAGATTCCTATAATCTAGGGATTGACATGTGTTGCAAGAAATCACAATCCAAAGAGGAAATAATATCTTATGCTAGATATCTTCTTGGATTCTCCTGGTCTAATATGGATTCACTATCCTAAAAGGACTTTCTCTCATCTAGTATAAATACACCTTACTAGGGTTCATCAAAGGTAGATGGAATGCACATCACATACTCGATTCTCTGAATTCTCGCTCACTATTTGAGTTCTTTAAGCCATTGCAAACTTGACTGTAGGAGAGCCTTTGGCATGTACCACACTGGTGCCTGTGTATTTAGGGTTATTTACTTTCTTTTGTAGGTTGTTGATCAAGAGCTCCTCCCTACACGATGATGCGCAAATTTGGTTCTAACAATTGGTGCTTTCATTGATAGCCAAATTCATGTTCTCACTGTAACCGAGTGCTCACCATGTTTACTAGCGTGGACAACAACAGAAATAACTCCACTCAAGCTGTTGACCAAGGATGAAGCAACCCGCCTCCGGAAAACTCATTTGTTCCCTAAAGCAACCCTTATGCAGGCGAAGATGCTCCGCCGTCCATGGAACATATTTGGACGCTATTGACTAAGGTCAACAAGGTCGTTGATGAACTCCAGAAATCCTTTAAAGCGTCTCAAGCTGAAAGTCGCTCTAACTTCGTCGACATAAAAAGATGAATGAAGACTTTGGAGAATGCTCGTGGAACCGCCTTACCAAATCAACTTCCTATCTCTGGCTACGTATTCGTGAGTACCATGACTCTTGATGGATGGCCTACTAATCTTCCTCCTCGGACGCTGCAGTCGAAACTGATGCACCTGCTTTGCATACTGAATAACGTGATGACCTCATCATCACACATACCATGATTAGATGTGTTCGAGTCCAACGCTATATCGGACAACCCGATGATGTCAGAGCTTCTCGTGTGGAGCCCAAACACATCAACTTCAACGAGCTGAAGCCCTTTGAGGACTAGAAACGGTGCAGGTCTTTGAACCGTGAAAGCCTTAGGGAACCTCCAAGAGAAGTTCAGAACTAGGTTTCAAGCAGGGTGGTCAGTAGAATGTTGGAAATGTGCCCTAAAACCAATCATATGATGATACTTTACGGACATTTCAAATGTTAAACTAATTTAGTTTAATATAAAGGGCATAGATTATTGTTTATAGTAATCTCATATAAATATTATATGCTTAAACAATAAGTCCAAGGAATATGTGTTTAGTAGAATGTAATCTAAACAAGTTAGGTTCATGAGACCATTCTCGATCATAGACATATCCTAAACGTTCCTCATGAATAGGATTGCCAATTGGGCATTGACGGTCAGTTAAGATCGGTACATGTTATGTCTTCTCTCGGGGGAAGTGACTAGTCTCGAGTCATTGGTGTAAGCGACACCAAGACAAGCATGTAGGTGCTCGGTATGGAATGAGTTCAGCGAACGCGATCAACGATAAGTTTTCATGATCATGTCACATGAGAACTCATAGTTGGGATAATGCAAATTAGTCCTTTGACACGAGGCATCACGGTTGTCTTGTGGTGAGGTTCTTAATCTTTGATTATGTCAAAGGCACCCCATCGGTGTCCACGGCATCATTGGGGTTAAGCTACTTAGCCATGGAGGCAGAGTGAATGCGCAACAAAGGGACTCTCTAACCTTGAGCCGTTTGAGGGAGAATACTCATGATATGATTAAGAATCTCGCGGAAGTATGAATGAGATTTAGGAAGTCGTTCAAATCATATTCAAAGGTAATCATATAAGTAAAAGGAATCCACATTGTATAGTGACATGAATAAACTATCAAACCAAACAATGTGGTCGAAGTATTGTATTAGAGAAGGACCGTATTGCATTGCAATCCCTAGCCCGAATAGGTTTCTCCTTATCTTACGATTGGCTTGGGTAGCCATGACATGCTGCTAGGTGTCACTCATGGTTTTGTGGCTTGTTAGCCCTAAAAGTGTATGATCACTAAGGGAGAGGTGAAAGTAGTTTCAATTCACAAATGATTGAAAAGAGTTCTAATCCTCCTTTGCCTCGCTAAAAGGAACCTAATGGATCGCACGTGTAAGGTAGAGTTTGATGCAAAGAATGGAGATGAGTAAGAATAATTAAATGGTTTAATTATTTATGGCAAATGATTAATTAATATATTGGTATCAAACGAATAAGTTCGTTAAAGACCTCGGGTTGGTTTTGGGCTTCAAGGCCCAATGGGCTTGAACGTCAAGCCCATTGACTTAAGTTATTATGACAGCAATGGCTAATAATAGATTAGACCCAATAGCCCAAAGAACCCAATGTGGCGGCCATTTGAGAATGTGTAGCAAACTTGCTTTAATTGCAAGTTTGCCACTACATTGTGATATGCTATAAAGGAAGTTTATAACATTTCAACACTTAGAGGGTTTCTTTTGAATGGTTGAGCATGAAAATGCTCTCTTCTCTCAAAGAGGCCGGCTCCCTAGAGGGATTTAGCTAGCAATCTATTTCCTCCTAAAGGCTCCATCTTCTCATCAAGACTCTCCTTGGTGAAGAGACTTAGAGGTCCCCTATTTTGGGTACTTGGAGAAACCTATTCTTTGATCATCCTTGAAATTGTTCATGGAGCAAGCTTGGAATGAAGACCCTCTCCATGGGTGATTAGCCTTTGCTTGTATGCAAAGAGGAATCAACAAAGGTATTTGATTTCTCAACTCAAAATTTGTTTTGAATTTGAGTCTTGGTTCACCATATCTACTAGGCTTTGAATTTTCTTGGGTAAAGTTTCGTTTTAAGTGCATAGAAGCATGCTTCCGCCTTTAATTGTTAAATGCATGCTTAATGATGTTCTTAATGAACTCGGTTAATCCACAAATTTCCCTTCTAGAGTCCTAATCCGACTCTCTTCCGCAATGAGGTTGCTCTTTAGCTGAGAAGTTACTTCGCCTCGGTTTAAGTATTACCGCTAAGATTTCGACCCGGACAACCGCATCATGCATATCGTAATTATATGGCTCACATGCCCAGAACAACGATGCTTGGATGTGCAAGATGTTCCCCTCAACCTGGAGGGACCTTGTAAGAGATGGTACACTAAGGCGAAGGAAAACATTTGAAATATGTTAGTCTATTTAAGCAACATACATACATGCTATTAACAAATTAAAGGGTCTAGCATGCATGTAAGAACCCAAATACAAAACTTTGCCCATGACTTTCAAAGCCTAGTAGTTGTGAACCAAGACTCAACTTAAGCTTCACAAAGTGAGTTGAGATTTCCTTTACCCTTGTTGATTTGTTTGCATAAGTAAAGGGTAAACACCCAAAGAGGAGCCTTCAAGATCACTCATTGGATCTATACCTTTACTTGAGAATTTTAGTTGCACCTTGCCATCAAATGAGAATGTTGCTTATGTACTTCGACTCCTTCGAAGATTGAACCATTCATAGTTCATCTACATGAAGAATTTGAAGTAACCATAAATGAAAATTGAAATTCTCCATTCATGGAGTTTCTCCCGAAGGGAGAGGAAGAGAGAGTTTTGCTTCTTTTCTCAACATTTTGACTTAATGTGAATAGTGACCTAACTTACACTTTATAGCCAAATTGCAAAGAGTAGCAAAAATTAATAACTCATGACACAAATACATATGGATGGCCAAACCTTGTTTGTTTGGACTTTTTGGCTTCTTGAGTTTTATTTGTTAAGTTGTCGTACAACTTAAGTTATTGAGCTTAACTATTCAAAGCCCATTGGTATGAGGCCTAAAACTAACCCAAAGGTTGAAAACGAACTTTTGTATTGATTAATTAACATTTAATTAATCAAACCATAAATAATTAAATCATTTAATTGTACATACTCCCTCATTTATTATTCAATCATTACCTTATAAGGTGTACAATCATTTAAGTTCTCATTAGCGAGGTTGTGGGCAATTACAGAACTCTTTGTCAATTGTGAATTGAAACTCCTTTTCAATTCTCCCTTGACAAATATTAATGTTTGTTAATCTTCGGGGCTTCCACAAGCCATGGTGACACTTAATAGCGTGTCATGACTATCCAAGCTAAGCTTGGGAAGATTAGAACCTATTCGAGTTTGGGATTGTCTGTCTACGGTCTCTCTATATCTGATACTCTTGATCCATTTTTGGTTGATAGTTGATAGTGTATTCATGTCTACTATCCAATGTGACTCTTGTCTATATGATTTATGTGAATATGATTTGGAACGTACTTCCTAATTCTTACTCTCGTGCTACGCCCAAAAGCGCTAATCATATCGTAGAGTACTCTCCTTCAAAGGTTTGAATGTTAGAGGTCCCTTGTTGACATTCACTTATCCTTGATTAGGTAGCACTCTAACTATGTCATGGACACCCTCTCACATCGGAGTGCCATTGGTATAATCTAAGATTAAGGACCTAATCCACAAGACAAGCTGTGATGCCCTAGGTCAAAAGGACTATTTTGCATTATCCCAGCTAGTGAGTTCTCATATGACATGAGTATGAGAACTTACGGTTTTATCGTGTTCGATGGATTCGGTCTCTGTGCAGGCACCTACATACTTGTCTTGGTGTCGTTCACATCAATGACTCGTGACTCATCACTCTCTGGAGAGAAGACTTAGTATGTATTGATTTATCCGGATTGCCAATGCCCAAGTTAGCAATCCTATGATCAAGAACTTTTAGGATATGTGACTACAAAGAGAAAGGTCTCACTAGTCTAACTTATTTAGAACACTCTGCTGACATATTCCTTGGACTTATTGTTTGGCGTATAACATTTAATGAAACGACCTTAATCAATAACCTTTGCCTTGATATTAAACTACATTAGTTTAGTATGTGAAATGTCGTAAGTATCATCTCAAGATTGGATTTAGGGTACATTTCCAACATGAACCTGGCGATGCTCAAATACGACAATTTTGAAACTATTGTCGAGATCTTTCTTGCAAACTTCTTTGCTTATCGAGATGTCTGGAAGCAGCATGAATGTGGAGGTATGGAGCCGCAATCAAAGTATGAGAGGTGAGTTAACTGAATGAAAAGCTGAGAAACTTGTGGTAATGGCTTTCAACTTGGACTATATGTTCATTCTCATGTGTTAGAAGTTGAAAAAGAAGAGTATGTGATACAGCTTGGCAGAGTACTTCGAAATCATGAGAAGAAAGAAGCCAGTGAGAGATGGGAGTCGTTCCTCTCTGGAACCTGAGGGAGAAGAATAAAGTCCGTTTCTCAGTTGATTCAGGCTGAGAACAACTTGTTGGCTGATCTTGAGAGAGAGTTGGGATTGAGGATCTTATAAATTCCAATACTACTATTTAGCAGATGAAGTTAATCAGGCATTATTACTCCGTGGCGTGCCTACTGGTATTTAGCAGATCATGATGTTGCTCAAAAGGTTTGACTGTCACCTTTATATATTTAGAATTTGGTTACAGTTGCATGAACAAATAATAAAATTTGATCCACAGAGTATGGTGATCTACAGAAAGCGTATTTTTGACTGAACAACATAACAAGACTAAAAGTGTAAACTTGATCCAGAGTATGACCTTGCCAATCAGAGCTATAATATTTTGATGATCACTTGAATGGGGTGGAGCTCGATTGTTGTTGGCATCCTAAGACTCACCTTGTTTGCATTAACTAACATGTTCAGGGTACACTTGGTTGCTACGGACGATCATGGACAGGTGTCTCAAAGTTTCGTGTACAAATTATCACACCACACAAGGTAGATATAAAAAATAGCATCCTTTAGAAACCAAACTGTAAAAATAAGTTCCAATCATAGTCTGCATCCAAACAGCACGTCCATGAATATCAAATATTACATATACACAAAAGTCTATACTTTCATCTTTATCTTATTTAAACTTGATTACGAAAACCAGTAAAAGATGTGGTTTGGTTCGGATAACTCAATGCAGTTTAACAACAGTTCTAGATATCAAAACACACTTCGTATACACAGAGTACGAGGCATCCAATGCCCAGGAAGGACACGCTCTCAATTCTCAAGCTCGGCCCATAGCTGCTCCTCAGGAGGAATCATAGCAGGAGCCGGCTGAGCATTGGAAACCAGGACGAGGCTGCAGCGGATCTCACGACCTTCCTGGCATAGAGCACATGGATGACAGAACACGTGTGTTGCAAAATCACAGGCAGTCTCACATTGTTCCTGTTGTAGCTCATCATCCTCGCTTTCCATGGCACCCACAAGACCTATTAAGTGCCTCACAGCTGCCCTGCACATCACCAAAAATCATAAAAAACCACACATTTAATAGCTCTCCTGAATTCTCTGATAAGAATATACAAAACAATACATGCTCACTATGTAGCGTTTTGAAGTGAACAATTAAAGTACTTTGTGTTATGATTATTAGACTCCTTGTAAATCCATAAACAAAAGAAAGGTAACAAAGAAGAGAGAGTTTAACTGGGTCAACGTAAAACCATACGCATTGCAAAAGTTTTATATACATACTGTAACCAAAAATCTAACCTACAATAACATACACATTTTGAGGGGTGGAAATATAACTTGCCTCTAGGTTGAACTTGCGGCGGATGGCAGTACGGCTAGGATATGAAAACCACTTGGTGCCAGGCAATTCCAACCAAAAAAGGCGTTCCCAATCAGATATAGACCAGAATAAGGCAAACAGTGATTCGCAAACGTTCCAGGTAGATCCAAGTCTCTCAGCATTGCTTCCATACAACACACAAGGAGCCACACTTCCAAGAGACCTACCCAAATGACAGCAATATTAGTATGCAAATTGTGGATGGCATGTAGGAGAAAGACACTTGAAAAGTTTATTCCTGAAAACTATGATCTTATAGTATTATCAAGTATTAGCCCAAAACTTTATCCAACTGTTTCATGAGGCCCACAATTTTCATATTTTTCCAGTGGGAAAATAAGTTGGAAATTTCTGGACTAACAGGTTTCTTCACATTATCGCTTCAAATGAAATGTCGTGGCCCAAACAAAGCTGAATGAACAAACAGTTTCTTTTTATTAACCACTGATGTTTACTGAAATTTAGAGACTAGATGAATTTCAGTTTTGATATAATGCTAAACAACAAACCCTATGTTTGTCTAAGAAGCGAAAAGAGTATCCATTACAGAAAATCAAGGAAAAAACAGGTAAGGCATATGATCAATGAAAAATCATCCAAGACCTTTTTCGGGTAAGACAATAAACTCAAAAGCTATTTCGGTGTGATCCAATCGAAACGGGCCAGTGCAGAATGGTACATCCATAAACACAATTTTGGCCATTTGGGTCCACCGCACCCCTTGGGTCAGTATAGTAATCAACAGATGCATAACTATTCCAGAATGTTTGCAAAATCTGTTCCTTATTAAGCAAGAAATGTGCGTGGCTTAAGCGTTCAACTTACAAAGAACCCATCCTCTGAATTCTAAAATTGTCATATAATTATAGAACACATCTAATCCAAAAAAATAAACTAACTTAATGCGGAATATACTCTAGAATTAATCGAAAAGATGCCATACGATATGTAAACTGAGCCAATTTAGCAAAATTTCTAATACACAACGGCGATTAAACCAATCTGTCACCGAAAATCGAAGAAGTAAATACCTGAGGGCCAAGCTGCTAGACATCCAAGCACACACAATTCCAAACTGTTAATTCAAGAAAACAAAAAGCTTTACAAACTTCAAGATCGCTGCTGCAGAGACTCATCATTGCGGCCAAGACAGGCAAGAGGCTAGAGTCCCGCAGAGCCCAGCCCATGGGCTCACCCATCACTCCCGTGCCCCAACGGCAGCCCGTAGTGATGCGCGCACCCATTACCGCCGCCATTCACGTGCCCCATCTCCGTCGGCGTTTCTCCGGCGATTGAGTCTCCGGCGAGGCCTTGACGGGCTTCTCAGCATCCTTGTGGGTCTCCTCGAATTGCTTGCTCAGAAGCGGGTTCGATTCCTCCTGGACATTGCTCTCCCTGTTGTTGCTCGCCATGATTGATCGAAATCAGAAACCCTAGAAATCGAATCCCAGAGAGAGAGAGATTGAATTCTGAAACCTAATATTGGATCGAGGGAATGAAAGAGAGGGGACAAAACGAGCTGTCTCAAAGTCGGTGGTAGCTATAGACCAAACGCGTTAACCGCGTAATTGGTGTTACGTTCGTGCGCATCACACCACCAGTCAACGCCGTTGGGAAGTTGTGATCTGCTGTGGCACTTACTAGAATATAAACCTTATACGGCTTTAAGTTTGCCACGTTTACCATCTCCATCTGTTCTGTTGTCGGCTTTCTTGCGTGGCAAAACTATTCGCCAGCGGTTGTTACCATGCTATTGAGAATGTTATTATTGTCCGTTTGGTTAAGTTTTAACGAATAAATTAGAATTTGGATAACAGGAAGAAGAAATAATCTAAATTGAGGTTGGTTTTAGGAAATCCAGACTAAAGAATCAAGTTTGACATTTCTTTATTTGCTTTAAGAAAGCAATTTTCTACATTAGGAAGATTATAAATTACTAATATGAGTGTTTTAAAAACAATATATAACTACATTCTGATTAAGGGATTGGTTAGTGAACATAATGGGTTGATGACAATAATTAAGTGTTGAACTCGTCGCATCTATGAGATTAAAATTTAATACCTTTCATTCACAGTAGAATAAAATAATATTATAAACTGTATACTAAGTGATAATTACATAATTTGAGTTTGATTTATTTATTTTTTAGATAATCCAATCTGCAAAGTTAAGTTAACAGAGGGGTGGGTTTCATATTATATTATATTAGATATACTAGAATGAGGCTTTTCAAGTTTACTGTAGCTTAGGAACGTTCTGATTTTGCCATCGCTTTGTTTTGTTATTTCAGGTCTGCCCCTATCTATTTATACTAGCCTCTTGCCGCGGCGTAGCGTAACCAGCTTCTGGCGATGTGGCAATTGACGCTTTGCATATCAAATTAAATTTTTACCAAAAAAATGATTTAGAAATTAAGTATTTTTATTTGTATTTCTTTTATTTCAAGTTTTAAATTTTAATTTAATTGTAATTTTGGAGTTCATGAGGGGCAATTTATGGTATTTTGAATGCTTTACCATTTTGGGGTGCTCTTTTATATATATAGATATGCCACTTTTCTTTTTTTCCTTTCCTTCCTCTTGCTTCTCTCTCTAGTCTCGCTTCTCTGCGGGCTCCACCACCTGTGGGCATTGCCTCCCAGCCCACGACTACTGTAAAATGATCCGCTACACTCCTCCCAGCAACCACTACTAGGGCTGGGTTCGGTTCGGTTTTTGGCCGGCAGGCCAGAGCGAGTGCTGATCGGTTCAGTTTCGGTTCAGTTTTTGTTTCAGTTTTTTCGGTTCCGGTTTGATTGAGTTCCGGTTTGTTCGGTTCTGGTTTAGGTTCAGTTCAGTTTTTTTTTTTTTTATAAAAAAAAAAAAAAGCTGAAAAAAATATAGGAAACTTCAAAAATATAGAGAAACTTCATTGTGGTGAGTTCCTTTGGTACAGTAAGAGCTATGATGATCTCATTGTGGGCCGAGTTTGAGCTTGAGCTTGAGGCCTTTGACGCCTTTGATGCCTTTGAATTCATCTAATTCAAATACATAGTATATTTGTTAATAAACTAAATTAAGAAGATCTAAATTGTAGATAACAACAATATTTTTCAAATAATCCGGCCAATATTTCCAAATAATCCGGGATAAGAAGATCTAAAGTTGAGATCATAATCAGCTAGATCTAAAGTGGTAACCAACAAGTTGTCCATTTAGATTGACAATTTGAACACATGAACTCGAATCAAATAATAAAGGGAAAATTTGGTAAATGTGACAAATACAATTCTCAACTTTCAATATATACAATATACAGAAGTTTTCCATTATCATTTAGGTCTGTATACAAAAAGTATTTTACTCATACATAAACAATCGTTTTAGAACTAAATAGGACCTTGGAAAGCCGTTGAGTAATATTCAACATGAAACCTGATTTCCCTTCTCAACTATATTGGCAATTAATACTTGATACTAAAGTGGTCATTTTTTGCACAGTATTCAAGGCGTACGAAATGATCATGCTAACAAAGACTTGTTCATTCAAGTGTGAAGTATGTTGCGGTTGGCGGTTTAACCACGGCTTTGTGCTCGTGCATACGTGCCCGAATTACAAAGCTACTGCGAGATCAATTTGGTGCCCTTCGCTTAAGTAAGATTCTCGAAATCCTCTCTGGTTGCTTCTTCAAGTTTAATCTAATATTATCTCGGTCTGCTTTGGAAAAGATTAATCTCTCAGTTAAATCTCTCGATATGCTATCTCGATCTGCTTTAAACCTCTCCAAATCTAATTCCTCAAAAATCATACAAGTAAGATAAACCTCTGAACACTACATAAAAGCTGCCAGCTCATGACTACTGCAACCAACTAAACTATATAAAAGGAGGCAGGGGCTGCAACAAGCTGCAGGCGGAGTTGCCACCAAAACCAAAACCAAACACTTTCACAAAGAATGCGGCGGAGTCTGCAGAATTAGTATAGCGGTAGAGACATTCCAAGCGAGTCCATAAAATCAATCTTGGAAATCAATCTTATCATAATAGGAGAGCAAAAAATTTAAGGATCAAATTTAATAGCGTATCTCATTATATTTCATCCAAAATTACATGCACTAAGTTTATGCAACATCTTCGCATAAATTATAAAAAGCTCAACAATTCAAGAAGAAGAAATTTGCTTCAATTCTTACCTTGAATCGTTGATGGTGAGAATCGGGTGGGTGAGTGCGGCGAGGTCTTCGAGTGCGAAGGAAAGGCTGGAGCTGGAAGGGTTGGAGTAAGAGGAGAGAGGCGTATTTAGATGCGGAAGGAAAGAAGCCCCGGGCACAGGTGCGGTCGACCTTGAGAACGAATCGAGAGGTCGAAGTGAAGTGAGCAGTGAAGGTACAGAGCGAACTTCGGCTCGGAAGGTAGGGTTAGTAAAAAGCGACAATTAAAAACAAAAAGCAGCGTCGTTTTTTGGAATCCGGTTCGGTTCGGTTCGGTTAGTTTGAACCACAGACGAAGCAGACTAATAAGGTGGTTTAGGATTGGGTTTTCGTGATTCGGTTCGGTTTTTTTGGTTTCGGTTTAGCGGTTGGTGGTCGGCTCAGTTTTCTCCGGTTACCCCACGGTTTTCGAACCCACCCCCTAGCCTTTTCTACCAATCCATCCTCTCGTCTTCTTAGTCAAACTCTCACCAAATTTTGTCGCCCTTTTTCAACACTTTTAACTCCCTAACGAGCAAACAAAGAGGATTTCAAGTCTTTTCTTTAGTGAACTTAGGATTTGACTTGTATAATAAGTAGCTTAGTGGTTTCTCATAGATGAGGCCTAGCTAGGAGTATCGAGACAGGCTAGACACGGCGGCTACAACTTGACAACACTAGTGAATGAGTTTATTTATTTTAAAATATATTATAGCATGTGTTTCTTAATTGTGTTTTATGAAATATTCATATGTCATTTCTTGTTTCTTAGAAATTTAGAAATAGTTTTATTAAATGCACTTACCTTGATTTATGAGTTCCGGAAAGTAGTGTTGGCATGATCATACATTTATTTCTATTGCTTATCTTGTACGCATGGTGTTGAGTGTGTTCGAGCAAGGGCGCTTCACGTGTATGTTCACATTGCACCAACATGCTCACTTTGGATCCATTGTAGGTGTTACATCCAGTTCCTAAAAGTATTGTATTTTATTCCCCGGCGGCGTAAATTGGCGAAAACACCCTTAGTGGCGACGTATGTCCTATGCGGACAATTATTTCTTATTGACTTAATTTCGTACTTTTGAGTAGTACACTTTACACGAACCCGTAGGTGCGAGCAGGATAATTTTCGGACTTATAACGGACAAGTTACGATTATTTGGGCAAATTTACCTATGCGGTATTTTTGTTTTACGTGGGTTTAATGGCAGTGGTTTTCATCAAGCGGGTGCTGCACCTCTACTATTTACGATTTGCACACTTTGCATGCGTTTTTATTTGCATGTTCATCGGTTAAGATTTTCTACGTTAAATCGAGCATACGCGTTGTGATTTTCATCACCTCTAACTATCTCTCGTATGCGATTCTTGTCCCCTTGCTTTTCCTAATTGGTCTTAGTGAGCGAGAAATCACTACAAATCACACGGAAGCTCACGCAAACTCCACACGCACAACTACTCAAGCCACCCCATGGCTCTTCCCTCCCCTCCCTCTCGATTTCCTCCAACCAAACTCACTCCCAAACTCATCCTCACCTTCTAAGGACAAAAACCCGGGCTTTGAATTGCTGAAAACCAACCCAAATCGAACCCGGGAAATTCGGAGTTTTCGTCGGTTTCACAAAATTTTCCCCGATGAAGGACTGCATTGGATTTGGACCTTGATTCAACAGAATCATCGGCAAACATCTTACGGGAACCTTGGGAGCAGCAAGGCACGCAAGTGGAGAAACGGGAGGTGAGATCGGCAACATCGACTTTTGGCCGGTTCTTTCGAGCCATTTAGAGGCCACTTCCGACCACCTTTTAAGGTGTTGGTAACATTTTGAACTCTACTCGTCTCTAGCTTCATTTTGATATATAGATCGTAAAATTTGGCTTAGAAAACGAAGAAGTTATGAAGCTTTGAAAATACCTAGAAAATGCGGCCAAAAACCCGGATTGGCGATCGCGCAGCGCGGCCGAAAAAAAGGTCGAGATGACCGGCGATGACGTCGGCACCGGTTGGACCGGCGGGCGCGTCATCGATGACGTTAGCAAGCAGTTCGGACCGACCTTGCGACGTGGCGCGTTGACTTGACCGTTGACCGTTGACGGCCGCGCGTGGAGGCCGCTCGTTGAAAGCCGCCCAGCTGGGCCGTGGCTCGGCCACCTTCAAGCCAGTGGGGCGCGTGAGCCATCTTTTTCCAATTCCGTCTTCGCGAGGCGACTCGTGACGACGCGTACTAGGGTGGTACGTATGGTAATTTTTCGAGGTGTTTTAGACCTCCCGGTCGAGCAAACGAGAGGAGTTTTCGAGTCGTTTCCTTATTTATATTTGGATAGACTTGTATAATGATTAGTATAGTGACTTCCCATATAGGTGAGACCTATGCGAGGGAACTCAGTGGTGGGAGCTAGGTACGGCGGCTACGGGCTGAGCCCGACATACCGGTGAGTGGGCCCTTTCTTATTAAAAATATTATTATTTCTAGTATGTGTGTTCAAATGTGATTTTATGAACTAGTATAGCATACCATATCTTACCTAAACTCGTTAAATGTTTTACTTATGTATTATGATGTGTTCATCATGCTTTTAGCGTATTTGATTAAATGTTGGCATGCCTATAACGTTTTAGAGATTTATTACTTATCACGCATATTGCACGGTGTTAGCATTGTACGAGAGTAGACCGGCTTCACGTGTATGTTCACCTGTGCCAAACACGCTCACTTTGGATCCATCGTAGGTGCCGGCTTGTTCTAGGTTGCCTCGGCAACTCAGACCGTTGTGATGCGCTTAGCGCCCCGACTTCACGTATATGTAGTGCTAGAGCGTAGATTTATGAAACACCCGGCTGTCGTGGCGACTTTACGCATGACTTGTGTGCTATGATTATGCGATAATTAATGTGTTGTTTTTCACGGCCGTTGATTTATATCTCACCCGTATCCTTGTGGGGCATTTGTCCCAAGTATTGATAATTGTTGTTTATTGTTATTAAACTTATATTTTGGCAAATTACGGGTTTTACGGCGAGGGGTTACATCCACACACTTTTGAAAGGTTTTATAAGAAACCGTACTTGGCCCACTCACCTTTGTTTTTCGCCTCCGAGGTCCTAGATATTGGTTGGCGGAGGCAGCGAGTTCGGTGAAAACATTATTATGATATTACATTTTACCACTCCATGGAAGTATGTATTTACACTTAGGTTGTGTTTTATATCCTTCCTACGGGGATTGGAATATTCTTTTGTCTTGCATCCTAGCTCGATATTTGTGTAACAATGGGTCTTATCCCACACTACGCACTTCCGCACTCTTTTATTCAAATTATCTCAAAATTCATTTTATTCCACTATTTAAATTCTCAATTATTTCATCATTGACTTCGTCATCCCTCCGGGATGAGGTCGGCCTTCGATATCCGGTGTCCACGGATATTCGGGTGGGGTATTGTCGTGTAGCTCTAGTTGTTTTACATCTAGGACTCGTTGTGATGCTTAATGCTAGCTTCACTTGTTTGTAGTACTAGAGCGTAGTTATAACACCCGGCTTTGTTCATGTGGCTACTACGCATGAACTTGTGTGCTTGTATTATACCAATAAAAGCAAATTTATTTATTTCTAGGAGTTATTATTTTATTAGCCCATATCCTTTGGAGGGCGTTGTTTCATGCCTTGTGATTATTTAATGGTTTTATCACAAACTTTTTTTTTTTTTGAAAAATATTATGGGGTTTCACCAGGCGAGGACTACTACTTTTGAATAGCGAAAAAGGTTTCGAGAGAACTTTTACTTGGACCACTCATGTTTTGTGTTTTGAGCCCCTTCCAAGGCATTAGAGACTCGGCTTAGCGAGACGGGGATTGTTGGCATAGAGGCGACTTTTTACTTTCGATAAAGTAGGAAGTTATATTCTTTATTTGTATAAATATCATCATTACGAATGGGAATATTACCTTTCTTTCTTTTGCACTTTTTGCTATGCTACGTGCTACATGCTTTGTAATAAGGGTTCAACCCACTCGTACTCTTTTTCCTACTTTTTAATTTTAGACTTTTGTTTAGCTTATTCATCCAACTTCTTATGTCATTTTGCATGTGTGTCTTGACTTACGCCACCCCTTCGGGGTGTTGAATTCGGCATGCCTTGATTCATCAACCTAGAGTATGCAAATGAACAAGAGATAGGAACTTAAGGAGTGTCCTTTGATCTAGAGTTGATATTCAACAAACTTAACAACCAAATTCCTAAAAGCTCCAAATAGATCAAAAGAATATATAAATTGTCCCGGTTGAATGGTTTGAACTTTAGCTATGTCATGGCTATCCAAACTAAGCTCAGGGAGAAGAACCTATTCGGTTAGAGATTACTATGCAATATAGGTCTTCTCTAAACAATACTCTTGATCATATTGTTTGAATGATAGTTTGTTCATGTCTACTATCCAATGTGACCCTTGACTATATGATATGTGTGAATATGATTTGGAACGTCATTCCTAAATCTTATTCATACTTTGTGAATTTATAATCATATCATAAATTATTCACCCTCGACATATTTGAAGGTTAGAGATCCCTTGTGTACATATACCTATCTCCATGGTTGGAAACATAACCCCAACTATATAGTGGTCACCCTCACATTTCGGAGTGGCGTTAACATAATCAAAAGATTAAGGACCCAATCCTAAGACAAGCGTGATGCCTCGGGTCAAAGAGCTAGTGCATTATCGACTTATGAGTTTCTCTACAGCCCAAAAGACATGAGTATGAGGAGATCTGACAATTTGTGTTTAGTGTAGTCACTCTGTAGTAAGCACCTACATACTGTCTTGATGTCATACATCAATGACTCGGAACAATAAGCTCTACGGAGAGAATACATAGTATACTGATTTTACGGATTGTCAACGCCCGAATTGACAATCTTATGACCGAAACATTTAGGATAAGTGTATGAAGAAAGGTCTCAAGAATCTAACTTACTTATTTTTACATTCTCTTAACTACATGTAAATGCTTGGACTTATTTTTAAGGCGTATATCATATAATGAGGCGACTTTAAACAATAATCTTTGCCTTAAGATTAAATTGCATTAGTTGAAAATGTGAAATGTTCGTAAAGTATCATCCAATGATTGGATTTAGGGCACATTTCCAACACTAGCTATATTAACAAGTCAATTCCCAATCGACTTTATTTTATGTATAGTCCAATTCAACTCATAACTTTGAATTGATCATGTCTCATTACGCCATTACGAAATAACATTTGTTTTTTAAACGAGTTTATCGAATAGACTCATTATTTAAAACTATATTGCTCAAAAGCTTGGCTGTAACTCCCACTTGACCTAATGTAATTCAACATTCATTAGAAACCTTGAGAAATACTTAACATTTATTTCTTCTTGATTTGAGAGAACATAGCTCCCACTAAGATCCATTAGCTTATTGTCATTGACTCAAGTGTATTGAGACAACGCCAACAATTCATGCCAACACAAGTTATTTAAATGGGAACATACACATAAGGATTTCTTCTCAAGGGAATCCTTTAGTATTAGATTGAGTTCACAACTTATATCAATACTTTATGTGTGACTTGATTTAGCAAGTCATTTCATTTAAAATAGTTGGTGTTAAACACCATACATTAAGTTTTAGTCATACTAAGACTATTATAGTTGTCATATATGAGAATTTTCCTAATCATGTGTGGAAGGGAGGCTCCACTAAGAATAGGATTTCAACCATCTTCTAGGTGATTGAAACAATTGTCCATATAACCACTTTGAGCTAATTAGTCACATTAGGTTCTAGAGCCAAATTATCTAGTTGTTAAACTTTATGGTGTGACTCTATATTTAAAAGTTATCCCCTTTTGTTTTACACCAACTTGCCCCATTTGCTTTGTTGTAGCTTGTTCTCATAAAGGAGAATAATGGACATATCAAACACTTAACCATTTATGTTAGGTTGATGAAACTAACATCCATGATTTATCATTAGGATGTTACACGACATAGAACCTTTAACACTTTGAAGAGCTAGAAACTTTAACTAGTAAAGTTATAAGCTTAAACAAGAATAGTATTATACCATTCATGTAGCCAACCATGAACTAATATATATTAGTTTATTTCCATTCTCACTTCTCAACATTTCTCATGAGCTTAATGAGAAAATACATTACACACATAGTGTGTAACTATATTTAAGTATACGAGATAGAGGACAATGTGGAGAAGCTTCAAACATTTAAGCTTAAAGTTCTTGTTCCACAATTATAATGTCTTATATCAAAATTGACTAAGATCTTTAAACATTTTATAGATTTTAAACACTACACTTTGATTTATATTTTACTAACACATTTTAACATTCCATAAACAATTTAGGAATGTCCAGCTGAACTGTTCAAAAACTACTAATTGAACCACGAGTGATCTTGGTGATTGTGTTTAAGTAAGTAAATACCATATGAGAAACCTTTTCTTATATATTTATTTACTATAGCTTTAATATAATGTGATCTTCCTCTTAACAAGAAAGTCTCTAGACCAAAAAATCAATTTAGATAGAGCTCATATGTAGGCAATTGGAACCAAATTCAAAAGATTTATTTTCTGCATCCATGCGCGCAACATGTGAGACCTATTTTCAATTGATAAGTCCAAAAGAGGGTTATCACATTATGAAAGTGATAGGTCATTTGTATTCTTCATGGAATACAATAAGACATTTTCAATTCTAACATTTCATAACAATACTCAAAAGGAATAGATGTAATTAAAAGCATTCATCATATTACATTAACATGATTAGTTTATATATGTTACAACCCGTCCCAAAATTTTATGTGAAATTACCAAAAATACCCCTAGTGACCAATGTTGTCTTTTGTTGGCTTCGTGACGACATGTGAAAAAGTATTTCTTTACATATTCAAGTATTACTTGTCGTCATTTCACATTGGACGCCATAAAATGAGGAACTATTTGAGGACTTGAACGTTCTGAACACTCAGTGTGAGGGGGCATTTAGTAATTTCCTTCAAATCAAGTGAATTAGGAGTTTTTGGGCAGGTGCGCGACATTCACCTCATTTCCCTCTCACATGATCTCCTCCACTTCTCTCGGCAAAACCACCCAACCATAAAACCTATTTAGATAAAATCACAACCATGGCCAGTCATTGCCTTCACGATCGTTTAAATCATTTTGGGTGGCATTTTATGATTTTCAATTCCGACTCTGATTCGATTGGCCAAACCGGCCGGAACTAAAGCGGCAAAGCTGGCATTCAGTTTTAAGTACAATCCGGAGCTTAGGTAAGGCTTGAAACCATTTCATTGGACTATATTGAAGTAGGTTCAAATTGACATAAAGAATGTGGAATTTGGTGTGAGTTTGAGAGAAGCGGAATTAGGATTTTTCCGAAGATTTCGTAATTTCAGGCCATCTCCGGCCATTTTCTGGCCTCAAATTGATGGCAATACCTCTTCAATACTAATTTGAAATGTGTGGCACGTTGAATTTGGCTAAGGAATGAAGAAGTTATGAATTTTTGGAAGTTTAGGATTAAGTATTTTCCGAGAAATTCCGGCGAATCGGGGCGACGGAGCCTTGCGGCGGGCGCCGGGGAGGCTTCCGGGCCGGCGAGAGGTTGAGGAGTGAAAGAATGTTAAGTAAAAGGAATGCGGAATATTCACAGGCGTCCCGGCTTATATTCCGTCGAAAAGAGTATATTCGATTAAACCTAATTGGCCGTTGGCTGCGCAGTGCGGCTTATCGCGAGCGCGTGGCGCGTCATTTGCGCTGGGATGGTGTCACAGGGCGGCGCGATGCCCGGCTGCGTGGCCAGCGCGTGAAGGCTCCTCCCGGGCGCTTGGCGGCGCGTTCGGCCGTTTCCGGTGCGTGGCGCGCATGCGCGCGCACGGCGGCGTCGGCAGGCGGTGGATGGCGCGGCAAGGTTTCCCCGGAGCCGAAATCATTTCGAGCCGTTTTCGCTAAAATAGTATTATTTTGGGTTATTTTTCTATAGGGCTATATTAATTTATATTAGGGAGGTTTTAATCTTTTTCTCCTAATAATAAATAGGTAATCCTTCGACTGACACTTCCAAGGAGGGCAACGGCAGGGGATTTCACTCCCGATCACTGTGGTGGACTTTGTTGTTTTCTTAAATGGTTTATATGCTTGAAAATAATTATTGCTTTGACATAATTATGAGTCTAAATGTTTTTGAGGCATGCTTATATATATATGGTTATATATATATATTGTAAACGATTTTGAGATTTGAATATATATGGATATATATTATTAAATGGTTTTTTGCCTATGATTTCGGGTATGCATAAATATTGGTATTTGATATATGACTCCTAGATGAGAATGTTATTTGCTTGTGTTTAAATATTTGAGGTAAGTATATGATATATTCATACACACACATGATATGTATGTATGTTTTCAAACACACTTGGTATGCTTTCACTACGTTTGTGAAGTACCGTCTCTGGCTGTAGAGGACCAAGTCTCACATGTTTGGGTCACACGCAACGTACTCCGGGGTATTGTCTGGAGATAAATGCCTTAGTGCTGCAAGCTTGTCTTACGTTTATGTTATTTTGGGAAAAGACCCCACTACGTAAGGACTTCGGGTGTGACGCGCTAATGCGCAAGTGCTTACATGTGTGGTACTAGGGTACAAATTGGTCAATCATCTAAAGTGCTTGTACGGGGATTGAGAGGAATTTGTTCCTTAACACGTACATGGGTGATTGCACATACCACAGTGTTGGTTTTCCTATTTATACTATTGATATTTATATGATGGAAAATGACTTATGAAAAATATGGTATTATATCTGAGATTTCACATTGAGATTTACTTTCGACTATACATATATTATAGTACGATTTGACACATACTACGATAGTATGATTTTACAAATATCTTGGATTTCAAATAGGGGTTACTATGTTGAAAAGAGAAAGGTATTTTGAAAACTTTTATTTTTCGTCCACTCACACCTTTTGTTTTGCGCCTCCTTCGGGACTTAGTGATAGAGCATACGGGTGCGGTCGAGGCATACGAGTGGCGGCTACGATTCTATCACAGGCCATGTAGGGATTTATTATTCTTGTTCGGTTTCTTTAATAATATCCATCCTGTTATGGATAGAGATTTCTAGGAACTTGATTTATTATTTTGTTTCATTGATTCAAATTAGTAAACTCAGAACCTTGTGCATATTGGCATTAAATTTATAAACTTTATGTCAATGTAATTTACTTAAACTAAGTGTTGTCATGCATTTAATGGCCGTCACTTACTAGTGTGCGGCCCGTACTGAGCAGGTATCCACATGGGTATCGAGGGTGGGGTGTGTCAATATACATCATGTTGGGCTAGCAAAAGAATTAGCTCGAACATTAGAGACTAATTATATGCCTTCCACATAGGCTTCAAAATGAATTTTCTATGAAGACACATAATAAGTTCTTAACAAGTTTAACAAACATTAAAGACTGTCTTTAATTGTAAAACCTTTCCTTAGCTAATGCAAACAATTAGGTTCTAACTCTTCATGCTCCATTCTTTGCTCATTTGCTACATCATCTTCCTCTTTGGCCACATCACGCAAACAATTGCATAAATGATTAGCATTTCATATCTTGTACAAATAGAAGATCTAACATTTCAAATTGATCTTAGAAAGAAACCATTACCCTCATTCTTGTCCACGAGGGGTTGCAGATAGAGCATGCAATTCCTCTTCCGGTGCCCATCCTTCCCCGGTGGTGGCAAGCTCCCTTAGTTCTTTAGTCTTCTTCTTCACCCCTTGAGGCTTTGGAGCGGTTGACTTCTTCTTCCCTTTGCCTTTGCCTTTGGGCTTAGGCTTGGAGGAGGATGGCTTGTTGTGGGCCAAGGCCGAGAAGATCATTACACTCTCTCTTCATCGTCTTCTTAGCATATATCAATATGTTACGTAACCATAATGAGTACATTCAATTTTGTTCATGTTGTAGTTCATGACAAACTACAAGAAAAGTGAAAGAAGCGAATGAGTCTGGGCTAATTCCCGGGTCTTCGGAGCCCAAGGGTCTCCAATTTGTTCAATGAGTCATATCATCTTCGGTGCATGTTCTTTGCTTGTGGTGCTCCTTTGAACATCTTGGTCTTAGCAAACTCCTGAACAATGCTATAGCTACGTTACATCCCTTCACCATACAACTCCTTTAGATGGAGTATAATGGAAAAAACTGCTTGTCCATGTCCTCCTGCTTTGTCTACATATCTCCTCATTCATGGAAGCTAACAGAGATAGCACTTGGCAGCCATATCATCACTCAACGTACTTGGCAAACTTGTTCACGTTCACCTCAGTGGCATCGGGGCCAGAAGGTGCGAGAGGAGCCAAATCCAGTGCATATGCAAGCTTCTCCAACTAAGGAGAATCTTTACATTACGGTGCCCGAAGCTTCTCCAATCTAAGGATAATCTTTATGTTACGGTACCTTGTCGGGAAGTTATGCCCCTCGGGGCAACACTTGTGAATCTTTGAAAGAACGTTTCCAACCATATCTACTTACATTAACAAGTAAATTATTAGTTTGATTGTTGTTTTAGACAAACGATTCGGGTCTTTTTAAATCGAATGACATTCCTCACTATTTTTGTAGAATTATCCCTCAGAATGGAAATCCGGGAGGTTTCAAAGAAAACTCCTGAGGTTCGGGAGGCTCACTATTACCAAGCCCCGCCTCATCATAGTAGAATGTTGGCTAGCAAAAATAATAATGAGAGGAGTAGCAGTACCCATTCACAATAACCTCTTGTGATTACCCATTTTTATTTGCCTACGAGAACAATGCCTCATCATAATAGATTATTGGCATCATTTCTCTTGGTAAAGTTTTGACCCACCATGCCGGTTCGGTAATAGGGATGTGATAGTTCAAAGTATGACCTCATCATAATAGAATATTGGCCATACTCATTGCTACCTTCACCCCATCAAATGTTTTGTTAATAGCCTCCTTGAATAGTCCAATGTTATGCATTCCCCATAATAGGGTGAAGTACTATACATCATCAAACTGCGTGAGAGACTGCCCATAGTGGAAGGCCAAAAGAAGTGTTCCGAAGCACCACTCCCTTTATAAACTTAATGAGTAAATTGGTTGAGCGATTATTAAGGTCACCATCAATTATTAAATTAATCACATTCGGATAAAGGTGTCCTATTACAACTACAAATCCAAATTGGTAGAGTTTAGTAGCATATGATATCCCCACTATTTGTTTTGAAACACAAATCAATAAGTAAAACATTTTTAAATATTGGAGATACATATTACTACTATTGCATTCCTTTGAGATTTGGACTTATAGTCATATTAGGCTATTTTGGTGACTATGAACTTTTATGTACGGTTCAACAACGAGCCAACATTGTTGAATAAACATCTAGGGATAGTTGTGTCAATTTGATTACGCGCTTTCAATCCAATTAAACGCTTTCTTATGCCATTAGTAATGAAAGACAATCATTCTTGATAATGAGGGCGTTGGACCCAACGAATCTTTCAACTCTCAAGTTCTCTCAAATGCCTCCTTACAATTGAGCATAGGAAACTCTAGTCTAGCACTAGAGGGATCAACTAATTGAAAAGAGATTGAAGTAATAAGAATTACAAACGATTTGTTCAACTTAAATTACATATTGTTTGGCGCTCCAAAATTACATCAAAGATGAAACACTCCAAAGACCAATACGATCGAGGTTACTGAGTAGGGTCTCGTTCGAGTATGAACTTTTGGACGTGCTCGTTGGTGCATCTTTTGGAACACGCTTGTTGGTCCATCTTTTTGGGATCAACGGCTTTTTGGTCCATCTCTCGGCGGATTGGTCCATCTCTCGACCAAAGTTGGTCCATCTCTCGGCAGTTAGTTCGTCTCTCGACCCAGATTGATTATGACCAGGTTTGTCCATCTCTGAGCCAAAGTTGGTCCATCTCTCGACAGTTGGTCCATCTCTTGACCAAAGTTGGTCCGTCTACAGGCAGTTGGTCGGAGTCTGCGAGCCGGATTGGTCCGTCTCTCGACCGAGTTGGTCCGTCTCTCGGCGGATTGGTCCATCTCTCGACAGGGGTGGTCCATCTCTCGACCATATTGGTTCGTCTCTCGACCATATTGGTGTAGTCTCTCGACCCAGTTGGTCAGTCTCTCGACCAAGTTGGTGTCTCTCGACAGTTGGTCGGAGTCTCGACCGAGGATTGGTCTATCTCGACCAAAGTTGGTCCATCGTGGACCATATTGGTCCATCGCCGACCATATTGGTCCATCTCGACCGATTGGTCCATCTTTTTTGGGACCAACTCTTTTTATTGGTGTTTCGAGCTAATAAGATTTTTTTTTCTCTTAAGACCAACCAGTAATATGAGTTTGGCATGGCAAGCTTGCTAGCCAACTCGGGATTGATATAGTTTTGGTTGTTGATTGTTGGGCCGGGCAGACCTTGAGATAATGAGGACCCAATATTCATTATAAATTTGACTCGTTTTAGCAAGGAAAAGAAGCTCCCAACATTATTCAAAGGTGATAATCTCCAAAACCAAATTTGGTAGCACACAGCGGATTTTCCTACCCAAAGTGGACCAAGGCTTAAATGTCCAAGTTTTAATGCGTGGAAAATTTGAATCAAAGATCACGTGATAAATCCATGATCAAAAAGTCGGCCTTTCTCGACCCAAACGAGGATGGAATCACAATCAAATCATAAATTGTGTAGTTCCCATCCCATAAATCAAGGAGGCTGATAAGGGAAATTTGGAGGTAGCCGAAGGATTGAGTGAATGAGGGTCGTGGTTTGCCCTATAAATTCCTCCAATACAAGAATAAAAAGAGAAGAGGATAAGCAAAAACACACAAGACTTCTTCATATTACTGCGCACTTTTCATTCTCTAGCATAGGTTTAAAAGTTCTAGCAATTTACTTTCCGTTCATCGTCCTTTCGAGCACTTTTAATTGTAGAAGTTTATTTTGTTCGTTTCTTCAAGTACTTTTAATTACGTTGTTATTTTGATTCTAGTTTTAATCAACGTTATTGTTTTAATCGTTTTTCATTGGTTTAATTTTTGTTCTTCGTTCTTATTTCTCACTTATCTTTAATTACTCGTCATTTACTTTCTCGCACTTTAATTATCTTGCATATTTATGTTCATTTATTATATCATATAAACCACAAAACTTAAAAATAAAAGTCAAAGCCTAACGGCCTTGAATTCGAGGTAGTGATCGGATCCGGACCAAGAAAAGGTTCCTTGCTTGGTCACTCGGTCACTTAGTTAGAAGTCGAGGCTCGAGCGCAACATTTTCGATTTATTTCCAACCGCCAATTTTTGGCTTGGTTGGTGGCACGCCACTTTGAATCGGAAAAGAGGACCAAAGATCCTTCTCTCGGTCCAACCCCGGCCCGAAGAGGGAAACATTTTTGGCACGCCCCGATTGGGACACACTAGGCTTTGTTTGTATGGTGTTAAATGAGTTACCTAAAGGAATGGTCTTACTCCTCTCCACCATGGGCCAACGGCTCTTACCCTAAATATGATTTTTGTGGTCAATCTATCAACCAATATGATTACAACGGTCAATCTGTTGCAATGACCAATATGGGTGCCATGACCAAAACAATCAAATTCCTTGGGGTATTCCACTTATTCTTATGGCCAATATAACTCATCCCACTTATGTATAATGATATGAGTTATGATTTTTTGAAACTCCAATGACCAATATAGTTCATATGGCCAAGAAAATCGGATGGCCTATGAGCAATCCACTTGTCCTTGGCCAATACAACCCATCTAATAGCATAATGATCTTAGTTATGATTTTGGTCAAACAAGTCATTTTTATGGTCGGAATGAAGCCAATACAATTTTTGATGTGGATGAGAGTCCACCGGTGGGTCTCAACCAAATGTTAGAAAAGTATTGGAGTGAGACTAAGGAGGCATCCGAAAGTTGTACAAGAAATAGAAACAATTATTGCAATAAAATGGATGTTGCTCTTAAAAGTTTAAAGATGAATGTCGGTTCTTACTCGGACTTTGCGTGAGATGTTGGAACGCCGGAGCTAGAGGCAAGATCTCGCTCGAACTTAAACTCAAAGTTCAACACAAGTCCGGCTTTGCACTCCATCTTTTCAACAAGAGGAGAACTTAGGAGGCCAAGAATTATTGGGTGAGAAAATTAGGGGCCAGTGGCCTTAAAATCAAATAATCGAGGTCAATCTACCTATTGAAAACCTCACATTGGTTAAGGAAAATGAATCCACCCAAGAGGAGTGAAAGCCATGAGATCGAGACTAGAGGCTTAGACTCGACTCAAATTGAAAAACCATATTAGGTGAGAAATATGAGGTTGTGAGCCATCAAGTGATCCAAGAGATGAAGTGTCAAGATTTGGCCCTACTCGATACAACAAGTAGACATGGTTGTAGGAGACAAAGCCGACATAATTAAACCACACTTGGAAATGGTCAAGTTTATGAACCTGAACCAAAAGCCAATATTGGCCAATTAAGTAGGCTTGGAGGCGTAAAATGCGGCGATATAAAGGTCAAAAGACACGTAGGCGCAATAGTCATCCTGTACATCGGTCTATCGCCACCACAGATGACAAAATTAATCTTGAAAACAAAAATAGCTCCCAGCTTGGAGTGAAGCATGGGTGGCCACCCTTGCTCTCTCTAAAAATTTAGGTTTTGCGGACCATTAAGAGGTTGGCCCAAGTAATCTACGCTCAAAGTTAGGACATTCGAACTCAAATTGACAAGAGGATTGATCGATCAGGAGGAGCTCATGTGGTGACTATGTTAGGCCAACAATTTGGTCTTAATAGAAACCATTGTCCAGACAAGCATCAATGGCCCCATATTGGAGATAGATGGTCGTGGGGGCAGCAAGTAAATGGTAGAAATGAACCCACCAAACCAACCCCATGCTAACAATAATTCGTTGGGTGAGAGATCATCGGCACCCAACCAACAATGTCTTCGGCTGGTGTGGACCCACGTTTCGGGGTCTTTAATCACCTGTCAATTCGAGACCCCGAAGCTAACAAGAAAATGGGGGCAACTTTGGTGGCTCACATAAACCAATTTGATGGCCTTAACGGGGAAATATCATAGGTTGAACAACAACAACAACAACAACAACGGGTTGGGTCAACCCTTGAATAATCAAGTATTTGATAGAGGGCGTCAAGCAATTAATCCGAGAAATGGTAGATGGCCCGGAACGACCGGGCTACATATAATAGGCCATACCCGGGGTATTTAGTCAAGAGGATTCCCAGAGGTTCAAGCATCCGGACTTCACACTTTTCTGGGCTAAAAGAAAATCAATCTATGGTGGAACACATTGGCCGATTCCACGACTAAAGGTGTAGAGAGATTGCACACATCGGGAAGCATCGGGATGAGTGCGAAGTGAGACTCTTTCCATGCTTTGCTAGTGGATGTAACTTTTACTTGGTATTTGCGAATTTTGCTCTAAAATTTTTGTCTGAATTGTGGAAAGTTATGGGCGACTTCTTAAGCGAGGCACGGGTAGAGTGAACACGCCTAAACACGAATTCTGAAAATGACGAGGCTCTTTCCATGACTTGAGGAAGAAGTTTGAGGGGATGGATTTTAGGGATTCTTATGATTTCTCTTTCGGGTGGATCGATGTGCAGGCCCTATAGAGGAGAAACACCAAGACTTCAACGTCGTGAACCCACGACTCTCCATGCGGTGGACATTGAAGAACCCGGAAATGGGCGGGGATGAAGAACCATACGTGGAGTATGATAAGGATCGAGCTGAGTAAATTTGGCTTAGATTGTGGTAAATGGTCTTTTATGTGTGTCAAGCCTTAACCAAGCCCTCTAGGGCCAACAACCGTCAACGTTCTAGGTCAATAAGTTTAGTGGAAGTGCAGAAATTGAGATCAAAACTTACACCTTTTACATATCAAAAGTAGGAACAAATTTTTGACCAACACTTTTGAAAGAAAAGATAATTAGATTGCACGATGAACATAATATACCTTAAACCAAATGAACTTAAAAATAAGATTTATCATAAGTGGCATAATATTTGGAAACATGGGACTAACAATTGTGTTATTTTCGGAATGATTTGGCAGGATCTCACCCACCCAAAAGTGCAAGTTGCCAAAGCCAGCTATGGGTGTTGACAATAATTGTTCCCTTCGGTTTAGGCCAATATAGTAAATGCCAACTTTCAAGGCCGAGACCAACCCGACCAGTGGACCTTGGAGGTTACGGCAAGACAGAATTGAAGAGCAAGGAAGCCATTGAGCAAAAAAAAAAAAAAAAACATAGAAGAGAAAAGTGGATCTAGGTCCCGAGTACCACTAGTGGCTAGGCTTTCCAAAGCCCCACGTAGGAAAGGGAGTTTTAAGGCCATTGTTTTATGTGGCCGATGCCATTGTGGTCATGTTGGAGGTGGCCAAGGTGGAAAAGTTGAAGGTAGACTCAAAGTGGGCGACCCGGGAGTGTTCCTAAAACTAATAGCAATTTTGTTATCCGAGGCCGAGTACTACGGCCGGTATAGCCCAAAGGGTAGGGTAGATCTTTGACCAAACAAGCGGTCCTTCATGAGTATCGTAGCGGGAATGAGCCTTCTCGAATCTAACCTCGAAAGAACTGCCCATCATAACTAAAGTACGAGGATTACTTGGAAGACCCATACTAAAGTTTAGTGAGGAATGAGAAAATCTTACGGTCTTAGTTGGAGAGGACAAGAGTATAGAAGTGGCCTATGTGTTAAGGCCCTAACCCAATGAAAACACTTCCACCTTTAGGGTCCCAAATTAAAGAGGACCAATGGTTAGGGAGTAGGGGGCATGGAATTTCACTAAAGCCAATGACCAGGTCTCAAATCCAAAAGGCCCAAAGGCAATATGCAAGCTCATGTAGGCGCGAAGATAGATGGGCATTAGATCGTGAGGCTCAATTGAAAATGGTTACCGCTATAAGGGAGCAATTGAAAGCCAAAGAACTTAAGTTGGCCCTAACGAAGTTTGTGGCCAACTTAGAAGCTGCAACAGCGGAGAACGCTAAAATACAAAGAAAATGGGTGGCCGATAGAGTCATAATTTCTGCTCCAAAAGAGCCAATTGTTGAGTTGGAGTCTCGCATCTCAAGAGCTTTTGAGGTTGAGAATGTGAGGTATGGGGCACTCTTTCAACACCACAAGTAGGGTCAGACCAATCTATTGTCAAACCAAACCTAGATAGCCATGATCGAAAAAGAGGACCAAAAATTGGTCCATGATGAAGACCAAGCCATGATTGAAAAGAGGACCAGATATTGGTCCAGGAAGAAGTCCAAATCATGGTAAAAAAAAGAGAACCAAGTAGTGGTCCAAGTCATGGTTGAGAAGGAGAGCCAAGACGACGTTGGAGTAGAAAACCAAGTCATTGTCAAGGACCAAACCGTGGTTGAAAAGAAGGCCGAGCCCACGACCAACATTGAAGAGAATAAAGATGAGAACCTAGGGGAAGGTAAATATATGTATAATGATGAGTATTATGGCAAGGAAGAATACGTCGAGGACTTTTCAAATAAAGAGCTAATTGAGGAGGGTGCAGAAGACCAACCCAAGGTTAGTCTGGCCGAAGTGGAGAAGACTTAGTAGTCTCTTTACGTACGTGCATGAAAGGTGATGTCTTTTCTGAAAAGGTATCTAAGTTCCAAATTGAAGAACCAAATAGGGTTCGAGTAGTGGCTGAAGATGAGCTTGGCCTAAGTTTGAAAATCGCTCTCCGGCTTGAACTAAAACGACTCAAGAGGATTTGCTTCGACATGCAAATGAAGTGGATGCCATCTCATCTCAGGCCATTGTATATGTGCGCCCACTTTGATAGGATTCTAATTAGCAAAGTGCAAGTGGACACGGGGGCAACCTTGAACATTCTCCCGGCTTTGGTCATGAGAAAGCTAAAGAAAGAGCGACTGAGCATAGTTCCCCCATAACCAATAATCTTACTTAACGATATATGTAAAAAAAAAATTGTTTGTAAGACCAAATGGCCGAGAAGCATGTGGATTCGAATGGTTCCAATCACATAGCCTGGTTCAAGGCCCGATCTTGTAGTTCTACAAGAATGACTCGACCTTGCATTTCTCGAGAATGCCCAACTTTGCGTTTAAACGAAAATGGTTTGGCATGTTTATGGCCTAGCCTTAGGTTTCAACAAAAATGGGATGGCCTTCATTTCAAGAAAATTGGCCTGGCTCTTCATTTTTTGGTCTAGCCTTTTGTTTCTACTAGTTTGACTTTTTATTTATGGTCTTAGGTTTGATAAACCACTTTTAATGGACCAATTTGGTAGTTTTGTTTTTTTGGTCATATATAAGAATGGTTTAAAACCTCCTAGTGCCTATCTAAACTCATGCGGCCATAAAATAGTTCGATTTCCCACCCTTGTACAAGGTCGGACAACCGAGGGGGCAATGTTTGGGCCGCTCCAAATTCTGTCAAGATCAAACACTCCCGAGACCAATACGATCGAGGTTACTAGTCCGGGTCTCGTTCAGTATGAACTTTTTTGGACCAATGCTCGTTGGTCCATCTTTTTGGAACCAACGCTTATTGGTCCATCTTTTTGGGATCAACGCTTTTTAGTCCATCTCTCGACCAGATTGGTCTATCTCTCGACCAAAGTTGGTCCATCTCTCGACCAGATTGGTCCGTCGCTCGACCAGATTGGTCCATCTCTCGACCAAAGTTGGTCCATCTCTCGACCAGATTGGTCCATCTCTCGACCAAAGTTGGTCCATCTCTCGACCAGATTGGTCCGTCTCTCGACCAGATTGGTCCGTCTCTTGACCAGATTGGTCCATCTCTCGACCAAAGTTGGTCCATCTCTCGACCAAAGTTGGTCCATCTCTCGACCAAAGTTGGTCCATCTCTCGACCAAATTGGTCCATCTCTCGACCAAAGTTGGTCCATCTCTCGACCAGATTGGTCCGTCTCTTGACCAAATTGGTCCATCTCTCGACCAAAGTTGGTCCATCTCTCGACCAGATTGGTCCGTCTCTCGACCAGATTGGTCCGTCTCTCGACCAGATTGGTCCGTCTCTTGACCAGATTGGTCCATCTCTCGACCAAAGTTGGTCCATCTCTCGACCAAATTGGTCCATCTCTCGACCAAAGTTGGTCCATCTCTCGACCAGATTAGTCTGTCTCTCCACCAGATTGGTCCATCTCTCGACCAAAGTTGGTCCATCTCTCGACCAGATTGGTCCGTCTCTCGACCAAAATGGTCCATCTCTCGACCAGATTGGTTCGTCTCTCGACCAGATTGGTCCGTCTCTCAACCAGATTGGTCCGTCTCTCGACGAGATTAGTCCGTCTCTCGACCAGATTGGTCCGTCTCTCGACCAGATTGGTCCGCATCTTTTTGGGACCAACTCTTTTATTGGTGTTTCGAGCTAATATGATTTTTTTTCTCTTAAGACCAACCCGTAATATGAGTTTGGCATGGCAAGCTTGCTAGACCAACTCAGGATTGATATAGTTTTGGTTGCTCAGATTATTTGGGCCGAGGACGACCTTGGATAATGAGGACCCAATATTCATTATAGCCGAGCTCGTTTTAGCAAGGAAGAACTCCTAACATTATTCAAAGGTGATAATCTCCAAAACCAAATTTGGTAGCACACAACAGGATTTTTCTACCCAAAGTGGACCAAGGCTTAAATGTCCAAGTTTAATGCATGGAAAGCTGAATCAAGGTCACGTGATAAATCCATGATCAAAAGTCAGCCTTTCTCGACCCAAAACAGGATGGAATCACAATCAAATCATAAATTGTATGATTCCAATCCCATAAATCAAGGAGGCTCAATAAGGAAATTTGGAGGTAGCAGAAGGATGAGTGAATGAGGGTCGTGGTTTGCCCTATAAATTCCTCAATACAAGAAGAAGAAGGATATAAGCAAAAACACACAAGACTTCTTCATATTACTCTGCACTTTTCATTCTCTAGCATAGGTTTTAAAGTTCTAGCAATTTACTTTCCGTTCATCGTCCTTTCGAGCACTTTTAATTGTAAGTTTATTTTCAGTCGTTTCCTTCAAGTACTTTTTTCAATTACGTTGTTATTTTGATTCTAGTTTTAATCAACGTTATTTGTTTTAATCGTTTTTCATTGGTTTAATTTTGTTCTTCGTTCTTATTTCACTTATCTTTAATTACTCGTCATTTACTTTCTCGCACTTTAATTATCTTGCATATTTATGTTCATTTATTATATCATATAAACCCTAAAAACTTAAAAATAAAGATCAAAAGCCCTAACCAGCCTTGAATTCGAGGTAGTGATCCCGGATCCGGACCAAGAAAAGGTTCCTTGCTTGGTCACTCGAGTCACTTGGTTAGAGTCGGCTCGAGCGCAACATTTTCGATTTATTTCCAACCGCCAATTTTTGGCTTGGTTGAGGTGGCACGCCACACACCAGATCAGAAGAAGGACCAAAGATCCTTCTCTCGGTCAACTTAGGCCCGAAAAGAAAAGAGGGAAACATTTTTAGCACGCCAGTGGGACACACTAGGTTTTGTTTGTATGGTCGGTAAATGAGTTACCTAAAGGAATGGTCTTAACACTCCTCTCCACCATGGGCCAACAGCTCTTACCTAAATATGATTTTTGTGTCCAATCTATCAACCAATATGATTACAGCAGTCAATAAGTTTGCAATGACCAATATGGGTGCCATGACCAAAACAATCAAATTCCTTGGGGTATTCCACTTGATTTATGGCCAATATAACTCATCCACTATGTATAATGATATGAGTTATGATTTTGGCTCAATGACCAATATAGTTCATATGGCCAAGAAAATCGGATGGCCTATGAGCAATCCACTTGTCCTTCGGCCAATACAACCCATCACTAATATGTATAATGATCTTAGTTATGATTTTGGTCAAACAAGTCATTTTTTATGGTCAGGTCGGCCAATACAATTTTGATGTGGATGAGGAGTCCACCGGTGGGTCTCAACCAAATGTTAGAAAAGTATTGGAAAGGTGAGACTAAGGAGGCATCCGAGAAAGTTGTACAAGAAATAGAAGCAATTATTGCAATAAAATGGATATTTGCTCTTAAAAAGTTTAAAGATGAATGTCGGGTTCTTACTCGGACTTTCTGCGTGAGATGTTGGAACGCCACGACTAGGGCAAGATCTCAACTCGAACTTAAATAAAGTTCAACACAAGTCCAGCTTTGCACTATCTTTTCAACAAGAGGAGAACTTAGGAGGCCAAGAATTATTGGGTGAGAAAATTGGGGACGAGTCGGCCTTAAAATCAAATAATCAGGTCAATCTACCTATTGAAAACCTCGCATTGGTTAAGGAAAATGAATCCACCCAAGAGGCTGAAAGCCATGAGATCGAGACTAGAGGCTTAGACTCGACTCAAATTGAGGAAACCATATTAGGTGAGAAATATGAGGTTGTGAGCCATCAAGTGATCCAAGAGATGAAGTGTCAAGATTTGGCCCTACTCGATACAACCATGATAGACATGGTTGTAGGAGACAAAGCCGACATAATTAAACCACACTTGGAAATGGTCAAGTTTATTGAACCTGAACCAAAAGCCAATATTGGCCAATTAAGTAGGCTTGGAGGGCGTAAAAATACGGCCGATATAAAGGTCAAAAGACACGTAGGCCGCAATAGTCATCCTAGTACATCGGTCTATCGCCACACGAATGACAAAATTAATCTTGAAAACAAAAATAGCTCTAAGCTTGGAGTGAAGCATGGGTGGCCACCCCCTTGCTCTCTCTAAAAATTTAGGTTTTTGCGGCCATTAAGAGGTTGGCCCAAGTAATCTACGCTCAAAGTTAGGACATTCGAACTCAAATTGACAAGAGGATTGATCGATCCAGAGCTCATGTGGTGACTATGTTAGGCCAACAATTTGGTCTTAATAGAAACCCAATCGAACAAGCCATCAATGGCCCCATATTGGAGATAGATGGTCATGGGGGCAACCAAGTAAATGGTAGAGCGAACCCACCAAACCAACCCCATGCTAACAATAATTCGTTGGGTGAGAATCATCAGCACCCAACCAACAATGTCTTCGCTGGTGTGGACCCATTTCGGGGTCTTTAATCACCTAATCAATTCAGACCCCAAGCTAACAAGAAAATGGGGGGCAACTTTGGTGGCTCTCACATAAACCAATTTGATGGCCTTAACGGGGGGAAATATCATAGGTTGAACAGCAACAACAACAACAACGGGTTGGGTCAACCACTGAATAATCAAGTATTTGATAGAGGGGCGATCAAGCAATTAATCCGAGAAATGGTACTGATGGCCCAGAGAACGACTAGGCCTACATATAATAGGCCATACCCAGGGTATTTCGTCCAAGAGGAATTCCCAAGAGGGTTCAAGCATCCGGACTTCACACTTTTTCTAGGCTAAAAAATCAATCTATGGTGGAACACATTGGCCGATTCACGGCTAAAGGTGTAGAGATTGCACATCGGGAAGCACATCGGGATGGTCTGAAATTGAGACTCTTTCCATGTATGCTAGTGGATGTAACTTTTACTTGGTATTTGAATTTGCTCTAAAATTTTGTCCTGAATTGGCAAACTATGGAGCGACTCTTTCATGAGCAATTTCATTGACCTGAATCCGAGGTTTGTATGGCTGACTTGGCCAGATTCAAAGTGGCTCGAACAAAATGCAAAGTGAACACGCCTAAACACGAATTCATGAAAATGGCCCAAGGGGGGCTCTCCCTTGACTTGAGGAAGAAGTTTGAGGGGATGGATTTTAGGGATTCTTATGATTTCCTCTTTCGGGTGGATCGATATGAAGCCCTATAGAGAAACACCCAAGACTTCAACGTCCTGAACCACGACTGTCCATGCAGTGGACATTGAAAAACCAGAGGAAATGGGCGAGGATGAAGAACCATATGTGGAGTATGATAAGGATCAGGCCAGAGTAAATTTGGCTGAGATTGTGGTAAATGGTCTTTATGTGTGTCAAGCCTTAACCAAGCCCTCTAAAGACCAACAACCGTCAACGGTCTAGGTCAATAAGTTTAGTGGAAGTGCCGAAATTGAGATCAAAACTTACACCTTTTTTACATATCAAAAGCCGAACAAATTTTTGACCAACTTTTGAAAGAAAAGATAATTAGATTGCCTGATGGTCATAATATACCTCCAACAAATGAACTTAAAAATAAGATTTATCATAAGTGGCATAATATTTGGAAACATGGGACTAACAATTGTGTTATTTTCGAAATGATTTGTAGGATCTCACCCACCCAAAAATTCTCAAGTTCTCAAAAAAGCCAGCTATGGGTGTTGACAATAATTGTTCCCTTCGGTTTAGGCCAATATAGTAAATGCCAACTTTCCAAGGCCAGACCAACCTTAACCCAAAGTGGACCTTGGAGGTTCTGGCAAGACAGCCGATGAAGAGAGAGCAAGGGAAGCCATTGAGCAAAAAAAAAAAAAAAAAAAAATAGAAGAGAAAGGTGGATCTAGGTCCAGTACCACTAGTGGCTAGGCTTTCCAAGCCCACGTAGGAAGGGAGTTTTAAGGCCATTGTTTTATGTGGCCGATGCCATTGTGAGGTCATGCTGGAGGTGGCCAAGGTGGAAAAGTTGAAGGTGGACTCCAAAGTGGGGCGACCCAAGAGTGTTCCTAAAGCTAATAGCAATTTTGTTATCCCAGCCGAGTACTACGGCCAGTATAGCCCAAAGGGTAGGGTAGATCTTTGACCAAACAAGCGGTCCTTCATGGAGTATCGTGACAAGAATGAGCCTTCTCATATCTAACCTTGAAGAACTACCCACCATAACTAAAGTACGAGGATTACTTGGAAGACCCATACTAAATCTGGTCGAGGAATGAGAAAATCTTACGGGTCTTGGTTGGAGATGACAAGAGTATAGAAGTGGCCTATGTGTTAAGGCCCTAACCCAATGAAAACACTTCCACCTTTAGGGTCCCAAATATTAAAGAGGACCAATGGTTCAGGAGTAGGGGGCATGGAATTTCACTAAAGCCAATGACCAGGTCTCAAATCCAAAAGGCCCAAAGGCAATATGCAAGCTCATGTAGGCGCGAAGATAGATGGCCATTAGATCGTGAGGCTCAATTGAAAAGGGTCACCACTATAAGGGAGCAATTGAAATCCGAAGAACTTAAGTTGGCCCTGACGAAGTTTGTGGCCAACTTAGAAGCTGCAACAGCGGAGAACGCTAAAATACAAAGAAAATGGGTGGCTGATAAAGTCATAATTTATGCTCCAAAAGAGCCAATTGTTGAGTTGGAGTCTCGCATCTCAAGAGCTTTTGAGGTTGAGAATGTGAGGTATGGGGCACTCTTTCGACACCACAAGTAGGGTCAGACCAATCTATTGTCAAACCAAACCTAGATAGCCATGATCGAAAAAGAGGACCAAAAATTTGTCCATGATGAAGACCAAGCCATGATTGAAAAGAGGACCAGATATTGGTCCAGGAAGAAGTCCAAATCATGGTAAAAAAAGAGAACCAGGTAGTGGTCCAAGTCATGGTTGAGAAGGAGAGCCAAGACGAGGTTGGAGTAGAAAACCAAGTCATTGTCAAGGACCAAACCATGGTTGAAAAGAAGGCCAAGCCCATGACCAACATTGAAGAGAATAAAGATGAGAACTTAGGGGAAGATAAAGATATGTATAATGATGAGTATTATGGCAAGGAAGAATACATCGAGGACTTTTCAAATAAAGAGCTAATTGAGGAGGGTGCAGAAGACCAACCCAAGGTTAGTCTGGCCGAAGTGGAGAAGACTTAGTAGTCTCTTTACGTACGTGCATGAAAGGTGCTGTCTTTTCTGAAAAGGTATCTAAGTTCCAAATTGAAGAATCAAATATGGTTCGAGTAGTGGCTGAAGATGAGCTTGGCCTAAGTTTGAAAATCGCTCTCCGGCTTGAACTAAAATGACTCGAGAGGATTTGCTTCGACATGCAAATGAAGTGGATGCCATCTCATCTCAGGCCATTGTATATGTGCGCCCACTTTGATAGGATTCTAATTAGCAAAGGGCAGGTGGACACGGGGGCAACCTTGAACATTCTCCCGGCTTTGGTCATGAGAAAGCTAAAGAAAGAGCGGCTGAGCATAGTTCCCCCATAACCAATAATCTTACTTAACGATATATATAAATAAATAAATAATTTGTTTGTGAGACCAAATGGCCGAGAAGCATGTGGATTTGAATGGTTCCAATCACATAGCCTGGTTCAAGGCCTGATCTTGTAGTTCTACAAGAATGACTCGACCTTGCATTTCTCGAGAATGCCCAACTTTGCGTTTAAACGAAAATGGTTTGGCATGTTTATGGCCTAGCCTTAGGTTTCAACAAAAATGGGATGGCCTTTATTTCAAGGAAATTGGCCTGGCTCTTCATTTTTTTGGTCTAGCCTTTTGTTTCTACTAGTTTGACTTTTTATTTATGGTCTTAGGTTTGATAAACCACTTTTAATGGACCAATTTGGTAGTTTTGTTTTTGGTCATGTATAAGAATGGTTTAAAACCTCCTAGTGCCTATCTAAACTGCGGCCATAAAATAGTTCGATTGCCCACCCTTGTACAAGGTCGGACAACCGAGGGGGCAATGTTTGGGCTGCTCCAAATTCTGTCAAGATCAAACACTCCCGAGACCAATACGATCGGGGTTACTAGTCTGGGTCTCATTCAGTATGAACTTTGTTGGACCAATGCTTGTTGGTCCATCTTGTTGGACCAATGCTTGTTGGTCCATCTTTTTGGAACCAACGCTTATTGGTCCATCTCTCGACCAGATTGGTCCATCTCTCGACCAAAGTTGGTCCATCTCTCGACCAGATTGGTCCGTCTCTCGACCAGATTGGTCCATCTCTCGACCAAAGTTGGTCCATCTCTCGACCAAAGCTGGTCCATCTCTCGACCAGATTGGTCCATCTCTCGACCAAAGTTGGTCCATATCTCGACCAGATTGGTCCATCTCTCGACCAAGTTGGTCCATCTCTCGACCAGATTGGTCCATCTCTCGACCAGATTGGTCCATCTCTCGACCAAAGTTGGTCCATATCTCGACCAGATTGGTCCATCTCTCGACCAAATTGGTCCATCTCTCGACCAGATTGGTCCATCTCTCGACCAAAGTTGGTCCATCTCTCGACCAGATTGGTCCATCTCTCGACCAAATTGGTCCATCTCTCGACCAAATTGGTCCATCTCTCGACCAGATTGGTCCATCTTTTTGGGACCAACGCTTTTATTGGTGTTTCGAGCTAATAAGATTTTTTCTCTTGAGACCAACCCGTAATATGAGTTTGGCATGGCAAGCTTGCTAGACCAACTCAAGATTGATATAGTTTTGGTTGCTCAGATTATTTGGGCCGAGGACGACCTTGGATAATGAGGACCCAATATTCATTATAGCCGAGCTTGTTTTAGCAAGGAAGAACTCCCAACATTATTCAAAGGTGATAATCTCCAAAACCAAATTTGGTAGCACACAACAGGATTTTCCTACCCAAAATGGACCAAGGCTTAAATGTCCAAGTTTAATGCATGGAAAGCTGAATCAAGGTCGCGTGGTAAATCCATGATCAAAAGTCAGCCTTTCTCGACCCAAAACAGGATGGAATCACAATCAATTCATAAATTGTATGATTCCAATCCCATAAATCAAGGAGGCCCAATAAGGAAATTTGGAGGTAGCAGAAGGAGGAGTGAATGGGGGTCGTGGTTTGCCCTATAAATTCCTCAATACAAGAAGAAGAAGGGAGAAGCAAAAACACAGAAGACTTCTTCATATTACTCTGCACTTTTCATTCTCTAGCATAGGTTTTAAAGTTCTAGCAATTTACTTTCCGTTCGTCGTCCTTTCGAGAACTTTTAATTGTAAGTTTATTTTCAGTCGTTTCTTCAAGTACTTTTTTCAATTACGTTGTTATTTTGATTCTAGTTTTAATCAACGTTATTTGTTTTAATCGTTTTTCATTGGTTTAATTTTGTTCTTCGTTCTTATTTCACTTATCTTTAATTACTCGTCATTTACTTTCTCGCACTTTAATTATCTTGCATATTTACGTTCATTTATTATATCATATAAACCCTAAAAACTTAAAAATAAAGATCCAAAGCCTAACCAGCCTTGAATTCGAGGTAGTGATCGGACCCGGACCAAGAAAAGGTTCCTTGCTTGGTGGTCACTCAAACACTTGTTAAGTCGCCCGAGCGCAACATTTCATTTATTTCCAACCTCGCCACTTTTGGCTTGGTTGGTGGCACGCCCGAACTGATCAAGGACCCAAAACTCTTCTTTCGGCCCAACCCTGGCCAAAAGAGGAAACACGGCCTCTTAGAGAGAAAAGAGAGCTTGTGTTCTCATTTTTTCCAAAAGAAAACCCTTAATCATGAAATGTCATAAAGTTGCCTTTATAACAATTCACAATGTAGTGGCCAACTTGCAATTAAAGCAAGTTTACTACTCCTTCTATATGGCCGGCCTTAAGGGTTCATTGGGTTGTTTGGGCCCTTATGTTTCATTGGGGTCATTGTTGTCATATTGTCTTAAGTCAATGGGCTTGACGCTCAAGCCCATTGGGCCTCGAGGCCCAAAACTAACTCGAGGTCTATAACGAACTTATTCGTTTGATTAATTAACATATTAATTAATTACTCCGCTTACAAATAATTAAACCATTTAATTATCCGTCACTACTTCCATTATTTCTTCAATCTCTACCTTACCTCTGCACATCCATTAGGTTCTTTTGAAGAGGCAAGGACGATTAGAACTCTTTTCAAATCGACAGAATTGAAACATACTTTCAATTCTCCCTTTAGTGATTATACACCTTTAGGGCTTCCACAAAACCATGAGTGACACCTAGCAACATGTCATGATACCCAAGCTAATCGTAAGAGGTGGAGAACCCATTCACTTTAGGGATTGTAATGCAATACGGTCTTTCTAATACAATACACTAGACCACATTGTTTGGTTTGATAGTTTATTCATGTCTACTATCCGATTACCTTGAATATGATTTGAACGACTTCCTAAATCTCATTCATACTCCGCGAGATTCTAATCATATCATAGAGTATTCTCCCTTAACGCTTGAAGGTTAGACATCCCTTGTTGAGCATTCACTTGCCTCCATGGCTAAGTGGCTTAACCCCAACTATGCCGTGGACACCTTCGTTACAACCCGTCCCAAAATTTTGTGTGAAATTACCAAAACACCCCTAGTGTCAATGTTGACTTTTGTTGACTTTTTCTGGGACGAATTGTAAAATTTATTTCTTTACATATTCTTGATGTACTATCGATACGAACGCGTGGACGCAAGCGGAACTCAATTTGGAGTTGAAACGAACTTTTTACGAAGCTTAAAGTGTAAGTGGGCATTTTAGTAATTTTCAAACCGTAAGTTGGGATTAGGAGCTTGCCCTGGCCGATGTGCAGCCTAACCCTTCCTCTCATTCCCTCGCACGTTCTCCCCTCTCTATCTCTCTTTCTCCCAGCTTTTCTCTCTAAGCCAAAACCCTGTCAAACCCTCACCTTGGACGAATCACAAAACCGTCGAATCAAGGTCTAAAATCCATACCATCTCGGGACACCGTCATTCCGACGCAGGTTGTGATTTTAGGAATCTCCAAACTCGAACCCGATTGTCCAAACCGACGGGAATCGAAAACGACGAACCGCCATTCAAGTTTCTGTACAATCCACATAGGTAAGCCTCAAGACCATTACCATTGGTTTTATTGGATTGAGTAGGTTCAAATCGATATAAAGAACGTCCAATTTGGTGCGCTTTGAAGGAGAACGGGAATTAGGGTTTCCCAAGCTTCGGCCAATTTCAGGCCATCTCCGGCCATTTTTCCGGCCTCAAATTGGTACGAGAATATTCTACTCAATATTTTCATTTTGATATATGGCACGTTAAATTTGGCCAAAGAACGAAGAAGATATGAATTTTTAAAGTTTTGGATATTTTCTCTCGTTACAATCCCATCCCAAAATTTATGTGAAATTACCAAAATACCCCTAGGGTCAATGTTGACTTTTGCTGACTCTTTCTGTGACGACTTCGAAAATCTCTATTTCCTTAAATATTCTTGATGTACCTTGCCGATACGAATCGCGTGGACGCAAGCGGAACTCACACTGAGTTAAAACGAACGCTTACAAAGTTTTAAAGGCAGAGCATTTTAGTAATTTCACTCCGTGTGTGGGGGATTAGGTTTTTGGTCAAGCCGCATGCCAGCCTAACCCCCCATCATTTCGCACGTCACTTTCTCTCCCCCTTTCTCTCCCATTTTCCTCTAAAACCAAAGTTCACCGAAACCCTAACCCTTGGACGACCACAAACCGTCGAATCGCTGCCCAAAATCCATACCATCGTCAACCGTCTTGTCATTCCGACGAGGCCGGATTTCGCACTTTCAAACTCGAACCCGATCGTTCAAAACCGACGTCTGAATCTTAATAGGCAAACCTGCTCATTGATTTTCGTATACGCGTACTGCTGTAAGCTCGAGACCATTACCATTGGTTTTATTGATTGAGTAGGTTCAAATCATATAAAGAACGTCCAATTTCGGGTGCTTTTGAAGGAGAACTAATTGTGGTTTCCTCGAAGCTTCCTGCCAATTTCAGGCCATCTCCGCCATTTTTTCTACTAAAATTGGTATGAAAATATTCTACTCTGGTCAATACCTTCATTTTTTAATATATGGCACGTTAAATTTGGCCAAAGAACGAAGAAGTTATGAATTTTTGAAGTTTTGGAATTAATTCGAAAATTTTCCAAAATTCCAAGTGAACTGTGCGCCGGCGGAGGCTTCGCGACCGGCGCAAGGAAGAGACAGAGGAATATTCCTTGCTAACGGTAACGGAATATTCCTGACGGCGCGCATATTTCGTCCAAAGGTATATTCAACTTCTAACCCGCGCCGACGCGCCAGGCGCGTGGGGACACGTGTCGCCGCGTGGCGACACGCGCGCTGCCCGGCGACACGTGCCGCCGCGTGCCCAAGTGCGCCTGTCGGCGCGCGGCTGGCCACAAGTGGCCGGGCGCGTGAGGCCACTCCGCGCGTGGCGGCGTGCGGCGCGCAGGAAGGCGCGTAGGGTTTTCTCTGTGGCCCTAAAATCATTTTTCGAGCCCGTTTTCGCGAAAATAATAATATTTTTGGGGGATTTTCTTTAAGGCCTATTTTAAATTTATTTTAGGGAAGTTCTAATTTGTTCCCTAATATTAAATAGGTAATTCTTCGACTCCGCACACCGAGGAGGGCAACACCGAGGGAGATTCACCCCGATCACTTGTGAGTGTACTTTTGCTTTTATTAAATGGTTTTTATGATTGGAAATGAATATGGATTTGAATGGTTTTAAATGGTTTTAAATGGTTTTCAAAGCATTATTTTTATTTATATATATTTATTATTAAATATATATACATGTTGATAATTGTTTATTGTAACGTCCGTTCAAAATTTAATTTATTTTATTCCCGAGGTGCAAAATGACGTTTTGCCCCCGGAAGCCGACTTTGTGTCGTAACTCACGACACATCCACTGTGTTTTCTGACGTGCTGTCGCTACGAACGCGTAGACGCGGTAGCCGCACATCGTCGACCCAACGAATATTTGTACAGCGCTGATTCTTCGACGTTCGATTTTATCTTTTTCGGGGTCAAGTTGAGTTGGGCTGGGCCGGGCCCAATTGTCGCCTAGCCGTGTGGGCTATTCCGTGATTTTCCGGAATCCCGTTGATTTTTGTCTCGGAGGTCGAGACCTTCCCTCCTTTTTCTTTCTTCTTCTTCTCGGCACAACCACTTCACATGTTTCATCTTTCCCGTGCAATCACCCACGAGCTTCTTCCTCCTTCCGGCCTTTCGCAAATGACCAAAACCGTGAAACTTGAAAACACATAAACCGCTTGGACACCCAAGCCCAGATGAGACCACCGGCTATCTTCATCATCTTCTTCAACCTCGCCTTGCTCAACTTGAACCCAGCTTCTTTGGGAGTGACCTCGGCAACCCGTAATCGAATTTATTCAAGAAAACGTAAAATGTTATGGCACTGTGCCTTCCTCCTTCTTTCGAGCCATCCCTTGGCTGCAGGTCACTGACCTTTTCTCTCCACATAATCCGAGCCACCGTGCTCGACCTTCATCCCGTAATATCCGAAACTTAGTGAAACTCAAACCTTACTCAAGGCACTCGTGCCTCTACCCTTTCGAGCTGCTTTTCATGGCCAAACTCTTGCTTTGGCCGTGGGTATCTCGTGGTGCCCGATCCGGGACCAACCGAGACGTTGTGGAGGCAACTGTGTATCTCGGTGTGCCCGACACGAGCTTGGTGTCTCTCGAAGATGTGTGTTTCATCAATTTCCGATGGAGCGGTGTCCCGTGCCGTGCACACCGCCCTTCTTCCCCTCGTGCATGTTTTCACTCCTCCTTGTGGCCTTCCAAACAGGCCCGTGGGGGTGAGGATGGTGAGCTGTTGTCTCCAACCTTGGTCAGAGGAGGAAGTTGCGCACTTGCCGCAGGAAGCAAGCCTCGCTTGAAACTTTGAAGATGGTGTACCGATGACGGGAGGTAGCTGGTGGCCGTTAATGCTGCTTGGGCGTGGAAGCATGATGATGGTACCTCGTGATCATGGGTGCCGTTATTGTTGGGTCGGTTTGGGTGTTGAAGTTTTGGCTTGGGTGCAGCTCTTTGGAAGTGGGCCGTCTTCCGCTTTGGGCCTCAGTCGTGGTTGGTTGTGGTGTGTTGATTGTTGTTGCAAAGTTGTAGTGAAGTTTCTTTGGGCTGCGCTTAGGCCTTGGCATGTTGATCAATTTGACACCCCGCTTTGGGCTGCTGTTTTGGTCGGGGCCATTGGCTTGTGGGCCCAATTCCGCGGTTTTGGATGCTTCACCCTTACTTGAAATCTCCGTTGGCTGGAATTGCCCTAGTTTTAGGCGTTACACTGTGGCGTTGAGACGACACTTGGACTTTCCCGCCATCTTCAGTGAGTGAGTTGGGTCTTTGTTTGATAAATGTATATCTATACATATGGTTTTCGACGCTTTCTTTAAATTGTTAGCGCATTTGCATATCATCACGTGTGTTGGAGGTAGAACACCGTACTATATTGTCATGCATGCTTTATACCGTTGCTCATCAAGAGATGTATACACCCTGTGTATTAGTACTCGCTCTTGTGTGACTAGCCTTGACGTTTGGAGTAGTCACCATCGCACTGCCACGCAGCCTTTGGATCCACAGTACGGATTTTAGCCTCGTTCTAGGTTGCATTAGGCAACTCGAGTTGTGTGACTCGCATCTGTGCACCAGCGCTAGCGCTAGACTCGCGTCATTGTAGTACCTCGCCAAGATACATTTATACCTAGCTTGTTCATTGGGGATTTAGCCCTTGGGCATGTGTGTTTACATATGGTGAGCAAATGTCAAGAAAGTATTAGCTGGGAGTACCCGAATGTTTTCACTGACAAGATTTGAGGTTCATGCCTACGGTATGACGTATTTTCAAATTATACTTGTTTTCAAACGAGGGGTTACTAGACTTTTGAAAACAACGGTTTTATCAAACTTTGCTTTTTGACCCACTCACCTGTTTATGTTTTGCGCCTCCTGTGTTGGGCCGGGTCGGGAGCTTGCGACGTCGATGGCGCGGTGGTATGACAATGTAGGGATTTTCACGTTTATAGTAACTTTGTATCCCTTACTCTACCGTAGTGGTATTCTTTTAATTCTTCCGCCCGCATCTTCCGTGCACTCGACTCACTGCTTAATTCAATATTCTATCCTTTATTCTAAATTTTCTTTGGCTTTCTGGCCACGCTAACGCGCGTGTCGGCGCCAGACACCTGGCTCGTTCGGGATCGGGATGTGTCAGATTGGTATCAGAGCATGGTTTTTCGTAACCTAGGCTCTTCTTTCCGTACTCCGTACTTGTCTGTGGTATCAGACTTCGAATTTCGTGAATTCTTGTTCTTGATTCTTACTCTTGGAATCGAGAATTTTCCGAACTTTACACCTTTGGTGTATTGTTTTCCTTGGGTTAATTCTAAGTTCTTTTTAGTGTCATACCACCTCAACGTCATGTTTTATGCAGTTTCGGGCAGTTTTCCCGATTTTGACAGTTTTGTCACTACTTTTCGGTACGCGTAGAATTTTTCGTACTTTACTCGGTGCGACCTTCAGCTTGGTTGACGAGGAACTCGGGTGTTACGTGTGACGTTTGACGTTTTGTTTGTTAACTTCCGATGGAATCGCAATGAATCGGGAAACTGGTTCAGTTGTCGTATTTCGTATTTTCGGAATGTAGTGTCAGTTTGACACAACGGATGATTTTTCATCAAGTACTTTCCCCTTGGGACAACGCTAGGCGTTGATGTTGGCGGAACCTGTTAACTAATTTTCGTGTTCGACATGTTCCAGTGGACTTAATTCGTGAGACTTAGTTTCACAAATTCCTTCACACTGCTAGTGTTTTACACTTAAATCAACGACTTCTACCTTCGGGTAACGCGTATTTTTGGCGTTGGTTTTCTACTTGTGGTAGTTTTGGCCATCGCTGAGTACGTCAGCGGATGTTCAAATTGTTAGCAGTGAAGGCTTGGAGACGGATTTTCCTCTCAATTGTTTCAACCACTTTCCATTTTCATTCGGAAATGGAGAAGTATCACCGTGAAATTCTTGTTTCTTACTTTCCGCACGTGGCGACTGCAATGACCTTTTCGATGATCATAAACCGAACCTGTCGGTCGACTTTTCTCGAACAATTCGTGACTACTACTTTTCGGTAGTTTTGGACAATATCCATTTTCGTGGTGTTGTTCAACCGTATGGAGTCTCTACGACTGTTTTGTTTGTCGTGACTCAACTTTCTTCGAACGTTGAAGAACTTTTTCGTACTTCTGGAGTCGACATTTTCTTTCCACTCATGACTTTGTCATTCAAATCGATCATCTTCCCACTTGTGCAGGTGCGGCTATCTGGACTAATCGCTTCGGCGACGGTATGGATTGCATATCCACGAGTGACGGTGATTGACGATAACTTTGGTTTTGATTCTTGTTGTGGCATACCCACTGTCTGAGTACAGTCTGATTTCTTATTTATCGAATCTTCGTATTCGAACGTCGACGAGGACTTTTCACCGTGACTGGTTCACTTGGCTAATCAAGTTACCATCTTTGTCTCTCTCTGGTTTCTGCAAACCAAAATCTACTTAAGGCACCCGAACTTTCTTTCTGCTCTCGCTGAGCCATTCCTTTGGCTATAGTAGATCACTGATCTCACCACCGTCTTTGTTGACCTCAATTTACTGACCCTGCACTACTCGTTCCCAGGTAATCTTTGAGACCTAGTTCTGGAAATTTTCCCGGCGAGGTTCGACTTCGAACTTCGGCCCTTTCTTGTTGAAACTAATCACCTTTGAATTCCTGGAAGCCCCAGGAACCTTGCTTTGGCCATTTCTCGGTGGCGTTTGGCCGAGAAACACCAAAACCCGAATCGGCAGTTTTCACCCAGTAGTTGGGTATCGGGCAGTCATTCTTTCGGTCTCCGAAAGAATCTGTCTTTCAACGTGGAAGTTCAGCTCTGAATCATCCAGTAGTGGATCAACTTCACCTTAAACCGTGGTGAGTGATTCGTTGGTGGATTCCGTTTCCGTTTACTGGGTAATTTCACCCAATCTCTCGCCCAGTTTTGTCATCGTTGCGACACTTGTCATTTTGGTGAGTGTACGCAAGAAACTCAAGTGTGCCATGGCTGTGGACGATTGGGACACAGAGCTAACCAGTGTCCGCAGTACCGGCAAGAAAACCTACCTTTGGTCTGTTTCGATCCAGTAAGTGGGACGAACAGTTTTCTATCAACAACCTACTTTCGGTGGAGATGCACATTGCCAAGGCAACGTCATTCCATACCTTTGGCAAGCTTTGGAGATGATGTTGTTTTTGTGTGAAGAGTGGATTGGGCCGTTAGAGATTTATGGGCCAATTGCTTTTTACTCCAATCCGTAGTGGAATTAGTGGTCACCCTTGCTCAACTGTGGTTTTGGATGCTTCAATTTACGGAAATCTCCGTTGGGTTGGAATTGCTCCGGAAGCTTTAGGCTTTGGCGACCCTTGGCGTCAGAGGACATGCACTTGGGCTTTCCGACTATCTTCAGGTGAGTGAGTGGGTCTTTGTTTGATAAATGTATATTTTTACGTATGGTTTTTCAACGCTTTCTTAAATTGTTAGTGTAGATGCATATTCATTACGTGTGTTGGAGGTAGAACACTCGTACTATATTGTCATGCATGATTTTATACTGTTGCTCCTCAGTAGTTGTATAACACCCCAGGTATTAGTACTCAGTCTTGTGGCCAGGACTAGCCTTGACGTTTGGAGTAGTCACTATCAGTACCGTTACGCAGCTTTGGATCCATTGTAGGTACTAGCCTGTCTTAGGTTGCACTAGGCAACTCGGACTTGTGTGACTGCACTTTGTGCACCAGCGCTTAGCGTTAGACTCGCGTCATTGTAGTACTCAGCGTATTACTTTTATACCTAGCTTGTTCATTGTGGGATTTAGCCCCTTGGGCATGTGTGTTTACATATGGGTGAGCATGTCAGTACATTATTAGCAGGGAGTACCCGCATGTTTTCACGACAGTATTTTGAGGTTCATGCCTACGGGTATGACGTATTTTCTCAAATTATACTTGTTTTCAAACGAGGGGTTACTAAACTTTTGAAAACAACGGTTTTATCAAACTTTGCTTTTTGACCCACTCACCGTTTTATGTTTTGCGCCCCTCCAGGTTAGTTGGCTGGGAGCCTTGCGACGTCGATGGCGCGGTGGTATGACGATGTAGGGATTTACATACGTTTGTATATCTTTGTATCCTTCACACTAGTTACTGTGTATTCTAACAATTCTTCCGCACTCTGTTTTATTAAATTAAATATTCATTATTCTTTATTTCATCCTTCAACTTTCTTTTTGGCTTTCGTCACGCTAACGCGTGTCGGCCAGCACTTCCGACACCTGGCTCGTTCGGGATCGGGATGTGTCAGATTGGTATCAGAGCATGGTTTTTCGTAACCTAGGCTCTTCTTTCCGTACTCCGTACTTGTCTGTGGTATCAGACTTCGAATTTCGTGAATTCTTGTTCTTGATTCTTACTCTTGGAATCGAGAATTTTCCGAACTTTACACCTTTGGTGTATTGTTTTCCTTGGGTTAATTCTAAGTTCTTTTTAGTGTCATACCACCTCAACGTCATGTTTTATGCAGTTTCGGGCAGTTTTCCCGATTTTGACAGTTTTGTCACTACTTTTCGGTACGCGTAGAATTTTTCGTACTTTACTCGGTGCGACCTTCAGCTTGGTTGACGAGGAACTCGGGTGTTACGTGTGACGTTTGACGTTTTGTTTGTTAACTTCCGATGGAATCGCAATGAATCGGGAAACTGGTTCAGTTGTCGTATTTCGTATTTTCGGAATGTAGTGTCAGTTTGACACAACGGATGATTTTTCATCAAGTACTTTCCCCTTGGGACAACGCTAGGCGTTGATGTTGGCGGAACCTGTTAACTAATTTTCGTGTTCGACATGTTCCAGTGGACTTAATTCGTGAGACTTAGTTTCACAAATTCCTTCACACTGCTAGTGTTTTACACTTAAATCAACGACTTCTACCTTCGGGTAACGCGTATTTTTGGCGTTGGTTTTCTACTTGTGGTAGTTTTGGCCATCGCTGAGTACGTCAGCGGATGTTCAAATTGTTAGCAGTGAAGGCTTGGAGACGGATTTTCCTCTCAATTGTTTCAACCACTTTCCATTTTCATTCGGAAATGGAGAAGTATCACCGTGAAATTCTTGTTTCTTACTTTCCGCACGTGGCGACTGCAATGACCTTTTCGATGATCATAAACCGAACCTGTCGGTCGACTTTTCTCGAACAATTCGTGACTACTACTTTTCGGTAGTTTTGGACAATATCCATTTTCGTGGTGTTGTTCAACCGTATGGAGTCTCTACGACTGTTTTGTTTGTCGTGACTCAACTTTCTTCGAACGTTGAAGAACTTTTTCGTACTTCTGGAGTCGACATTTTCTTTCCACTCATGACTTTGTCATTCAAATCGATCATCTTCCCACTTGTGCAGGTGCGGCTATCTGGACTAATCGCTTCGGCGACGGTATGGATTGCATATCCACGAGTGACGGTGATTGACGATAACTTTGGTTTTGATTCTTGTTGTGGCATACCCACTGTCTGAGTACAGTCTGATTTCTTATTTATCGAATCTTCGTATTCGAACGTCGACGAGGACTTTTCACCGTGACTGGTTCACTTGGCTAATCAAGTTACCATCTTTGTCTCTCTCTGGTTTCTGCAAACCAAAATCTACTTAAGGCACCCGAACTTTCTTTCTGCTCTCGCTGAGCCATTCCTTTGGCTATAGTAGATCACTGATCTCACCACCGTCTTTGTTGACCTCAATTTACTGACCCTGCACTACTCGTTCCCAGGTAATCTTTGAGACCTAGTTCTGGAAATTTTCCCGGCGAGGTTCGACTTCGAACTTCGGCCCTTTCTTGTTGAAACTAATCACCTTTGAATTCCTGGAAGCCCCAGGAACCTTGCTTTGGCCATTTCTCGGTGGCGTTTGGCCGAGAAACACCAAAACCCGAATCGGCAGTTTTCACCCAGTAGTTGGGTATCGGGCAGTCATTCTTTCGGTCTCCGAAAGAATCTGTCTTTCAACGTGGAAGTTCAGCTCTGAATCATCCAGTAGTGGATCAACTTCACCTTAAACCGTGGTGAGTGATTCGTTGGTGGATTCCGTTTCCGTTTACTGGGTAATTTCACCCAATCTCTCGCCCAGTTTTGTCATCGTTGCGACACTTGTCATTTTGGTGAGTGTACGCAAGAAACTCAAGTGTGCCATGGCTGTGGACGATTGGGACACAGAGCTAACCAGTGTCCGCAGTACCGGCAAGAAAACCTACCTTTGGTCTGTTTCGATCCAGTAAGTGGGACGAACAGTTTTCTATCAACAACCTACTTTCGGTGGAGATGCACATTGCCAAGGCAACGTCATTCCATACCTTTGGCAAGCTTTGGAGATGATGTTGTTTTTGTGTGAAGAGTGGATTGGGCCGTTAGAGATTTATGGGCCAATTGCTTTTTACTCCAATCCGTAGTGGAATTAGTGGTCACCCTTGCTCAACTGTGGTTTTGGATGCTTCAATTTACGGAAATCTCCGTTGGGTTGGAATTGCTCCGGAAGCTTTAGGCTTTGGCGACCCTTGGCGTCGGAGGACGTGCACTTGGGCTTTCCGACTATCTTCAGGTGAGTGAGTGGGTCTTTGTTTGATAAATGTATATTTTTACGTATGGTTTTTCAACGCTTTCTTAAATTGTTAGCGTAGATGCATATTCATTACGTGTGTTGGAGGTAGAACACTCGTACTATATTGTCATGCATGATTTTATACTGTTGCTCCTCAGTAGTTGTATAACACCCCAAGTATTAGTACTCAGTCTTGTGGCCAGGACTAGCCTTGACGTTTGGAGTAGTCACTATCAGTACCGTTACGCAGCTTTGGATCCATTGTAGGTACTAGCCTGTCTTAGGTTGCACTAGGCAACTCGGACTTGTGTGACTGCACTTTGTGCACCAGCGCTTAGCGTTAGACTCGCGTCATTGTAGTACTCAGCGTATTACTTTTATACCTAGCTTGTTCATTGTGGGATTTAGCCCCTTGGGCATGTGTGTTTACATATGGGTGAGCATGTCAGTACATTATTAGCAGGGAGTACCCGCATGTTTTCACGACAGTATTTTGAGGTTCATGCCTACGGGTATGACGTATTTTCTCAAATTATACTTGTTTTCAAACGAGGGGTTACTAAACTTTTGAAAACAACGGTTTTATCAAACTTTGCTTTTTGACCCACTCACCGTTTTATGTTTTGCGCCCCTCCAGGTTAGTTGGCTGGGAGCCTTGCGACGTCGATGGCGCGGTGGTATGACGATGTAGGGATTTACATACGTTTGTATATCTTTGTATCCCTCACACTAGTTACTGTGTATTCTAACAATTCTTCCGCACTCTGTTTTATTAAATTAAATATTCATTATTCTTTATTTCATCCTTCAACTTTCTTTTTGGCTTTCGTCACGCTAACGCGTGTCGGCCAGCACTTCCGACACCTGGCTCGTTCGGGATCGGGATGTGTCAGATTGGTATCAGAGCATGGTTTTTCGTAACCTAGGCTCTTCTTTCCGTACTCCGTACTTGTCTGTGGTATCAGACTTCGAATTTCGTGAATTCTTGTTCTTGATTCTTACTCTTGGAATCGAGAATTTTCCGAACTTTACACCTTTGGTGTATTGTTTTCCTTGGGTTAATTCTAAGTTCTTTTTAGTGTCATACCACCTCAACGTCATGTTTTATGCAGTTTCGGGCAGTTTTCCCGATTTTGACAGTTTTGTCACTACTTTTCGGTACGCGTAGAATTTTTCGTACTTTACTCGGTGCGACCTTCAGCTTGGTTGACGAGGAACTCGGGTGTTACGTGTGACGTTTGACGTTTTGTTTGTTAACTTCCGATGGAATCGCAATGAATCGGGAAACTGGTTCAGTTGTCGTATTTCGTATTTTCGGAATGTAGTGTCAGTTTGACACAACGGATGATTTTTCATCAAGTACTTTCCCCTTGGGACAACGCTAGGCGTTGATGTTGGCGGAACCTGTTAACTAATTTTCGTGTTCGACATGTTCCAGTGGACTTAATTCGTGAGACTTAGTTTCACAAATTCCTTCACACTGCTAGTGTTTTACACTTAAATCAACGACTTCTACCTTCGGGTAACGCGTATTTTTGGCGTTGGTTTTCTACTTGTGGTAGTTTTGGCCATCGCTGAGTACGTCAGCGGATGTTCAAATTGTTAGCAGTGAAGGCTTGGAGACGGATTTTCCTCTCAATTGTTTCAACCACTTTCCATTTTCATTCGGAAATGGAGAAGTATCACCGTGAAATTCTTGTTTCTTACTTTCCGCACGTGGCGACTGCAATGACCTTTTCGATGATCATAAACCGAACCTGTCGGTCGACTTTTCTCGAACAATTCGTGACTACTACTTTTCGGTAGTTTTGGACAATATCCATTTTCGTGGTGTTGTTCAACCGTATGGAGTCTCTACGACTGTTTTGTTTGTCGTGACTCAACTTTCTTCGAACGTTGAAGAACTTTTTCGTACTTCTGGAGTCGACATTTTCTTTCCACTCATGACTTTGTCATTCAAATCGATCATCTTCCCACTTGTGCAGGTGCGGCTATCTGGACTAATCGCTTCGGCGACGGTATGGATTGCATATCCACGAGTGACGGTGATTGACGATAACTTTGGTTTTGATTCTTGTTGTGGCATACCCACTGTCTGAGTATAGTCTGATTTCTTATTTATCGAATCTTCGTATTCGAACGTCGACGAGGACTTTTCACCGTGACTGGTTCACTTGGCTAATCAAGTTACCATCTTTGTCTCTCTCTGGTTTCTGCAAACCAAAATCTACTTAAGGCACCCGAACTTTCTTTCTGCTCTCGCTGAGCCATTCCTTTGGCTATAGTAGATCACTGATCTCACCACCGTCTTTGTTGACCTCAATTTACTGACCCTGCACTACTCGTTCCCAGGTAATCTTTGAGACCTAGTTCTGGAAATTTTCCCGGCGAGGTTCGACTTCGAACTTCGGCCCTTTCTTGTTGAAACTAATCACCTTTGAATTCCTGGAAGCCCCAGGAACCTTGCTTTGGCCATTTCTCGGTGGCGTTTGGCCGAGAAACACCAAAACCCGAATCGGCAGTTTTCACCCAGTAGTTGGGTATCGGGCAGTCATTCTTTCGGTCTCCGAAAGAATCTGTCTTTCAACGTGGAAGTTCAGCTCTGAATCATCCAGTAGTGGATCAACTTCACCTTAAACCGTGGTGAGTGATTCGTTGGTGGATTCCGTTTCCGTTTACTGGGTAATTTCACCCAATCTCTCGCCCAGTTTTGTCATCGTTGCGACACTTGTCATTTTGGTGAGTGTACGCAAGAAACTCAAGTGTGCCATGGCTGTGGACGATTGGGACACAGAGCTAACCAGTGTCCGCAGTACCGGCAAGAAAACCTACCTTTGGTCTGTTTCGATCCAGTAAGTGGGACGAACAGTTTTCTATCAACAACCTACTTTCGGTGGAGATGCACATTGCCAAGGCAACGTCATTCCATACCTTTGG